>NADL03000863.1:0-517455 GCA_002205965.3 Kappaphycus alvarezii
CGAGTACCCGTGGCCTGTCACTAGCTCTTTATCATGTGGCGACCATACGACAGCGCACACCTGAGACTCAGTATCCACAGTATTCAAACAGATCCCGCCGATAGTGTTCCAGAACCTCAGCCGCCTGTCCGTGGTCCCACCACCCGTAGTCAGCAGATTGCCTTGCCAGGGGCACCACGCCAATGCTTTAACAGCGGCCGAGTGATGGCCAAAACGATGCGCGGGTGCCCACCTCGGCCTATGTTTTGGTTCTCCCAGACGCATACCAATTCATCATTGCCTCCTGAATGCCAATTGTCTGCCATTCGGGCTCCACTTCAAACCACATACTTCCTCCCGTGGCCGGCCAGTGTCCGCGACGTGATGCTGACGTGCGCGGACATCACGGTTGTGGATGCTTGCGTCCCGGGAACCTGAACTTTAGCAGGTGTCCATTCCAGGCCAGCGATCCGACACGGGCCGAATGGGAGCGCATGCGCCGTAGACACATTGACTTCTGAGCATCCCAGATCTGGACCTCACTTCTATTTGTACCGACAGCAATGTAATTACTATCAGGCATCCAGGACAAGATTGGTGCAGTCGCCGTAGTCTGAGGTCTCACAGAGATGGTCGATGGTCCAGTGTCAGCATTCCACAAAGTAGACAGCTTTCAGCAAGTGCCACAGATAGCATATTGTTGCAACCCCAGTCCAGGAGATTGAGGTAGAAGTCTTCCATGAGGCCTGGGGCGTCGAGGATCTTCTCTGCTTGCTGCGGGATGTGGCGGGTCCTGCTCTGACGCATTGCGCGACGACAGAAGTTCTGATCATAATGCAACCGGTTTGGATTGAGGTAGCCTACCCTCGGTTCAGTGGACTTCTCGCGAAAGGCGAGAATTTTTTTGTCGATGGCCTTGAAGCCACAGGGAACTGCCACTAGCATCAATTGCTGACATCGAGGCACCTAAAAGGGCAGAGGCAAGACCACGAGCCGTAAATGCGGGACACTTCGAACGGGTAGAGTCGTCGTGGCAGCCATTTTCCCTTCCAGAACCATGCGTGAGGACATGACGGCCGAGATCCATGTCCATCGCAGAGCGGAGAGGTATGAAACGGTCGCCGTACTGGGCCATTCGGCGTTTACCGTTCAGCTTTTTCTGTGATATCTTGCGGCGAGTCGGGAATTGGTGGCATACATGTAGCTATATGAATGGTTTGTGTCGGGTGCTTTGAGTTTCCAAGAGGGAGTGGGGACACTGGAAAGGGAGACAAGGGAGAAGTCAGAGTCCTGCGAGCGTCTGTCTGTGACAGGCATATTGGATGTTGCCGGTGATAAGTTTGACTCTGCGCAGGTATGAGAGGGAGGAGATTTGCGAAGCAAGAGCTAGGAGAAGGGCAGCAAAACAGAAGCACAGAACAAAGAGTTGTACCTAGCAGTGAGAAGAAACCAAGAGGAAAGAGAAGGTGGGAGGAAGGTAAAGGTGTCGGTGGCAGTGGTTGGAAAAAAAATCTCCAGCGGGAAAGGACGGCTGCGAAATCCTGGCAGGAATAATGTACGGTAACAAATCCGGAATCTGGCGGGGATCAACCAAGGGGATTGATGTGCGCAAATTCGCACACGAAAAAAATCTAGATGAGGACCATGATTGTATACAGTATCGGAATTGGGAAGATATTTTTACAGTTTTTGAATTTGCAAGATATTTTTAATTTGGGTGAGTGTGGCAAATTCGTCGGTTGATTTTTTCATTTTAGGACACGCTGTCATAGTAGATGTCAGTACAGTTCCAGGTTGTGGGTGATACTACAAGTAGCTCTGAAAGGTCTATATAATGGCCACATCAATTCCCACCCCTGGCCGATGGGTGGCTGGCATGGGTATGGCACCTAGATATTTACCTTGAGGAAATATCTTCTAATAGTCTCTCTGGTTCACACGATTACCGTGAATACATTTTATGGTTATTAGTATGTTTGTTTGAGACTTTTGGGGTAGCCAAAAGTCTATATAAGCCGAGTAAACTGCTTCCTTTAGTGGAGGTGAAGCAAGTTGGCAGACAACTTCAAGCCAAGTCCCGAGTAGTAGGAAGTTGAGAGTCAACTTCAGACCCAAGAAAACTTTTTCTTACGCTGGTCGCAGAGCGTCAGTGGTAGACCCTGCCCCTTTTATACTTGCTTGTAGCTTCCTCAACTCTCTTCTATATACACTCCCTTTTGTTCGTTCAACAATACCACGGCAGCACTTTTGTCGCTCGCAACACCTCCTTCTCAGGGTAATTGGTTCTGAGGATCTCTTCCCCGCCGATTTACCCCTATCATTTGGTACTCTTGTGGAGGGGGTTGCACCCGAGGTATTCGAGTTGAGCAGTAGTAAGGAACACTTCGGGGGATTTCTTTTCGGTAATCATGGATCTCAATGCTGCTCGTATAACGTTCACAGGGGCAAGACTGAAGACGTTGAGGAGTTTCTTTACACATATGTCAACGTTGTGATGCGAGAGAAGGGCGATGAAGAGAAGGCCGCAAGTATCTTCGCCTATCTTCATGGTGACGCAAAGCACAAATATAAGTCCAAGTTTATCGACGGGTGGTCTCTTAACGGGAATGGGCGTAACTTCGGTGAGGTATGTGAGTGGCTTGTGAAAGAGTATGCTAAGGAGGTAGAACCAGATGAGATGATTCGTACCGCCATAGAGGCCCGGCTCAACTTCGACGATTTGTTAAGCTCATTGGTGTACTTGTGTGATCTTTATGAAAAGGCTGGGTTCAACGCCCAAGCCAAGTACGGAATGCTGCGTAAGGCGGCTATGGGGGATAAGCGGCTCTCCGATTTCCTCCTCATCAAGGGCCCTCACACTTTTGATGAACTGAAGGGTACCATAGTAGAATTTGTCAAAAATTCGGAGACGTTTCAGTCACTGAGTGAGGTACCGAGGGAAACCCGCACATCGATGTCTATCGTACATCCTGAAAAGAATTATCAAAGGCCGGCTACTAGTGCAGCGGCATTAGAATCTGTCAGGAGCGATGTCAAAAACTTGGAAGAAAGGTTGGAAACCCGATTCGATAATCGACTTGACATGATAACCTCGCAGTTGGAAAGCCTTACTCTTACCATTAAGAAGAACCAGTCTGGGGCCCCTAAGGCCGCAGAAGTCTGTTCTTACTGTCACAAGCCTGGACACTTTGCAAACAGGTGTCCTGATAATCCACATAGAAACACTCGTTGTGCAAAGTGCGGTCGATATGGGCATCATGAAAGTAACTGCTGGTCTAAAGACAACAGAAGAGCAAATTTATCGGAAGCAGGAGTGAGTCAGGACCAGAGGTGAAAATCTTACAAAATAGAAGGGATCAAAGGTTGACGGATGCCGGTAACGTATCCATCGCTGAAGAGATTAGTCAAGTCAATGTGACAAAAAGGGATGGGGAAGGGAACATTTTATCGAAGAAACCTAGGCTAGAGTATGGAATGCTGGAGCATATCCCAGCACCTGTACCTCCTCGAACCAAGAGGTCTGATCAAGTTGTTCCAGGAGTGGGAGTCACTCCGGCCAAGAAGACGAAAAAGAGTAAGAAAGTTAAGAGTATCTCTAAGGACGTACTAGAGTATGTGAAGAGGTACAATTTGGTGGCTGAGCTTGCATCGGCCCCAACTGGGATAACGTTTGGTCAACTTTTGAGGGGCGACGCAGAGGATGCGAGAAAAGAACTCAAAAAAATTATCAGGTCTAATAAGTCCGCTAAGGGTAAGAAACTGTTTCTTCAATCGGCCTCGACAGCACCAAGACGTCTTAAGCTGGTACCAGTCAAAGTATTGGGTATGAAAACCCAAGCTCTCTTCGATTCGGGTGCTGTTCCAAACCTCATTTCAGAAACTTTGGTGACAGATCTAGGTCTCGAAATTACTCCAACGACTCGAAAAATAACTGTAGCGGATGGAACCGTCTCAAAATGCATGGGCACTGTTGACAAGGTTTCCGTGTTCTTTGGGGACTCTAAAGTTGATGTAGACTTTCTTGTCATGCCGGATCTCCCTTTCGATGCAATCATTGGCTGCCCCACAATGGAAAGACTAGGAACATGCATTGACTTGGGCAACCAAATGGTTTCAGTTAATATTGACGGCAGAACCGTGAAGATGCCCCTGGATTTCGACAAAAGCACGCATCCTGAAGATTTAAAAGAAACGGACAGTGAAGATTTCACTTCTAGCTATGACAGCGAAGATTCGGAACCAACTAACACTTTCGGAAGTGGAAAAGGGTACCCTCGGGGGTAATGAACATGGCATGGGACGATTATGATTCCGGGTTTGAAACAGATGACGACTGGGATTCTAGGATAAGTTTGAAACCCGAATGTGTTTCTTTTTGCGATGATATCGAATCAAAGGACAGAATTCGGAGCATGAAAGAAGATTACCTTTGCAAAGAAAATAAGAATACGTCGAATTCCATATATGAAGATGTGAGCACGACGGAAGAGGTCCTTCAAAATATTGAGGTTGAGGATCAAGAAGAAAAAGGGCGCCAAATGGCAGAAATCCAAGGAAAAGTGCAGCACCTTCCCGCCCCCGCCTCACTGAAAATATCCGACATGTTAACATCTTCCGAAGTAATTGCATGGAGCGTTTCAGATTTAAGACAAGCAAGTGTACCGGTTACTCACTCGTTCGAACTTACCGACACTCAACCGATTTACCACAAGCCTAGACGTCAACCGCCAAAATATGACCAATTTATCTCAGAAAATGTTACAAGTATGCTGAAAAATGATATTATTCGACCAGTTTCATCCCCATGGTCGTTTCCAGTTGTGGTCGCACCAAAGAAGGATGGAAAGCTGCGTTTTTGCGTCGATTACCGACAACTGAACCAGAGAATGATACCCGATCGATTTCCGATTCCGAACATGGAGGAGATCCTCGAGGACCTGAAGGACGGGAGATATTTCACCTCAATTGACCTTTACACTGGCTATTGGCAGATTCCATTGGATGAAAAATGTAAGGAAAAAACAACCTTTACCAGCAAAGCCGGTACGTTCAGGTTCGAAGTGATGCCTTTTGGTCTCATGAATGCACCAGCTACATTCCAAAGAATGATGAACGAGGTTTTGAAAGGACTTCCATTCGCAAGAGTCTATATCGATGATGTCGTCATATTCTCAGAAACATTGGATCAGCACATCTCGCACGTCAAGACAGTTGTGGAGAGGATATCGGAGTATAGCTTGAAAATTAAGTTGAGCAAATGCTTCTTTGCGAAAACTTCTATCCAATTACTCGGTCATATCGTCGACCAAGAGGGAATTAGAGTGGATCCAGAGAAAACGAAAAAAATAAAGTTGGCACCAAGGCCCGCTTCAAAGACGGAGGTCCGAAGCTTCTTAGGACTGGCCTCATATTACAGAAGATTTATCAAAGATTTCGCCAAGACTGCAGCACCGTTACATGCCAGCACTACGAAGAACGGAAAATTTTACTGGAACAAGGAAATGGAAACTGCATTTAAGGAGCTTAAAGATAAGCTATGTGTCCCCCAGTTCTCATGTACCCAGATTTCAAGAGACCATTCGTTGTGGAGACAGATGCCTCAGAACGGTCTTTGGGTGCCGTTTTGTCCCAAAAAGATGAAAACGGAAGACTACACCCTGTTCAATTCGCAAGCCGAACTCTGAATGACGCGGAAAAGAGATACTCAGTCTGCGAGAAAGAAGCGCTAGCTGTCGTCTTCGCGCTGAAAAAGTTTCGCGTATACCTTTTATCACTCGAGAAATTTGTCTTGATAACTGATCACCAGGCACTTAAAACAGCATTCCAAAAGAAGGATGTACATCACCGCTTGGCCCGATGGCTCGACATTTTCGCAGAATATCGGTTTGAAATTGTGTATAGACCCGGACGCAATAATCAGCCTGCCGATTACCTATCCCGCTTGAGGGACGCACTGATTCCAAATGAAAAAGCTTCGGAGGACATCGTCGGAGTCGCCGAGTTGCAGTTGCCGAACGATAACGAGTACGAAGCTAATATTCACGGACTGATCAAATTCCTCGATGGACTAGAAATGAGAAAGGTTGATCTTGAACACCGAAATTGGGTACGCAGGAATCAAAAGGCTTTTACATTGTGGAATGGGAAACTTTCCGGCACACTAAAGCCGGTCCCCGACTAGTGGCCCCTTTGAAAGAAAGAATGAAGATCTTGAGGACTTTCCATGATGAGCTAGGGCATTGGGATCTCGAAACAACCAAAAATTCGTAACTGAGAGATTCTGGTGGCCCGGTATCCATAAGGACGTCTATAACTTCGTGAAAAGCTGCGACAACTGCCAAAAATTCACTCCAATACGGAAGTATAAGACAACTCTAAGTTTTCCAGTTTCCGGTCTCTTTGAAACCTTCTCAATTGACTTCGCGGGCCCGTTCAAGGAAACTTCTTCCGGAAACAAATATCTCCTTATAGGGGTGGAACATCTTACTGGATGGCCAATAGCAGTTGCAGTTGAGGAGGCAAATGCTGAGGTGGTACTGAGATTCATCGAAAAAGAAATAATTGAACCGTTTGGTCTTCCAAAAAGGATCATCTCGGATAACGCCCTTTGTTTTACTGCAACTTCACTGCTTCGTTTTTTGGAAGAGAAAGGATTCAGCTGAAGACCGTTCTCGCATACGCTCCTATGTCCAACGGGAAAGCGGAGAGGATGGTTGGAACCATCAAACGAGCAATATCGAAAACTATGTTGGAGAATGAAATCCAGTGGGAAGATGCCTTACCAAAAGTGTTATACGGCTACCGTCGAAGAAGAGGAAGAAATGGACGCTCACCATTCGAGCTAATGTACGGAAGGGCTCCTAGAATGTTACAGAGAGACATGGAAACAAATATTATCGATGAAGAGAGTAGGGAAGTTGAACTACTGGCCACCGAAGGCTGGAGATCACACCGCGCGCTAACACAGACAAGAAATAAGGATGCAGAACCTGCAGTCAGAACCTTTTCAGTTGGCTCTAAAGTACTTGTAGTACATGGAAAAGCAATGCAGCAGGCTGTGAAGTGGCCGGCCTTCCAAACCAAGTACTCGAACCCTTGCATCGTCACGGAGGAAAGACACCCGCACTATCAGCTCTGTTCAAGCTCAGGGAAGAGATCAAGGAGGGCCATCCATGCACGTCGTCTGGTCCCTTACCATCAGAGGCCTGAAGAATTCCTTCTCACACAGGACTATGCGCAACCACGGGGCATACTCATCTTTAACTATAGAATGATTCCTATGGGAGGAAAAAGGGCCTGGGAATGGATCATCTCGGTTACGCGGGACTACTACGAACTCCACGTAATCATCCATTTCTACATTAATATATGCCTATGTTTTCGTACGTTGAACGGACCATTGCTACCTGAAGAAGATTTCCGACTATTAATAAGAGTTCTATTTTCATTCCAAAACGGAAGGTTCACGGAAGCAGGTCCAGAGTTTGTGGAGGTAATATATCATTACTCTATAGGAAGATATGGAATGGTAGCTGCTGGAGACTTGTCGCAAACGTATCTGAATATTATCCGTCCAATTTACGTATTTCTCAAGAACAACCAAGACGTGCGACTGAGAGGTTACGCCTTACCCCCGGATATGGAATACAGGCTGGTCCCGTATCCTCTATGGGAACCTTACGTTTCTCCGCCACAAATTGGGAACGTTGGAGGCGGCGAGGATCCTCCTGAAGCAGTGATGATGACCAGAGGAGGACCTTCAGGAGACAACAACCCGCCCAGAAGAGGTTCCGGTCGTCCCCCGAGAGGACCTCGTGCAGGTCCCAGTACGTCAGGAGCTGGTCGCGGCCATTCATCGGGACCGTCCACCACAACTTCATCTCTAGCTTGCTTCACAACCATGCACAGCATACAGTCGGAAGAAGAAGATTATCTTTTTGGCTGCGCAATATCTCCGAGGATGCGAACGATGCGCAGGTCATTTCTTATTTCATGATAAGCATCTGTTTATGTTTTAGGGCGCTACATGGACCGCACTTATCTTACGAAGATTCGTTCTTGATGATGCGCGTCTTCTTTTCTTATCGACATCCATTCCTCCGGCATCTTCCAGAAGAGTTTGCATATCACATATATTTTTTCACTCTTGGAAGATTCGGAAGAGTCACGGAAGAAGAATGTATTCAACCCCACCTCGATGTGATCAAACCAATATATGAGGCTATGCTACAAAGTGAGGTACCAGTAATGCGAACCTACTTTTAGAGCATCATATTGGTAATCAGTTGCATCCGTACCCGTTTGAGAGACCATATATTTTATCAAAAGACAGCGAACACTAACGGAAGCAGAAGAAGAGCAGTGACGAGTCGGGACGTTCGTCTTGAGCGAGAGGGCGTGATGTGCGCAAATTCGCACACGAAAAAAATCTAGATGAGGACCATGATTGTATACAGTATCGGAATTGGGAAGATATTTTTACAGTTTTTGAATTTGCAAGATATTTTTAATTTGGGTGAGTGTGGCAAATTCGTCGGTTGATTTTTTCATTTTAGGACACGCTGTCATAGTAGATGTCAGTACAGTTCCAGGTTGTGGGTGATACTACAAGTAGCTCTGAAAGGTCTATATAATGGCCACATCAATTCCCACCCCTGGCCGATGGGTGGCTGGCATGGGTATGGCACCTAGATATTTACCTTGAGGAAATATCTTCTAATAGTCTCTCTGGTTCACACGATTACCGTGAATACATTTTATGGTTATTAGTATGTTTGTTTGAGACTTTTGGGGTAGCCAAAAGTCTATATAAGCCGAGTAAACTGCTTCCTTTAGTGGAGGTGAAGCAAGTGGCAGACAACTTCAAGCCAAGTCCCGAGTAGTAGGAAGTTGAGAGTCAACTTCAGACCCAAGAAAAATTTTTCTTACGCTAGTCGCAGAGCGTCAGTGGTAGACCCTGCCCCATTTATACTTGCTTGTAGCTTCCTCAACTCTCTTCTATATACACTCCCTTTTGTTCGTTCAACAATACCACGGCAGCACTTTTGTCGCTCGCAACACCTCCTTCTCAGGGTAATTGGTTCTGAGGATCTCCTCCCCCGCTGGTTTACCCCTATCAGTGTTCTCAGGTGCCGATACAAGACAAGGAGGAGGTGGAAGGTCGCAAAACGGTAACCATGGGCAGTGCACATTGGAGACACTCCGGGAGAGAAGTGTCATTCGATGAGGAAAACCGCCACCGTGAGCTGCCTCGCGAGATCTCGTGTGGTCTTCCGATATCCGCGAGAATATTTCCAGTAGCACTGCAGGGGAGAAGAGAATTGCGGAGGGGGATCAAATCGCTTCTTTTCGATGTCTTTCCCAAGTGCTTGAGGTGATTCTTACCCCGCTACAATGATTTACTAACCATTTGCCGTTCATTCGCATCTGTTTTGCTTGTACTGCGAGTGTGCGATGTCCCGCGATGGGACGGCCGACGATGCGATGCTAGCAACTGTTTACTTACTCCGTTTCTTTTTACTCTGTTTTGCATGGTTTCGCTGTTCTGCCCGTTCTGCTTGTTCTGCTTGTTCTGTTTTTTGCCCATGTTTCGCGTGTTTCGCATGTTTTGTGGGTCTTGTGGGTCTTTTGAGTGCTGTGTGTCGTGTGTTTCTTGTTCTTCTTGTGCGTCTGTTGTGATTGTTTGAGCGTGCAAACATTTTCTTCTAAGTTTGGGTCTCTCGTTGCCGCACAAGCGGAGTTCTTGAACGCCTGGAATTTTGGAAGGACCTGACCGAGACGCATGGTACAGAGAAGAAGGTAGCCCGCGTTTGTCTAAATAGCGGAGATTTGTTTTGTGTCGTCGTAAGGTTGGAGGGGCTCATTCCTGTTAGATATCTTCAAAAATCACGCACGAGTAAAACGTGATCTTTTTGGTGTAACCGTTCCCCATGGATACCTCCATGGCAAATGTGTCTCCGCATTGGTCTACCTGTCAACATATATCGTATTGTTTCCGATTTCTGAGCTTTGCCAATCGCTTTGGATATGTTAGGGCTATTTTCAAATACGTAAGCTCGGATTCGCTGCTATTTTGTTCCGTAGATATTCTATTTGCACAAGATTATACTCAGATTTATCTGTTCGGCTGGTTAGAAAGCACCACAGACTACTCACAAAGCCGCTGTGCAACTTCCCATCCCTTTGTCAAACTACGGCCTGTCATCTATCCGGTTCCCTCCCCATTTTACTGTGTCGGTATACCCTTTTTGAGTCGATTGTGGTTGTCTGGAAAACCATGGGATAGATCGGATATATCTTCCAAGAGTAAAACACCCAAACGTTCCCCCTCTATCCGGATTGTTCTCATGTATAAACGTTGCCACTCAAAGTTGCCTTCAACTTGAGAAATGAATACAGGGGCGTAACACTTCCGGTTCATTTACTTTTACAGATACGCTGGCTGAAACCCAGTCAACGGTAATAGTACTGGGCACGTACACGAGATACAGCGGCAGGCATAGATGTCACTCCTCTAACATCCAATGAGTCCTGCTCGACTGCTGGCCTTAAGTAGCCTCTTATAGAGCATACAATCCCTCCATTGCTTTTTCGTTATGCCCTTTTGAGTCGCTCTTAGTTTTGTGTGCTTGCATGGCTCGCCGCCATCACCTCCTTCGCAACGTTCTCGACCCCCTCTGAAAGGAATTTGGCGTCGCAGCACTCGTCGAACATACCCTTCCCATCCAAGATCCCAATTCTTCTATTCACTGGGAGTCCCGTCCATTACGATTGGACATCTACAATCCGGGTGCCAATTATCTACATACAAGTGATATTGTCGTCGATATTACTATTGTCTATCCTTCTGCTCGCCGTCAAATCTCGTCGAGTACAGTTATTGCAGGCGCTGCCGCGGCACTAGCGGAGCGCGAGAAACATAGATATTATGGTGATTTATGCCACCAATCCGATATTCTCCTTTCCCCTATAGGAGTTGATACCTGTGACACCTTGAGTGATGAGTGCCAGAGTTTTCCCCGACGCCTCGCTTTCTTCGCTGCTTCCCGTAGTGGTTCTTCTGCCCAGAAAGAACTTTGCGACTTCGTTACTCGTTTTACGTTAAGCCTCCAAGTTACACAGGTGAGACGGGCTGGCACCCGCTGCCTGCCTTCTTAACTAATCCATGAAAGCTATCTGATAGGGGTAGATCGTCGGGAGAAGAGATACTCAGAACCAATTACCATAAGAAGGAGGTGTTTCAAGCGACAAAAGTGCTACCTTGGTATAGTTGAACGAATAAAAAGGAGTGTATATTGAAGAGGTTTGAGAGGGCTACAAGAAAGTATGGAAGGGGTATGGTCTACCACTGATGCCCAGTGACTAGCGTAAAATAAATGATTCTTGTTTCTGAAGTTGACTCTCAACGTACTACTACTCGGGACTTGACTTGAATTTGTCTGTCAACTTGCTTGTCCTCTCCATGAGGAAGCAGTTTACTCAGCTTATATAGACTTTTGGCTACCCCTAAAGTCCGAACAAAACTACAGAAGGAACCAGGAAATGCATCGAACCAATTTGTGTGGATGATATACTCTAAACAAAAGATACTTCAGAAACTAACAATCAATGAGGTCCTCTTATTTACCATTCTCTAAATCAGATCCAAGAAAATCCTCTAAAACATCCATGCTGTTCAAAAAGTCCCCACAAATATCTGCGAACGGCTCACAGCTCTCAATTCCCTCCTGGGAGATATCTAGACTACAAAACATATCTCCAACTGGTTCCATCGTCGGCACAACTTGATCGATACTTTTTATTCCAGGCCCTGCCAATCCAACACTTTCCAGGCCCCCTGTTCCCTCATCCAACTCGTCGTCGTCGTCGTCGTCGTCGTCATCCTCGTCATCCTCCTCTTCCCACTCCTCTTCTTCCTCTTCCTACTCTTAGTCCTCATTCTCCTCGTTATTAACCTCGTAAACCAATCCAGGGGCTACTCATTCCTCGAAGGTCTCCACAGCTTCCTCCTTGATGTCCCACCCCAGCCCTAACCAACCTCCTCCGCCTCATCGTCAATAAAAAGGCGAAGCTCTAATGCGATGATCTCTTCCTTAGTTTGCCGGCGCAGGTAGTCCTCGCGGTCAAAAGGTCCGAAAGGGAATAGGGGGATAGAGTTTAGGGGGCGGGGATGGCGATTTTTGGAAATGACTTTCGAGGGGCGTAGATTGGTCATTTTGGTAGGCTTTGGGGAATGGGAGGCAATGGAGGGTGTTTTGGGTGTGTAGTGGGAGAGAAATGATGAGCAAAATGATCAAGAATGTTTAAAACTTGGAATAAAGGGGTTTAAATATGCTTCCGGGGCAGGTTCTATAGATTAGGAATAGGTAAAAAAAATCTGTAATGGATTTTGTATTAGTACATTTGCGCCCTTTTCCTAAAAAAGGCGAATTTGGAGGAGGAAGTATGCAAAAAGGGAAATATAACTTGATTCGGGATCCATTCAGAGGGGTAGATACAGTATAAAAATATCTAGATAAAATGGGAGTAAATGTATAGATGACCGCGGTAATGATAAGCGAAATTCAGGGAGAACGAGGAAGGACCGGAACTATAAGCAAATTTGGAAAAGGAGAGGTAGTACAGTAAACTAAAGGTCTGTAGATGACGGCGACAAAAAATCCGTTCCTATCAGCACGCGCCTAACACTATCCACACAATTTCATGCCTTAGAACTCGTAATGATTTTCCATCTTTTGTCCCGTCCACGCGGAGTACGCTCGGATAGAGTTGAATATATTTCAGTGAGGCCAAAGGTTTGGGTATATTTTTCTTTGAATATATAGTCTAACTATACTAAAGTTTCTTTAGAGTGAAACACCCAAACCTTTCCCTCGGTATCTCCAGGTAAATAGAAGTGCCAGAATGAAGATTCGGTCCATGTCTGCGCAAAATCGAGGGTAAAAACGTGGAGAGACAGATACAACATTTGTATCCAAAATTTTTTTCGCATTGATCCAGGTAAAAGTAAGGAAAAGGGTAATAATCATGAAAGATGGCTTGGCTTCAAGTTCATTGGTCTCAAAATCTTTGCACTACCCGAAGCAACTCAGCCCAATATACCCCCAATTACAAAAATATTTGGGAATTACAATATCTACAAGATTGGATCGGATATATTAAACGTGAATAAATCGACAGGGGGAACGTTTGGGTTATTTAATCCGAATGAAACATAGTATGAATCAGTAACTAGTCGGTATATGGCGAGAAGGGGTAAATGGGGAGTTTTTCCCAAGGGGGAAAGGTTTGGTTGTTTTATTCTTGGAAGATATATCCGATTTCCGAAGGCACAGACCTGTTTCTGTTTTCTCCTTTCCTTCTCTTCAAACTACATTAGTCACCCCCGGCAGAAGTATTAGAAGGAGAGGTAAGCTACCCACCACTCCCTCGATTCGCTAGAAGTAACTCATCTGGTGGGTCATTATGAGATTACACGGTTGCAGGACGTATAAAATTTCATTCAAACCAAGTTGAGGGATCAGCAGTGTGGAAAACAGGTCCCAAAACTGCATATGTAGAAGAACTGATAACCTAATCAGATGGCTTACTTCTCTGATAGATATAAATCTGTCGGGATTACATTTTCAGAGCCAGTTTTCCCAAGACGGAGGAGTGGCAAGCGACAAGAGTGCTACTAGAGTATGGGTTTGGGAACGAGATGAGCCTAGCCCGAAAAGTGACTGAGAGGCTACAAGGTAATATAAAAGGGGCGGGCTCTACAATTTATGATCTGGAGCGATTGTTTAAGAAATGTTTCCTAGACAATAAGTTAACTTCCAACTTCTGGACTACCTTGGCCTGCAATTGAAGTTGTTTCCTAGCTTGTTCGAAATCTCCAAGAGGGAGCAGATTAAATAGCTTTTGTAGACTTTTATGCTTACCGAAAAGTCTGAGAAACCATAGTAAATTCCCTTAAATACAATAAAGGGACCCTTGTGAACGATAAAGACTAACAGAAGATACCATGAAGACAAATATATAGATTTAATCCCTACAATCGTATTTCTCGATATCAGGGCTAAACAATTCCTCCAAAAAATCCGCATCTCCAATGCAGTCTCTACAAATTCCTTCTAAATTCCCAGCATGATAAATTGCCTACTGGGACATATCCAGCTCCTCCAAGCCCTTCTTTCGATCTTGAACCTCCGCCTCGTACATATTGGAGTTTGTAGAAATAACGAATTTTTCCTTACTCTCTCCTTCGCCCTTTACAGTTGGTCCGCCATCGTTGTACACCAGTGGCTCCCATGGGATTTCACGCTCCTATCCCTCTACACCTGCCTCAGCCTCTTCCTGTTTTACTTCTTCCCTTGACTTCTGCTCCTATACCTCTTACTCTGCGTTATCTGTCTACTGGAATCAGTGACGGTGGACCCACCCCCGAAAAGAGTAGTGTTTCTTTCTTCTTTGGTATTTTTCATAGTCTCTTGGCCCAGTATCCATCACGTCCATGGAGTTGAGGGTTGGCGAACTCTGAGTGCCTTAGAAATGATGAGGGACGGGAGAAGACTAGATATCTTGAGAAAAAAGTGGTTGAGCTTTCTATTACATTGAGTTTATCAAGATCATGTACTTTGTTAATTTTAATAGTTCATCAGTACTATTAGATATATAAGAGAATTGGCAGAGTAGTTGATAGTTGGTTGTTGCTTCAATGATGGTGATGTCAAACTTTGAATATGTCGATGTTTTTGAAAACTGTTACGGGCTTCGACAAAGTAAAAAATGGGAAGCAGTGTCGCATATTTTAATCTACAAAAGACCAGGGCAGCAATAAATAAATTTAATTTGAAGAATATTGGAACTTGATTTGAACAGCAAAGGGGATCGCGAGTGAGAATATTTCTTTTTTGAAAAAGGAGGACCAAAATCCTCAAATAAAAATGGAAAGTGAAGTTGTACTATAAATTTGGATTCTTAGGGGAATTATGTTTTAGGATTTTGTCTCTGGAAGAAAAAAGATGCGTGGATTTTGTTATGAAAAAATTATGGATGCAGAAGGCAGTATTTCTCGGATAGAACCGGTTTTCTAGCAACACGCCCTCCCGCTCAATAGAAACTTGTCGGCTTGTTACTGGTCTTCTTCTGTTTTCAATAGTGTTTTCCTTTATTGATACAATAGAAGCCCTTTCAAATGGATAATTATTTTTCTTATTACCAACATGTTTCCAAAAGTAAGTTCGCATTACTGTTATTTGAATTCGTACCGCGGCTTTCTGCGTAGATCTGATAAGATCAGAAAGTAAGGTTAAATACACTCTTCTTTCGTAACCTTTACGAGTCTCTCAAGAGTGAAGAAGTATACAAAACATGTGAACTCGCCTGGGAGATGCCGGCGAATTAGATGTCTATAAGAAAAAACACACAAAATAACAAAACTGAGTCTTCTTATGGCTAATGTGGTCCATTTAAAGCCTGAAACATTAAAATATGCTTTTCATTGAGTACATAATAACTTGTGCACTCTTTGCGTCCTCGGAAATAATATTTCAGAGCCAAAATATTATCCTCCCCTAGCAAGCCGTATCCTTTGCATTATTATGAAGGAAATGTATGGATGAAGAAGCGGTGTAATTTCTCGCTGAACTTTCATTCCAATTTTTTTGTGCTCTGAGGCAGGCAGTGGTTCCTATCGAAGAACGACTAGAGCCTCTTTTTTGATGAGATACGCCCTCCTTAATGTGCTCTCCAGGTTTTCATAACTGCCTCAGGAGAATCATTTTCCCTATTAGGAGTTCCGTTATTTTTAGGCTTAGGACAAAGTACTAGTCGACATTTCGTATCGTCATTTCATATAGGGTTGTAAAATGAAACCTGAAAGGTGCACATCCCGGTTGTTCTTCAGAAATATGAAAACCGGGTGGATAATATTCAAATATGTTTGCGCTAGACCCTTGTTGGCTACTTTTTCGTAACTTCCAACATACTGATAGTCTATTGCTTCCATAACATTTGGAACTGTTTCCATGACCGTACAGGTTTGGAACGATACAGACCTCTTAGTAATAGCTGCTAATCTTGTTCGGGACTGAATGGGCCGTTCAATTTGCAGAAGCGAAGGATGATATGAGTATAGAAATTGATCACTAAGTGGAGCTCATATCAGCCCCGTGTAGGGGAGCTCATACATATTCCCGAGCTCCTTTTCTTCCAATAGGAATTACCCTGTATTTGTAAATTACTTTTTTTTGGTTGTAAATAGTTCTGTGTTAGAGGAAATACTTCGGGCCTTTGGTGGTATGAGATGAAAATACGTTCATGTATGGCCTCGCTTCGTACTTACCCTGAGTTTGAACAGAGCTTTTAATATGGGTGCGTTTCTTCCATGCCGATGCAAGGTTTCGAGTATTTAGCTTGAAATGTTAGCTGTTTCCAATCCTGCTGCATGGATTTAACATGTAAAAAAATACTCTAGAGCCGACTGAAAATGTTTTGAGCCGATGATCTAAACCCTTCTTTCTTGTTTGGGTTAGCACGCGGCGTGATATCCAACCATTTTGACAGGCAGTGCGACTTTTCTACTCGTCTCATCGAAAATTTTGGTTAAATCGTCCCTTTTTAGAATTCTTGGATCCTTTTCATAGATTAGCTCCGAGAGTGAGCGTCTACTTACTCTCATCTGTCGGCGACAACCATATAACCCCTTAGATTGAGTACTTTCCTATTCGCTTTCAGTCTCGGTCAAAGTTTTCGATATGAGTCGTTCGTTGGTCATGACCTCTCCTTTTCCTTCCTCAGTTGCCATCGGAGGGCAAGCGACATATGTTTTTTATTGAGTACCTTTTTCTCTCATAAAAACGGGAAAGTGACGTTGCAGTGAGACGAAGATCGTTACCCGAGATGAATTTTATCAGAAGACAAGCAGTTCTCTTATTTATTTTGTGATGGATTTCAGGACCGCCTCAGCATTTTCCTTATCAACTGCAGCTGATAGTGGCCAGACACTAATATTCTCACCCTTTTGAAGAGAAATATGTTTCTCGAAGATATTTTTGTTGAATGGCCTTGGAATTCGATCCCGAAGGTGTCAAAAAGACAGAAAACTGGAAAACTTTGAAAAAGCTTTATTTTTTCTGATTAGAGTGAAAGTTTTACGGATTTCACGAATTTTCACAAAAGTTAGAGGTCGTTATGAATTCTGGGCAGCCAAGAGCCCTCGTTAATCAATTTCGTGGTTGTTTTGAGATATCAATATCCTAATGTATCATAGGGTTACCGCAAGGTATTCATTTACTGTTCCAAACGGGATAAAAGTCGCCGAAAGGCTTCAGTATGCCGGAAAGGTTTATTAAGCTACAATGTAAAAGCCTTTTAGTTTCCAGGTACCCAATTTCTGAGGCTAAGATAAGGTTTACTTATTTCGGGCTCACTAAGTCTCTTCACTAGTCACATAAGTGTACCAATGAGCTTAAAAAATCCTCGAAGTTAAGCTGGGCCTCTAAGGTGGTACGACTCACCTCATATGTTTCTAACTCCTTAGCATATTATTTCACAAGCCTCTCACGTACCTCACCGAAATTAATCCCATTCCCTTCAAGGGGCCATCCGCCGCGAAAATTGGCTTACATATTTGTGCTTTGAGTAACCATAAAGATAGGCGAATTTACTTGCAACCTTCTCTTCATCGCTCTTTTCATGCCTCGACATATTTTTATATACATAGAGAAACTCCCCAACGTCTTCACTCTTGCCCCTGTGAACATTATACGAGAAGCGTTGAGATCTATGGATACAGAAAAAATAACATTTAAGTGTTCCCCAATACTTTACGACTCCAATACCTCGGGTGCAATACTCTCCACAAGAGTACCAGATGATAGAGGTAAATCTTCGGGAGAAGATATATTCAGAACCAACTAACCCAAAAAGGAGGTTTTGCAAGCGACAAAAGTTCTACCGAGGTATTTTTGTACCAACAAAAAGGCTTGAGTAAGAAAGACGGGTGACAGTGCTAAAAGCAAATATAGAAGAAGCAGGGTCTACAACTGATGCTCTGTGACCAGCGAAAGAAAAATGCTTCTAAGATCTGAAGTTGAATTTAACTTCCTATTACTCGGGACTTGACTTGAAGTTGTCTGCCAACTTGCTTGACCTCCACAAAAGGAAGCATTTTAATCAGCTTATATATGGATTTTTTTGTTAACCTTAAATTCTCAAACAAACATCCAAAGAACCGTTAAATGAATCAAATGGAATCGTGTGAACGAGAAATAGTAACAACAGAAACCATCAGGATAAATTTCTATATTCCTTCCTCCATATCTTAGTCATCTAGATCAGAGCCAACCCATCCCCCAAGTTTTCAATTCTACCCAAGCAGTCCCCACAAATATCCGCAAGCGGCTTACAATTATTTATTTCCTTCTGCGAAATATCTAAATCACTAAAGGTTACGCCATACGGCGCCATCGTGGGGACCACCAGGTACATACTGTCCAGCCCCCTCCCCACCATTTCAGCAAATTCTATGTCTCCCTTCCCCTCATTCTCGTCGTCATTCTCTTCGTACTCCTCTTCATTCTCGTGAGAAGAGTCAGAGATAAAGATTAATGCCTCAGTCTGCCCATCGTTGTACCCTAGTGGCTGGAACGGTTACATCCAGTCCTTCTCTTTACCCTTCTTTTCCGCCTTCTCTTCCTTCATCTCCTCCTCCCCTACCTCCTTAAATTCTACCTCCTCTTCCTCTACATCTTCCTCTGCCTGTTCCGACTCCTCGAAGCAATGACGGTGAACCCACTCCCGAACGAGTTCCCGGTCCATTCTCTTACAGTAACCCTCATAATTAGTTAGTACATTGGCCATCAGAACCAGAGCGTTGAGGTGCCAGCGGCCTCATGATGACTCGGCGATGGTGAGAGATTGGCGGATGTTGGTCATGTTGAGGGAAAAACGGTGGTTAGTCGCTAGGGAAGTTGATGGCGAAGTGTTTTCTTAGCGACTTAGATTTTGAACTTTAAATAGGGCGATCTATTCGAAAAGTTTCACGGCCTTTGACGAAATAAAAATATCTGAGGCAATTCTGCGGCTCTGAATTTGCATGCAATAAGGCAACAACTGAAACCCTGCTTGATAAAATATTGGAATTTAATTTGGAGGACAAGCGAATAATGAGTCGAAATATTTCGTTTTGTAATAGGAAGATCAAAATGCTCAAATAAAAAATAGAAATGGAGTTGCACACTGAATTTGGATTTATGGGAAGAAGTTCTTTACATGATTTGATTCGTAAAAATAAATTAACGGGAAGATTTGTTTTTGAAAAACTCAGGGATAAGGAGAGGACAGAAGTTTGTGGATAGGAACGCTATCCTATAGAAAGCACCGTTTTCGTAGCAGCAAACTGCTCTTTTACGCTTCTCTGTTTGATATTTACTATGCAAATACTTCGTAAGGTCATCTGAGCTGTAAATGTTTTTTGCAACTTTTGCAGTAGTACTGACTCGTGGAGTCACATACCATGATCTAGATTGAATTCTTTCGCTCTTCAAAACAAATATATTATTGGACGCAATTTTCAAAAGTTATAGAAAACTTCTGGTCAAACACATCCAAAACTGAGCCACCAAAGCGCTCTGAACTACTCAAGTACCCTTTCAGGAAGTTTCTGAGGGTACAATGTTGATTTTGTTGCCTTTTTACATCAACATCAGGATGAAATTTAGCATTACATTAATCTTCTGTGTTATGAAGAGTGATCTTCTGTGTTATGATGATCAATTATCAGCTCCTCAAGTAACGAAACGGGCGTAGATGGTAGCAGAAGCCAGAATGACCTTTTCCATGACTCTTGACGGTCGGCATTAGTCGAGATCCATGGTATTTTTTCCCACACAATTTGTAAAAGGCATCTTATATCTGATTATTGCGACATATCGGAACGTAGAAACCGAGGGAAAGAAGGTGATCTCGGAGGTCACGATGTAGGGTAGAGTTCAGGAGAGGATAAATTTCGATATATATTGACGAAAAGTCTACAGCGAAAAACTTTGAAAGAGATGCCCCGTTCTGGTCCTTGTAAAGATAAACGTTGAGAAAAAGCGATGCGAGATTTTTCTCTTCATCGATGGAAGATTTCAAAGGAAGGCCTTGGTTGGCGTCGATAGGATCTTCCGTTATGTTTTCTAGGTCACTCACGTTAGGAACTTATGACCTGTAGCGCCGTCAGGGCGAAAAATGACTAGTGTGACCCTACCCTCGGCGCTTGTACGTGAAGTGGCCGAACCTCGGATTGCTTGGCTCCACGGTTGGATCTGGATAAGTTGCTTGTAAGATGATTTGTATTTCGTGTTGGTGCTTTTCTATAATATTAATTCCTCTGGACCCGCTCTTCTGTCAGTTTACCCAATAATTTATTAATCATGAAATAAAACATTGCGGTTTGCGGGCTAGTGGCTGCAACTTTTTGATAAAGTGGGTAAATCATGATGAAAGCATCAGATCGGGCGGTAGTGGTCAAACATTGGCACAAAAAAGAGACTCTAAATGATTGAGTATGAGCCAATACAGAATATTTCTTATAAATCAATAGGTACTCAAAATAGACTGGATTCTACATAGAGATTGCCCATGAAGACACGTAGATCATTCCTAGAGTTGTAGTTTCGTGAGTGTATTTGAGTAGTCTGAAAAAGTATTGGGCTGAGGTGAGGAGGATCGAAGGATCGAAGTAAGGAAAGCGACTACACGGAGCACAGTGAGAGATAGCCACAATATCATCGTGCCGTTGTTTTTGCGAGGCAAATTGGGAATGTTCAATGAAAAGGACTGTACGAAGAGCGCTTCATGCAGAAGAGTGGATTCCGTGGGGTATTTAACACTACCTGATGGTGAATACTGCGATAAAGAGGCTTTTGACCTCCGCTAACAGTCAATCAATAATCATGTTAGATTAGATAAGATAAAAGTCAATCAATTATCATACTGTAGCCACGACAGGAGACATCTGCGCAAGGACAGACAGCCGCAAAGTGACCGCATATGTCGTGCATTGGGGCTAGGCCGTTTTCAGAGCCGATTTAAGCATAGAAAAACACAAACAAAATTAATATACTAACTGAAGGTAAAACATCTAATTCAGGACATAAAACATGCCCCACGTTATCATTCTTATCATTCGAATACGTTTTCAGTAGATTTCTCGACTGAAATAGTGAAGATAGGAGGGTTATGTGTGTTAAAATTATAAATAGACGACTTTAATGAGATGGTTACGGAACTAGCGTCTCATCCGATATCACATGAAAAATTGAGGTACCGTCAATCCATATGTTCATGACATGTAAAAGTTGTTTTGAAGTGTCCGTCCTTCTCACAGAGGGTGGATTTGGATTTGGAGGTGCTTAGGGGACTTCATCTGTGGCGAGCCATTCGGCACGTACCTGTAACACGAAGTTCACGCTAAATATTTCTCTTGGAGAATTTCGTTCCGAAGACTGAGAACTTTGTTGACTACTAATTTACCATCCTCATAAAAGGCCTCTTTCGTGCGAAATCTTACCCCTCGTAGAGTTGATGTGTTGCGAAAGCGATGCTACTGCAAGTGAACTTGAAAACAGAAAGGAGTAAAGAGGCGAAGTACAATTGTCACGATTTGAGGTATGATATGGGGTAAAAGAGATATACAAATACTCAAATGACAGTAGATAATTCAAATAAAAATGTAATGGGCAGCCGAAGGACGGAAAGTTTTGATTCTGCAAATGTGAGAGTAATGAAGCATTCAATAATATAAAGCAAATGACACCAAGAACTAAAATGGCTTTTCATTGGGTAATGAAGGAGGAAGAGAGGGCGAGAGACGGCAGAACAAGCAATGAATTGAGAATCTAGGAGTTGCGCTAGAGATTTACAAGTTGGCGATTATATAGCCCTCTTGAACAGATTTTGATCGTAAACCAATTTTCCTCGGGCAAGCGGTATACATGCTACTTAGTAATCATCTCGGTGGCCAAAAGTGATCCTATGCAGCTACGGCAGTGTATGTAGGGTGCATAACGGTAAGCTGTCTTTGTGGCCATCATGAAAGGTGCTGACTGTGTACCGATGCAGCCCTACCCGTTTGACTTGTTCTACGCGGCAGATCAAAGATATGTTCGAATTTTCTTTTCACGTTGACCCGTAATGTTTTAGTTAAAGTATCAAAACGAAAGAGCTTGATACATAAAAAAGGAAAAATGAGCCGAATTTATGCGAAACCACGCCATAATTTCAGATCGATACGGATTCGGTGGAAAGTTTGGAAATTATTTTTGAAATTTATCCTCAGCCGATCAATGTAAAAAGGAGAATCTTACCGCTGCAGTTTGATACGTATAAATTGCCGAAAAAATATTCTCAGATCCATTTATACCAATACAGAGGCATCGTAAAAGAAAATTAGAAATATTAAAAAAATATGAGGACTTATTTAGCTGAATTAGTCTGTATAAAAGAGCATGAGCAAAAAAAACTACTCGTCGGGAGAGGCCTGCGCTCTGCATGGCAGTTTTGGTAGATGAAGTAAACGCAGTAATTTTACCAAAATGGTCACGGGTGGCTTTACATACACCATTGGAAAGTCTGAGGGAGTTCGTGCTTTAGGGAGGTCCTAACGGGCGGTAGGCACTTATTGATCACGAACTGAAGATGGCTAAGAGACTTCGAAATATTGCACTACAAATACAAAAAACGTTTTCAGCGTTCTGCCTTGCTGACCTCTATAGGAGATACTAAACACGGGAGTAAATAGTGGTGGGTTGAAGAAAGACATCTAGTTGCGTTCAGCCTGCGGAGCGTGAAGAATGCCTGCAGGGTGACTCGCAGATAATGTAGTAATGCACTAGTAGTTGGAGAATATGAAACGTTAAGAGCAAATAAAGACCTCCAGTATGATTTAAAACAATTTGACCAGTAGAGAGGAAATTGCACTTGACTTTGTACTATATGAATGAATCAGGAATATTTTTTCTTCCTCATAGGGCTAGAAAGATCGCTATCTGAGCTAAAGAGCATTTATAGAGAATAAAATCATTTTTTGGTAACGGCACGGCTTACTAAGAATCTTCTCTGACACTAATTTTCTGCTCTCGGACCTTTATATCTTTCTAGAAAGAATAAAGAAGACTTTTGAATAATCTTTTCCTGTCATAAGCCTTCTAAGCGCCCACGATGGAAGCAATCCATATCCCACCTATGAATGTGTGCGTGAGAGAGATAATGGTTTACTTCAGTGGGAAGGGCGGGAAAGAGAGGGTAGCTAAGAGGCACCTAAAAGACTGGGGAAGCACTTAAAAGGAGCACATGGATTTCGTGTAATGTAACGTAGAATTTGGCGAATGTCTGCTCAATTCAAATAGTTTCAGTGAGTATGTTGTCTCAGAGTGGAAAATAGGAATGAAAATGTTGGACGAAATAGATTCACTAAAAAAAGGATAGCTTGGAGCTGAGAAACAAGTGAAAAAAGAATTTAGGAGCGATATGGCTAGAAATGGTAGAGAGAAAGAGAAGATGGAGCGAGAGAGAGAAAAGTAAGGAAGGAAGGAAGTAGAGTGAAAGAGACAGTGAGAGCGTAAATAAGTGAGTGACCAAGAAAATGAGTTGAGACGAGAGAGGGTGGTGAGGGACTTTACTCATACAGAACATGAAGGGAGGCTGGTGCTTATATAGACCGCGAGGCGAGTCGACTGGAGCTTCCGGACGATCGATGTAATTTTCCATAAGCCTTGTCGACGACGGTGGGATACTAACGGTAAACCTGCTTGAGCTGATGTAAAGATGATCACCTCATGCTTATAGCACTGTATAGTGCAAAACCGTAACGTTAAAGCTCTAGATTGTACAGAAAAATATAGCAACGGAATTACGTAAACGTCTTTTCCATCTCTTGGCTGTCAGAAGAGGGGAAAAAAAGTATTTACATTAACATTAAATGCATAAGAAGTGCATAAAGTCCAGCAAATATGTGATACAGCTTTTTTGCAATGAGGCGCCTGGGTATAAATGCTTCCCTTGATAGCACCGCAAGCACTGTGCCGCTGTGAAAGATCAGTATAGGGTAGATTCACACTTTCCTTCCCATGATGGCAATCAGAAATTTTTTTCCGGCAAATAGACTGCAGCCAATAGGCTAACCTATTTTTAAAACCATTTAATCAACTCATTTTACCCCCATTGTGTCCACTTGGTGCAGTATTAGTTATTGTGATAATGTTGGTAACACCGTGCTGTATATATAGTTATTGTTACAGACGGGGTCCAAAATATCTATTAAATGACTTGCGTACTGACAACCGAATCACGTTTACACAACAAAAAAAAATAACGAATCAGGTGTTAGAAGTAAACATTTGTTCTAGAAGCAACCAGAGGAATTTATTCGGCAGAAAGATAATTCAATTGCTGTAGAAAATAGTTTAGGCTCTGTTTACATGGCATACTGTTGGTTTCCATCAGTACGCCTAGTTTATGCTATATTTTGTATACCTTTTCGGCTGTAATACTGTATTCGTGAAATATCCTCATTTTTTCCCGTTTTTGAAGTCATGCTTCACAGATATTTAATTTCCAGAGTACAAATATTTCAACTTTCCCTTCGCAAAGATCTTTCAAACGTCAATTTCACAGCTAATGGCCCCAGTTACAACTCAGATCACCATTATATGAATTTCGAGGAGATTTTTAAATAATGAATTCGACCAACTCAATTTATGCTTCACAGCTCTTTCTTCCTGAGTGATAAAACGATGCTGACAAAAATTTAAGTGTCCATTAGGTCATTCGAGATCTGAAGAATCCTACCTCGGCTAGTATAAGGACCGGAACCCAGGTAGTTAAAGAAGTTGCAAAAATATGCCCGTCCCCTCTATCATTCTCCTTCGTCGTTTCACCACTGTGCACTACCTAAATAGCAATACATGACTGTTCAACTAAGTGTCGATTATGATTTTGCACATTTTCACTTTTTCATCTGGCAGTTGACTGAAATAGATATGAAAATGATGAATAGACTTCGATTCACCCCACCAATGAGTGAATAGTCGTCAGCTGAAAATGATTGCAAAACGTTTACAATCTCTGTTCTTATGCCGTAAAACAAATCTGAATCCTACAGCAGTTCTAGATTTATCGACAAGGATCAGAAAAAAGGTTCCCTAGATATCTTGATGAATATTTGGTGAAACTTGTTGCTGAATGCCAGCAAGTTAAACGAATTTCTGTAGTAATCAAATCACAGAATAAGTTATATATTCATATTATTTTAAAAAGAGATGCCGGGCGGTTTTAACTTGTTCAAATCTGAAGATGGATACAAAGTAAAGCAAAATGAAAGCTCACAGTAGCGAATGCAAATGATTTCCCGTAAGTAGCCCTGTCGGTATCTTAATAGCGCTTTCATATTTTTAGTTTGCACAAGTGACATACTATGATAAGAAATAAGAAACAAATTGGTCCAGGTGGCATGGGATAGCAAGGCAATTTTTGATTGGCAAATCAATGATATAGTATCCCAGTGTTCAACTCACCTGTAACTATTCCAAGCGTACCAATGGGTTAAACGCTGTGTTCAGAATTGTAAGGAAAGTGTACTGACAGCAAAGTGCCTAGTAGCCTTGGTTGCAAGGTTACCAGTGGTTTGAATCTACAATGTATAGAAGAGATGAAATGAATTCGTGTGAAGCTGTAAGGTCTGTGAAGTGAAATACAACACTGTCCTTCTCTATCTATCTACTTTGAATTCAAAAAAGTTTGGAACAATCAAGAAAGCAGCCATTGCAAACTGGAATTTCCAGATTTTCTATGGTGAAGATGGTCGCATGAAGATTTTCCGTACTTTTTATTGCCACTGTAATGAAATTACTTCTCGAAACTCATGCTTTTAATACCTAAAAAGATCTGTTGAACACTATAAGTAATCAGCTCTCGTGCAAAATTGCGATTTGAGGCACCCCCGTCAATCGATAGATAGTCCACGCCTGTTGTGGGATTTTGAATTTACGTATAACGATTTCGAATTGAAAAAGCCCCGCCGACGATTTCAGCACCGCAGGCAATGAAAATTTTTAAAATGAAGAAATATTCTAAAGATACTCAAGCTGTGCCAGATGGTACAAATAGGCTAGCAAAGTCGGAATCTTGAGATTTTTGTAGAAATATGTTTATTAAAGCTGGTATTTTTCCAATACTGCCGAGTAAAAGTAAATTGTGCAACCCTATTCTCCTCGCGTATGTTATATTTTTGGAAACGATGTCTGCTTTGCACAATGTCTCTACGAATTAACTGCTCATTGCCGCATTTACTCTCGACACCGAGTAAATAAAGGACATATGGGCCGCTTCGTCAGTGAATAAGTACAGAAATCGCATTTTATTCGAAAGATATCCAAACGAATCGTTAGTCACTGTTTCGCGCATTACCGCTGGGGAAATTTAATGCATCAAGGTGTAATTAAGCGTTCAGAATCAGGTATCGAAAGTCAAAAAGATTTTCGGAGAGGTAACAGTGTCATAAAATCTTCGAATGAATATAAATGTGTTAGTAATGGAGTCCCCAAATATTTCCAATATATTTCCTTTCATGCTTTATTCATGCCATGAACAACACTTGCCTGATCGAATGAATCTTCTTTTACTCTTCATATTTTTGGAGCCTTGTTAAAGCCTTAACTTTGAGTTGCAGATCTGTATGAGCGAATCAGACAAAAGTAGGAGAATACAAACGCGTTTAAAGAAGTTAAAAGGTTGTCGCCTACGCAGAAATTTGCATTGCTCCTACTCCTAAGATCTCTATAGCTGCATATCAAGGTCAGGATAGATTATTTGATAAAAAAAGAAGCTGGCTACTTCTTTTAAATTAAGATTAGTCCTAATATTTTATTTTTCCGTCAAGGGTGAATTCATACGAAGTTCAGTATGAATTTCGGACTGCATAAGAGGACAATTTTTGGATCAATAATGGCAACAATTCGAAATTTGTCTCGGTAAAAAAAGCCTTATCTATCGATTGAATTTTACTTTGCACTTCATTTCTTCTAAATTTCTCAGGAGAGCTTGATTATTCTTAAAACTTTATCCATTAACAACGTAAGGGTGATCAATGGTGGTCTTTTAGACGTGGCTATTAAACAAAAAAGACAAAATAAATCATTCGAACAATATCAAAAAAACAGAACAAACCTTGATATTCAAACAAACAGGGGAAAAATTCTGCTCAAGGGGAACACCACGACCAATATGATTAACGAGAATGAAGTGCAGTAGTTTTGGAGGTTGCTGGGGCGAACTACAAAAGGAACCAAACGCCTGTCGTGAATTGCACGTTGGGAAGGGCGTCTATCAAATTAGGCCGTCCAATACCTTGAGTAATCTCTGTTACGTATTTAGCACGGCCCGAAGTATCTGAACTTGGGAGCTGGCCAATTAAATGTTGTCGCCAAGGCCTCCCATGCACGATAAGGACCCACTCGCCGAAATTGAACCTTGAACATTCTGCGAAGACTTTATTTCTTAATACACGCTCTTGATCATCTCTTCTTCATGTTCGGAATGACACGTTTGCTTGTAACCCCAATCGTTGATTTTTCTCCGAGGCGTTGGAAATGAGAGGTAGAGCATCTGGTGATTCCATGCGTTACACCTCTTCGAATATCAACTCGAAAGAAGATGCTCCGGAGGCGAGACAAAGATGATGGTATCCATACAAAAAGTTCGGCAGACTCTCCTCGCAGTCCATTTCCTGGCCTAGGAAAATTTTTTTGACGGCAATCTTGATAATACATACCAAACTCTCGGCCTTGCCATTCTACATGGGGTAGTAGGCCGAAGCAGAGCTCCAAGCGATTCCTCGTTTACCTAAAAGAAGTTGAGAAGAGAAGCAGCTGTGAATAATCCGGCGTTGTCGGATACAATGGTCTTTGGGGGACCAAAATGGAACAAAAATTTCCTTCTCTATAAACTGAGCAACAGGTCTGAGCGACATATTTTCGGCGGAAAAAGTTATTGGAAAACCAGGGAAATCATCTAAAGCAATGTGTAAAAACTTCTTCGTGCTCTTAGACTCCGGAAGCATCCCGGGGAACTCGAACGAATAAATCTTGATTATATTTGACAGCGGAATTTTCACGCTTGTATGGCAGGGTGGATTCAGTTTTGTCTTTTGACATCCCTCACATCTTTTACGTACTTTTTGATGTCTGTATGCACATATGGCCACCATTAGTGGTCAGAAACAAACTTATTCGGGGTTTCAGTGTCCAAGTGCCAAATACTATCATGGAATCTGTGGAATATCAACGTCCTATTATCAGAAAAGAGGACAGTGTTGAGTCCTAATTTAGTGCGTCCTAGAAGATTAGTCTCCCAAACTGTGAAGCGCTTCGATATACGCTTGATTTCAATACTATTGTTTCCGTCTTCTTCTTCGATATTAAACTTCCATTGATGAAGAGCGACCTCAGTAAGATGGGATTCCACTGCACAGCTCTACACGAAATAGATTGAACCATTTGTAACAATGAAGTCTATATCGTCGACGCCTGAGGATGGTGTTGATCAAATAAGGACGGCTCGCGACCGGTAGTACGCGGCAACATTATATGCGGCCGGCTTATACTAGATTTCTAACTCGTAAGCAGGAAGAAATGAAATCCAACCTTCCATTGACCTATTTATTTTTAAAGGCGTAGCGAAAGTCGTGATGATCAGTGACTGACCTGAATGGTTTTATCGACAACAAATATACTTGAAACTTCCGCAAGGCAAACATTACCGCCAGAGCCTCCTTTTGACATGCAGAATAGTTCCCTTCAGCCGAATCCCTGGAGCAGCTAGCGTACTACATGGGTATATTTTTCTATCTTCTTTTTTTTTTGGCAAGGACCACCCCTACTGCGATGCTTGAACCATCATTTTTCACTAGAATCGCGGAATCGAGGCCTGGAAATACCAGAACCTGTGGAGTAGTGGGCTTCTCTTCTAAAGGCTCTAATGCCTCCATCATTTCTTTCTTCGTGTGTAAATCTTTACTGCGAGACGTATAAGCATGTAATGCGGCGGAAATCTCGGCGAAGACCAAAATTAAACGGCGTTGATAACTGGCAAGGCCAAGGAAACCGCGCAACTTATCAAAATTCTCCTCAATGGAGTCAAAAAAGACGACAAAATCGTCCAGTGAATCGCGTGCAAAGGGAATTTCCCGCAGAACATATTTTATTATGCGCTGAAATGTTGACTGCGCATTCATGAGACAAAAGGGCATCACCTTAAACTTGAACGTCCCATGACGGCAAACAAAGGTATTCCTCCCTTTTACCTCTCGCTCATGCAAGCCTGGCAGTATCCTGCGAACATCTCCGGAGATAATCGTTTATTCGCGCCTGGCTTTTTTCATGAAGGGGCGCTAGAGAAGCCCTCAAAGCGCCAAGAACTTTTTCTTCTTCTTCAGAGGTGGTGACTAATCCTTCAAAAAGCTTCTACTTTCCCTGTTTTACCACAATCTCCACCGATGAACAAAGCAAATTCTTTTTCTGGACGATTCTGATGACTCCATCCGAGCGTTCGAATCGGATGTGAAATCTTAGTTGGGAGTATCGATATCTTTGCCTTCGGAGAGCCTCTTTTGTGTTGCTTTCGCGTCATGTTCGAGCGCTAGCACGACTTATTTGGTCCCAATGTGCAGGTGCAAACTTCATGTTGTAATTTATGGGCTCGCGCAAATAGATTCAAGTGCAGGAATTCTAATTATAATGTCAAATAGAGACCTCTAGACAAGAGATTGGTACAACTTTGCCATTTGTCTCCTAAGATGATAGCAATATTCAGCAATGAGGCAAAACAAGATGAACTTTCTTCATTAGCCACAATTACCCTCCTTGACTTAAAATTCGGCGATAGATATGAATGTAGAGACAAAATGGTGGCCACCACGTTTGGCACATACCCAGTTTAAAGCAAAGCACATAATTCAGTACCGTAAACCTTAATTTGTACGATTTTTAGTAGGCGAAACAGCCTGTTGGACACGACTGCGAGGCGCGGTACCGACTGCTTCACGAGTAAATGGCACATTATTTTGGTAGCTCCATCTGCCTTCTTACGAAGTAGCTGGCGAAAATGCCAGACCGAGATTAAGATTCCTAAGCTCCGACATAACGTCGTATTTACTCACGTACATTTGATTATTTGAAGTTTTTTGCGTGGTTCTTGTTTTTTGGCTTCCTTCTGCGATTCAAATTACGGATTTATTCTACCAGAGAGAATGAGGGAGTAACTAGGGAGTGAGCGAGTAGCTAGGGATTGCTGCAGACTATTTACGAGAAATAATATCGTAATATTACCGTATTCTCGCTGTTTTAGTAAGGCATTGAACTCGAGAATTTTCTTGGTTGCCTTCATGAGCTGTTGGACAGCAAAATCGATGCCTGAGTCGCTTTAAAAGACTGCGTATGCCTGACCTGCTTTTCTATTTCCCTCCTGCTCTTTAGTATCGTTATCTCTCGAGGACCTACCCCTAGCGGCAGACCAACAATTTGCTTCTAAATGGCCATTCTTTCCTCAATATGAGCAAAGCGTTTTGTAGAGGGTTTTTTCCTCACAATTGATGGAGTTGTGACCTTACTCGTTGCAATAAAAGCAATGAGAAACTTCGAGGCCCCTCTGCTGTATCGGTGAAGGTCCTGCATCGTTATTTCCATTCTTTTTCTTTAAAACAATGTCATTCTGGTTAGATCTTCAAATAAAAAGTCCTCTTTGTTCTATATGTTTCTGAAACCGGAGTCTGGACGAAGTAACAACTCGACTGGTGCGACGTCTTAGACTCGGCTTGAAGGGCCAATAAAAGGATTCGATTCAAGTGAAAGCCTCATTGAGTCAGCCTGATGCTTGAGTATATCCAAGCTCCACGGCAGGCTAAGAAATTCTATAGCTCCTCGAGACGACAGGCAGTGGTGCGTCAAAGTGCAAATCTTCCAATGTTTCCGAAGCCGGCTTTCTCATAAAGGAGATCCATTTCTTTCATAGAACCAGAAATTTATTCGATTTCGAGCCCAGCTTCTAATGGTTGTCGGATGACGTGTTGATGATCTTCTACCTTGACGATGTTCTTGAAGAATTTTTGCTTGACAATGGAGTACTTTTTTGCCTCTCTTATTAGTTCGCCATTCGAAGCGAATGTATTACCATAGACGTCGAAAGCTACGATGTCTAGGTTTCCAAGGAGAGTGAATGTTTTCTCCAGATCGGGTCTAGAGGCCATAAAGACGTTCTCATAGAAGGAATAAAATTTGCGCTCATCGCTCCTGTCGTCGAACACTACCGCGCTGGCGCCGGTTGTTTCAGTCCTGTCCAAGAGTACCATATTGTTGTCGGTCGTCTCGTTGTCTCCAAGCAGTCGCGCGCCCTCGACACCTACCTTACATACAGTACATTATGATACTGTACTGTACTTAAAACGAAAAACAGTCCGAAATGCGTGGAAAATCTTTACGTGTTGTACAATGTTGCACAGCAGCGCGCAAAAGGTATTCATAAATCAACTACGAATGCGGGAGGTGGGTAGAAACCTTTCGCGCCTGCATTATTTGGAGACTAAACGAAAAACGGGTAACAAAGTCGCGGAGCTCCTGTTGAGGGGAGAAACCACGACTGAAAGCAGCGACAATTGTGACAGTTGTGGCAACAAATGTGACTGTGAGGGCACTGGATACGTAAAAAAGGTTCGGGGGGTTTTGATGCAACGGCTCGCTGCACCATTCGTCATGTCCAATGCTGCCTGCTTGATTGCTGGCCTCCTCCGTCTCATCCTCAATAAAAGGCGACGCACGATTTGGATCAACTTCTTTCTGTTTTGCCGGCGTAGTTAGTCATCACGATCAAAAGTTCCGAAAGGGAGTAGGGGGCTGGAGTTTAGGGGGCGGGGATGGCGATTTTTGGAAAAGACTTTTGAGGGGCGTAGATTGGTCATTTTGGTAGGATTTGGGGAGTGAGAGGAAATGGATGGTTTTTTGGGTGTGCAAGGGGAGAGGAGTGATGAGCAAAATGATCAAGAATGTTTGAAACTTGGAATAAAGGGGTTTAAGTATGCTTCTGGGGCAGGTTCTATAGATAAGGAATAGGTAAAAAAAATCTGTAATGGATTTTGTATTAGTACATTTGCGCCCTTTTCCTAAAAAAAGCGAATTTGGAGGAGGAAGTAAGCAAAAAGGAAAAATAACTTGATTTGAGATCAATTCAGAGGGGTAGATACAGTATAAAAATATCTAGATAAAATGGGAGTAAATGTGTAGATGACCGCGGTAATGATAAGCGAGATTCAGGGAGAACGAGGAAGGACCGGAACTATAAGCAAATTTGGACAAGGAGAGGTAGTACAGTAAACTAAACGTCTGTAGATGACGGCGACAAATAATGCGTTCCTCTTCGCACGCGCCTAACAGTCCCTCGCACTTAGGTCGAACGGCCCTTCTCGACCTCAATGCTCTCTTAGTTCTTGTGGGAGTTCTATCCATTCATCAGGGAGAGTATAAGGTTCACTGTAAGGATATGGTAGTAGCTCATTTCCGATATGGTGGGAGATTGTGTACCGCGCAATGACAGGCTCATCTCCTTGGTCAAGAGTTTCGTAGATTCGGCGTATGGTTTCATAGTGTTCTAGAATGACCTCCTCCCATTTTACCTCTCCGAATCTTCCAAATGTGAGGTACTAAACGTGGTATGGAAAATTTTCTGGGAACAGGTCAGAAACGGGTATGTGAAGGAGAAAAGAACTCTTAACATAAGGACTGAGTCCTCACGAGTACGGTGCGCCCCGTGAATGGTTTGGAAGCACATGGAAATACTAATGGCAAAAAAGGAAATTACTTCTGCTTCTCGAGGTTCCTCTGCTATCTCACGAAGCCAACTTCAGATTGTTAGTCGTTCAATAATTCAGGAGGTATACTTTCCTCCTGGGGAACTAGGCGGTGTTTGAGGTGATCTTCTTGGTGAACTTCCTCGCTGCTCCCTACGCCTTGCTCTTTTCGATGATCCGCCCCTATCACTTGATAATGCTGCTCGTATTATCATGACGGTCTCCGGAGGATCTTGGTCTTCAGGTGATCTTGTGTTCCTGAGCGGAGAAACGTAAGGTTCCGATAGAGGATACGGGACCAGTCTGTATTCCATATCTGGGAGTAAGGCGTAACCTCTCAGTCGCACATCTTGGTTGTTCTTGAGAAATACGTAAAATGGACGGAAAATGGTCAGATAAGTTTGCGACCAATCGCTGATAGCTACAATCCAATACCTTCCTATATACTAATGATATATTAACTCCACAAAAGCTGGACCTGCTTCCGTGAACCCTCCGTTTTGGAATGAAAATAGGACTCTTATTAGTGGTCGGAAATTTTCTTTAGGTGGCAATGGTCCGTTCAACGTACAAAAACATAGGAATATACTAATGTCGAAATGGATGATTACGTGGAGTTCGTGGTAGTCCTGCGTTATAGAGATGATCCATTCTCAAGCCCTTTTCCTCGGATAGGAATCATTCTATAGTTAAAGATGAGTATGCCCCGTGGTTGCGCATCGTCCTGTGTTCGAAGGAATTCTTCAGGCCTTTGATGGTAAGGGAGCAGAAGACTTGCATGAATGGCCCTCCATGGTCTCTTCGCTGAGCTTGAACAGAGCTTATAATGCGGTTTTCTTCCCTTCCTTACGATGCAAGGATTCGGGTTCTTTGTTTGGAGGGACGGCCACTTCACTGCCTGCTGCATTGCTTTTCCATGTACTACAAGTACTTTAGAGCCGAATGAAAAGGTTCGGACTGGAGACTCTGCACTCTCATTTCTTGTCTGTGCTAACGCGCGGTGTGATCTTCAGCCTTCAGAGGCCAGTAGTTTGACTTCTCTACTCCCTTCGTCGATAATATTTGTTTTCATGTCTCTCTTTAACATTCTAGGAGGTCTTCCGTACATTAGCTCGAATAGTGAGCGTCTATAACTTCCTTTTTTTCGACGTTAGCCGTATAACACGTTTGGTAAGGCATACATGTTCCCATGAATTTCAATCTCCGATATAGTTTTCGATATTGCGCGCTTGACGGTTCCAACTATCCTCTCCGCTTTCCCGTTTGATATGGGAGCGTACGCAAGAACGGAATTCCGATGAATCCTTTTCCCATCCAAGAAAAGAAGGAGTGAAATTGCAGAAAAAAAAAGGGTTATCCGAGATAATCCTGTTTGGAAGACCAAATGTTTCAATTATTTCTTTTTCGATGAATCTCAGTACCACCTCAGCATTTGCCTCCTCAAATGCAATTGCTACTGGCCGTCTAGTAAGATGTTCCACACCTATAAGGGGATATCTATTTCCGGAAGTGGTTTATTTGCCTGGGCCAGCAAAGTCGATTGACAAGGTTTCAAAAAGACCGGAAACTGGAAATCCAAGATTTGTCTTATATTGTCGTATCGGAGTGAATTGTTGACAGTTATCGCAGATTTTCACGAACTTATAGACTTCCTTATGGATAATGGGCTATTAACATCTCTCCATAATGATGTTTTTGCTGATTTGAGACCCCAATGCCCTAATTCATCATGAAAAGTCCTAAAGACCTTCATTATTTCTTTGAAAGGGGCCATTACTCGAGGATCGTCTTTAGTTTGTCGGAAGAGTTTCCCATTCCACAATGTGAAAGTCTTTTAATTCCTGCGTACCCAAATTCTATGATCCAGATAAACCTTTCTAATTTGTAGTCCATCCAAGAACTTAATTAGTCCGTAAATATGAACTTCGTACTCGTTATTGTTCGACAGTTTCACCTCGACAACTCCGACGATGTCCTCGGAAGCCTTTTTACTTAGTATCAGTGGATTTCTCAAGCGTTATAGGTAATCGGCAGGCTGATTATTGCGTCCGGACATATACAAAATTTCAAACAAATATTCTTTGAAAATGGCGAGCCATCGGGCCAACCGGTAATGTGCATCTTTCTTTTTGGATGCTTTCTTGAGTGCCTGGTGATCAGTTATCAAGACAAATTTATAGAGTGATAAAATGTACACACGAAAATTTTTCGGTGCGAAGGCAACAGCTATTCCTTCTTAATCGCGGACTGAGTGTCTCTTTCCCGCATCACTCAGAATTCAACTTGCGAAATTAACAGAGTTTAGTCTTTCGTGTTCATCTTTTTGGGACAAAACGGCCTCCAAAGATTGTTCTGAGGTATCTGTCTCCCCAACAAATGGTCTCTTGAAATCTGGATACATGAGCACTGGGGAGACGCATAGCTTTTCTTTAAGCTCCGTAAATGCTGTCTGAATTTCCTTGTCCCAGTAAAATTTTCCGTTCTTCGTAGTGCTGGCATGTAATAGCGCTGCAGTCTCCGCGAAATCTTTGACGAATCTTATGTAATATGAGGCCAGTCCTAAGAAGCTTTGAACCTCCATCTTCGAAGCGGGCCTTAGTGCCAACTTGATTTTTTCCGTTTTCTCTGGATCCACTCTAATGCCCTCTCCGTTGACAATATGACCGAGTAATGGGATAGAAGTTTTCACAAAGAAGCATTTGCTCAACTTAATTTTCAGGCTGTATGCGGATATCCTCTCAACTATTGTCTTTACATGCGATATGTGCTGATCCAAGGGGTTTGAGAATATTCCCACATTATCGGTACAAATTCTTACAAATGGGAGTCCTCTCAAAACCTTATTCACCATTCTTTGGAATTTAGCTGGAGCATTCATGACCAAAAGGCATCACTTTGAACCTGAAGGTACCAGCTTTGCTTGTAAAAGTTGTTTTTTTCCAACCATTCCTCGCCCAATGGAATCTGCCAATAGGTAGTGTAACGGTCAATTGAGGTGAAGTATCTCCCGTCCTTCAAGTCCTCGAGGATTTCCTCCATGTTTGGAATCGGAAATCGATCTAGTATCTTTCTCTGGCTCAGTTGTCGGTATTCTCCACAAAAGCGACGTTTTGATCCTTCTTTAGCGCTACCATAACCATCCTCCATTGGTGCCACCACAACTGAAAATGACAATGAGGATGAAACTGGGCGAATAATATCATTTTCCAGCCTACTTGTAACATTCTCTGAGATAAATTAGTCATATTTCGGCGGTTGAAGTCAAGTATTGTGTTAAATTGGTTGAGGCTTAGTAAGTTCAAATGGAGTGAGTGATTGTTACACTTGCTTGCATTAGATCTGAAACGCTCCATGCAATTAATTCGGAAGATGTTAACATGTCGGATATTCTCATTGAGTCGGGGGCAGGAAGATGCTGTACTTTTTCTTGAATTTCTCCAATTTGGCGCTGGTCCTCTTCTCGATCCTCACCCTCCAAATTTGGAAGGACCTCTTCCGGCGTGCTCACATCTTCAGATATGGAATTCGATATATTCCTTTTTTCCTTGCAATTCTAATCTTCTTTCATGCTCTGAATTGCGTCCTTTGATTCGATATTATCGCAAAAAGAAAAATATTCAGGTGGCAAACCTACCCTAGAATTCCAGTCTTCATCTGTTTCAAACCCAGAATCATAATCTTCCCATGCCATGTTCATTATACCCCGAGCGTACCCTTTTACACCCCGAAGGTTTTAGTTGGTTCGTAATCTTCGCTGTCATAGCTATAGGTGAATTCTTCACCCTCCGTTTCTCTTAGATCTTCCGGATGTGTGCTTTTGTCGAAATCCAGGGGCATCTTCACGGGTCTGCGGTCAACATTAACTGAAACGATTTGGTTGCCCAAGTCAATGAATGTCCCTATTCTTTCCATGGTAGGGCAGCCAATGATTGAATCGAGAGGGAAATCCAGCATAAAAAGAAAGTCTACATCAACTTTTGAGTCCCCAAAGAACACGGAAACCTTGTCAACAGTGCCCATACATTTTGAGACAGTTCCATCAGCCAGAGTTATTCTTCGAGTAGTTGGAATGATTTCAAGACCTAGATCTGTCACCGAAGTTTCTGAAATAAGGTTTGGAACAGCGTCCAAATCGAAAAAAGCTTGGGTTCTAATTCCCAATTCTTTGCTCGGTACCAGCTTAAGACGTCTTGGGGCTGTCGAGGCCGATTGAAGACACAGTTTGTTACCCTTAGTGGAATTATTAGACCCGATAATTTTTCTGAGTTCTTTTCTCGCAATCTCTTTGTCACCCCTCGAAAATTGACCAAACGTTATCCCAGTTGGATCAGATGCACGCTCAGCCACCAAATTGTACTTCTTCACATATTCTAGTACGTTCTTCGGGATACTCTTAAATTTCTTACCCTTTTTCGTCTTTGGGGCCAGAGTGAGTCCCACTCCTGGAACAACTTGATCAGGCCTCTTGATTCGAGGAGGTACAGGTGCTGGGATATGCTCCAGCATTCTATAATCTAGCCTAGATTTTGTTGATAAATGTTCCCTTCCCCATCCCTTTTTGTCACATTGACTTGACTGATTTCTTCAGCGATGGATACATTACCGGCATCTGTCAACATTTGATCCTTTCTGTTTTGTAAGATTTTCATCTCTGGTCGTGAATCGCTCCTCGCGTTGATAGATTTGCTCTTCTGTTATCTTTAGACCAGAAGTTACTTCCATGATGCCCATATCGACTGCACTTTCCACGACGAGTGTTTCTACGTGGATTTTCAGGGCACCTATTTGCAAAGTGTCCAGGCTTGTGACAGTAAGAGCAGTCTTCTGCGGCCGTGGGGACCCCAGACCGGTTCTTCTTATTTTTAGGAGTAAGGCTTTCCAACTGCGAGGTTATCATGTCAAGTCGATTATCGAATCGGGTTTCCAGCCTTTCTTCCAAGTTTTTGACGTCGTTCCTGACAGATTTCAATACTGCCGCACTAGTAGCTCCGAGTAGTAGGGAGTTGAGAGTCAACTTCAGACCCATAAAACATTTTTCCTAAGCTGGTCCCAGAGCATGAGAGGTAGACCCTGCCCCTTCTACACTTGCTTGTAGCCCTCTCAACTTTCTCCCATACACACTCCTTTTTATTCGTTCAACAATACCACGGTAGCACTTTTGTCGCTTGCAACACCTCCTTCTCAGGGTAATTGGTTCTGAGGATCTCTTCTTTCGACAATTTACCCCTATCACAGGTCAACGCGTGTTGACCGCTTGGATCTAAGGCGGTTGCGATGTCGGCCGAGCGGCGGGAGCAGACCCGACAGCGAGTAGATCCAGGGAATAGCGCAATGCCGAGACGTAGAGCCAGAGCGATTTTCAACGTAGAGGACGACATGTACGTACCGCGGTGGGGTGAGGAAGCGAAGAGAAAACAGAAGATGCGGAGGATGTGCGAACGGAGAGGAGCCGTGTTCGGTGGTGGGCTGCCGCGGACGAAAGCAAGCTATTTGACTTCGATAGCATGAGTTCAGTTGTGATCGCAGACTGGAGCCTTTCGCCGGGGACCGGCGATGAACAACGCTCGAAAAGAGCCGTAGCTGTAAGCGACGAAGACAGCTGCGGGTGGCGGGAGAATAAGAGCGAGATGGAGAACCGAGGAATCTCTTGCAATTGGCGGTCCTGGAAAAGGGTAAGCAGGTCGGAGATAAGTCCAAACGAATCAATTACAGATGCTGCGTATGCAGCCTCGGTAATGTCTGAAGTTTGCAGGAGACCTAGACCGCCCATTGAGAAGGGGAGAGAGGCTTGGAGCCAGGCTCGCTCTGGACAGGGCAGCTGCAATTTGTGGAACGCTTCCGTCTGCTTCTGATTGCAGCTAGGGGCGAGAACCGCAGATTGAGTGTAGGGAAGCGTACTATCATTTGGTACTCTTGTGGAGGGGGTTGCACCCGAGCTATTCGAGTTGAGCAGTAGTAAGGAACATCTCGGGGGGATTTCCTTTCGGTAATCATGGATCTCAATGCTGCTCGTATAACGTTCACAGGGGGCAAGACTGAAGACGTTGAGGAGTTTCTTTACACATATGTCAACGTTGTGATGCGTGAGAAGGGCGATGAAGAGAAGGCCGCAAGTATCTTCGCCTATCTTCATGGTGACGCAAAGCACAAATGTAAGTCCAAGTTTATCGACGGGTGGTCTCTTAACGGGAATGTGCGTAACTTCGGTGAGGTATGTGAGTGGCTTGTGAAAGAGTATGCTAAGGAGATAGAACCAGATGAGATGATTCATACCGCCATGGAGGCCCGGCTCAACTTCGACGATTTGTTAAGCTCATTGGTGTACTTAAGTGATCTTTATGAAATGGCTGGGTTCAACGCCCAAGCCAAGTACGGAATGCTGCGTAAGGCGGCTATGGGGATAAGCGGCTCTCCGATTTCCTCCTCATCAAGGGCCCTCACACTTTTGATGAACTGAAGGGTACCATAGTAGAATTTGTCAAAAATTCGGAGACGTTTCAGTCACTGAGTGAGGTACCGAGGGAAACGCGCACATCGATGTCTATCGTACATCCTGAAAAGAATTATCAAAGGCCGGCTACTAGTGCAGCGGCATTAGAATCTGTCAGGAGCGATGTCAAAAACTTGGAAGAAAGGTTGGAAAACCGGTTCGATAATCGACTTGACATGATAACCACGCAGTTGGAAAGTCTTACTCATACCATTAAGAAGAACCAGTCTGGGGCCCCTAAGGCCGCAGAAGTCTGTTCCTACTGTCACAAGCCTGGACACTTTGCAAACAGGTGTCCGGATAATCCACATAGAAACACTCTTTGTGGAAAGTGCGGTCGATATGGGCATCATGAAAGTAACTGCTGGTCTAAAGACAACAGAAGAGCAAATTTATCGGATGGGAGGAGCGAGTCAGGGCCAGAGGTGAAAATCTTACAAAACAGGAAGGATCAAAGGTTGATGGATGCCGGTAACGTATCCATCGCTGAAGAAATTAGTCAAGTCAATGTGACAAAAAGGGATGGGGAAGGGAACATTTTATCGAAAAACCCTAGGCTAGATTATGGAATGCTGGAGCATATCCCAGCACTTGTACCTCCTCGAACCAAGAGGTCTGATCAAGTTGTTCCAGGAGTGGGAGTCACTCCGGCCAAGAAGACGAAAAAGAGTAAAAAAGTTAAGAGTATCTCTAAGGACGTACTAGAGTATGTGAAGAGGTACAATTTGGTGGCTGAGCTTGCATCGGTACCAACTGGGATAACGTTTGGTCAACTTTTGAGGGGCGACGCAGAAGATGCGAGAAAAGAACTCGAAAAAATTATCAGGTCTAATAAGTCCGCTAAGGGTAAGAAACTGTTTCTTCAATCGGCCTCGACAGCACCAAGACGTCTTAAGCTGGTACCAGTCAAAGTATTGGGAATGAAAACCCAAGCTCTCTTCGATTCGGGTGCTGTTCCAAACCTCATTTCAGAAACTTTGGTGACAGATCTAGGTATCGAAATTACTCCAACGACTCGAAAAATAACTGTAGCGGATGGAACCGTCTCAAAATGCATGGGCACTGTTGACAAGGTTTCCGTGTTCTTTGGGGACTCAAACGTTGATGTAGACTTTCTTGTCATGGCGGATCTCTCTTTCGATGCAATCATTGGATGCCGTACCATGGAAAGAATAGGGACCTGCATTGACTTGGGCAACCAAATCGTTTCAGTTAATGTTGACGGCAGAAATGTGAAGATGCCCCTGGATTTCGACAAAAGCACACATCCGGAAGATTTAAGAGAAACAGACAGTGAATATTTCACTTCTAGCTATGATAGCGAAGAACTAACACTTTCGAAAGTGGACAAGGGTACGGTCGGGGGAAAATGAACATGACATGGGATGATTATGAATCTGGGTTTGAAACAGATGAAGAGTGGGATTCTAGGGTAGTTTTGACCCCTGAATGTGTTTTTTGCGATAATATCGAATCAAGGGACGGAATTCGAAGCATGAAAGAAGATTACAATTGCAAGGAAAAAATGAATATATCGAATTCCATATCTGAAGATGTGAGCACGCCGGAAGAGGTCCTTCCAAATTTGGAGGGTGAGGATCAAGAAGAGGACCAGCGCCAAATTGGATAAATTCAAGAAAAATTACCGCACCTTCCACCCCCCGCCTCAATGAAAATATCCGACATTTTAACATCTTCCGAAGTAATTGCATGGAGCGCTTCCGATCTAAGACAAGCATGCGTACCGGTCACTCACTCATTTGAGCTTACCGATACTCAACCGATTTACCACAGGCCTAGACGTCAACTTCCAAAATATGACCAATTTAACTCAATAAATATTAATAGTATGCTGAAAATGATATTATTCGACCAGTTTCATCTCAATGGTCGTTTCCAGTTGTGGTCGCACCAAAAAAGGATGGAAAGCTGCGTTTTTGCGTCGATTACCGACAACTGAAACATAGAATGATACCCGATCGATTTCCGATTCCGAACATGGAGGAGATCCTCGAGGACCTGAAGGATGGGAGATATTTCACCTCAATTGACCTTTACACTGGCTATTGGCAGATTCCATTGGATGAAAAATGTAGGGAAAAAACAACCTTTACCAGCAAAGTCGGTACATTCAAGTTCGAAGTGATGCCTTTTGGTCTCATGAATGCACCAGCTACATTCCAAAAAATGATGAACGAGGTTTTGAAAGGACTTTCATTCGCAAGAGTTTATATCGATGATGTCGTCATATTATCAGAAACATTGGATCAGCACATCTCGCACGTCAAGACAGTTGTGGAGAGGATATCGGACTATAGCTTGAGAATTAAGTTGAGCAAAAGCTTCTTTGCGAAAACTTCTATCCAATTACTCGGTCATATCGTCGACCAAGAAGGAATTAAAGTGGATCCAGAGAAAACGAAAAAAATAAAGTTCGTACCAAGGCCCGCTTCAAAGACGGAGGTCCGAATCTTCTTAGGACTGGCCTCATAATACAGCAGATTTATCAAAGAATTCGCCAAGACTGCAGCACCGTTACATGCCAGCACTACGAAAATCGGAGAATTTTACTGGAACAAGGAAATGGAAACTGCATTTCAGGAGCTTAAAGATAAACTATGTGTACCCCAGTTCTCATGTACCCAGATTTCAAGAGACCATTCGTTGTGGAAACAGATGCCTCAGAACGGTCATTGGGTGCCGTTTTGTCCAAAAAGATGAAAACAAAATACTACACCCGGTTCAATTCGCAAGTCGCACTCTGAATGATGCGGCAAGGAGATAATAAGTCTGCGAAAAAGAATCTCTCGCTGTTTTCTTCGCGCTGAAAAAGTTTCGCGTATACCCTTTATCACTCGAGAAATTTGTCTTGATAACTGATCACCAGGCACTTAAAACAGCATTCCAAAAGAAGGATGTACATCACCGCTTGGCCCGATGGCTCGACATTTTCGCAGAATATCGGTTTGAAATTGTGCATAGACCCGGACGCAATAATCAGCCTGCCGATTACCTATCCCGCTTGAGGGATCCACTGAGTCCAAATCAAAAAGCTTCCGAGGACATCGTCGGAGTTGCCGAGGTGCAAGCGCCGAACGAAACAGAGTACGAAGCTAATATTTACGGGTTTATTAAGTTCTTGGATGGACTATAAATGGGAAAGGTTGATCTTGAACACAGAAATTGGGTACGCAGGAATCAAAAGGCTTTTACATTGTGGAATGGGAAAATCTTCCGGCACACCAAAGCTGATGCCCGACTAGTGCCCCCCCTGAAAGAAAGAATGAAGATCTTGAGGACTTTTCGTGATGAGTTAGGGCATTGGGATCTCGAAACAACCAAAACATTCGTAACTGAGAGATTCTGGTGGCCCAGTATCAATAAGGATGTCTATAATTTCGTGAAAAGCTGCCACAACTGCCAAAAATTCACTCCAATACAAAATTATAAGACGACTCTAAGTTTTCCAGTTTCCGGTCTCTTTGAAACCTTCTCAATTGACTTTGCGGGCCAATTCAAGGAAACCTCTTCCGGAAACAAATATCTCCTTATAGGGGTGGAACATCTTACTGGATAGCCAATAGCAGTTGCAGTTGAGGAGGCAAATGCTGAGGTGGTACTGAGATTCATCGAAAAAGAAATAAATGAACCGTTTGGTCTTCCAACAAGGATCATTCTTGGATAACGACCTCTTTTTTAATGCAACTTTACTGCTCCGTTTCTTGGAAGAGAAATAGATTCAGCTGAAGACAGTCCTCGACTATGCTCTTAGGTTAAACGTGAAAGCCGAAAGAATGATTGGAACCATCAAACGAGCACCTACTTTTTGGAATATCTTATAGGTAATCAACTACATCCCTATTCGTTTGAAAGGCCCCATTTTTTAGCAATAAGGCAACTTAAATTAATGGAAACAGAAGAAGAATGATAACGAGTCGGGACGTTCGTCTTGAGCGAGGTGGCTTAATATAATGAAAATTGTAGATATTCTTTGGCATGCTGCGCTGACTGAGCTGTCACTGTACTTACAAATATATTTTTAATTATTTTTAGAGGGATGCTTTGCACTGTACTGTGGCGGTGCAGATTTGGCACATAGGTACTGTATAGGTGCTACAGAATGTGAGGGTTGAAAACTCTACATAAGGGGCTGTTTGCATGAAATGGTAGAACTACTTGGGAGCCAGCATATCCGAGCGGGGCGCTCAACAAGTTAAGTCACATTCACGGCATAAAGCTCAAGTTGGCAGACAACTTCAGGTCAAGCTCCGAGCAGTAGGAAGTTGAGAGTCAACTTCAGACTCATAAAACATTTTTCCTAAGCTGGTCCCAGAGCATGAGAGGTAGACCCTGCCCTTCTACACTTGCTTGTAGCCCTCTCAACTTTCTCCCATACACACTCCTTTTTATTCGTTCAACAATACCACGGTAGCACTTTTGTCGCTTGCAACACCTCCTTCTCAGGGTAATTGGTTCTGAGGATCTCTTCTTCCGACAATTTACCCCTATCAAAGGTCAACGCGTGTTGACCGCTTGGATCTAAGACGGTTGCGATGTCGGCCGAGCGGCGGGAGCAGACCCGACAGCGAGTAGATCCAGGGAATAGCGCGATGCCGAGACGTAGAGCCATAGCGACTTTCCAGGCGGAAGAGGACATGTACGTACCGCTGTGGGGGTGAGGAACCGAAGAGAAAACAGTCGATGCGGAGGATGTGCGCACGGAGAGGAGCCGTGCTCAGTCGTGGGCTGCCGCGGACGAGAACAAGCTATCGGACTTCGATGGCATGAGTTCAGTTGTGATCGCAGACTGGAGCCTTTCGCCGGGGACCGGCGATGAACAACGCTCGAAAAGAGCCGTAGCTATAAGCGACGAAGACAGCTGCGGGTGGCGGGAGAATAAGAGCGAGATGGAGAACCGAGGAATCTCTTGCAATTGGCGGTCCTGGAAAAGGGTAAGCAGGTCGGAGATAAGTCCAAACGAATCAATTACAGATGCTGCGTATGCAGCCTCGGTAATGTCTGAAGTTTGCAGGAGACCTAGACCGCCCATTGAGAAGGGGAGAGAGGCTTGGAGCCAGGCTCGCTCTGGACAGGGCAGCTGCAATTGGTGGAACGCTTCGCTCTGCTTCTGATCGAAGCTAGAAGCGAGAAGATTATGATACTGAAAAAAACAGTCCAAAATGCAACGCTTGTCCCCATCATCCTTCGATATTCACTTAGCGGGCGCAAGTTTATTGCATATCATACTTCGGAAAAACTTTCAATATTTTAAGAAGAAGGAGAAGAAGAAGAAGACTTTACCAAGCAGAAAAGGGGGGGCTAGCGGCCCTCAAAAGGGGAAAAATCTATCCGAGCCAGGAACAGTCGAGTAGTCGTCGGTTGATCGCGACAGAAGTTCGGTTTTGTACGAGCGAACTGATTATCGTGAACAAGCGATCGCGCTCGGAGGCAGGGCTACTGCCTTTACGTAGTGCGATGTACTCAGCAATTCTGGACAAACCTCGTTCGGCACCGGGACCGGCAGACCCGTATATATCGAAAGCCATCGGGTGGAAGTTGATACATAGTTCGGCGCAGAGGTGGCCATAGCGGAGAGATTTCGCGCGCTCAGATGCAGTAAGGGCAGCGAGGGGCGTGTGAATCCGCTGTTGGGCGTATGAAGCGGAGTGGGGCTAATGACAGTGACGTCGTAGCCCTGCGGGACGGGAGAGAACTGGACATCATCGATGTAGATGTCGAGGCGGCGGCAGGAGTTGGAGGGTCGGGGCAAGTCTTGCGGGAAGGTCCATTCCCGCACAGAGCGAATCCCAATTGATAAGCGTGATACCTTGGAAATGAGGCGGTCGCGAACACAATTGTGGCGCCGAGTGGAGCCGTCGGCGCAGGGACAGACAGAGGCATAGTGTCCGTAGGAATCCAGGGTGGGGACAGTGCGGAAGTGGGCGGCGGCGCAATAGGTGCAGGATTGTGTGCCAGAGAAGACGGGGACACCAAGACGGAGGCAAACCATGGTTCGCCATCCTTCAGGAGCGGCCCGGGTACCGAGATGGCTCTGCGGGAGGTTGTGAAAGGGACTGGAGGCGTGGGAAGAAGCGATGGAAGCTAGGAGGCGGAGTAACCGGGAGCTTTCGGAGGAGGAGAGGTCGACGGAAGAGAGAAGTCTGGCGCGAAGCGCCTTTGTGATCTCGGCAGTAGCAGTTGTCTGGAAGTCAGACAGGCCGGGGGAAGAAGAGGCGCGGAGGCCAGCAAGGACGGCTAGGGGGTCCTTTTAAATTAAATCTTTTATAAATTTAGGAGCTGGCTCATGGTCACCATTCCAATCATGCCAAAATTCCTCGATATTGGATGAAACTTCTTTACTTTCATTTCTTGTGTTCGGAGATCAAAAAATCGGTTAAACCCCCGACCGATTCCTTCCAACAAAAAAACTACGCAGTTAGCTGTATTGGTACACAGAAAAACTTTCATGAGTACTTCAAAAAGATACCGAAGAAAGGCAAGTGACCATTTACAAAATGCTCTGATTGATGCAATCGGATGTTCCAGTCCCTCTATTAATTTTCGAAGCGCAAGTAACACAGCACAGAAAACGACCGCTCTTTCCAAATAACGAAAGTCCCAACAATTTCCCTCCACTAATCACGAAAGAGTACAGAAGATCAAACATATTTTCCAGGGGACACAGATTTAAATTTCATAACGCCGTTGTTCGCTTTTCACGAGGACTTCCAGTGGAAATCCTAGTTTTTAAGGTCTTTTAACTCTACTCAATATTTACCGACATTCCTTCCAATGTGCCTCTTATTTAGAAGAGTATTGCAAGTGGCGCTCCTGTTTTACCGCGTGTGGATTCCTCCTTTTGAATGCATTTTACATTGAAACAGACATTAATTGCTCTAGAGATCTCGTGCCCCACCTGACTGAACGAGTCAGTGGGACGATCTATTTTTCCGACTCATCGGACAACTCGTCCTCTCCACCACCTTCTTCTCTGTTGTTTACATGTTTGCTGCGACACTTCCATGGTCTACAGTCTACAGTGTGACAGGAGAAACAATCATTATTATCCATGTCCATGTTCTTTTGGTTCCCATTTGATCGCCTCCGTCTGCCTTCTACATTTCCTAGTTCCATTGGTGTCACCTCTGAACTTCCTGAACAACTCGCGAAATGTGAATCCGGTGACTTCAACGATCGTGCCTCATTCCCGAGCGCACTATCTAACCGCAGTAAAATCTTCTTAGTCTGCTCGGAAGACGCAGCTGTAGACTTCATCACCTTAATTCTTATATCTCTTTTGATTACACATACGATACGCTCAAACATTTCCCCCTCCGTAAGATCCGCTATTTTGAGTACTATATTGCGAAATTCAGCAAGGTATGCTGAAACGGACTTGGCTTGTTTAAGTCGTCTGAGTTTATCTTGGGCTCTCCTTACGTGGTCCTCTGGAACGGATTCTTGGTGGGCTGCGTTTCGAAAATCTTTCCAGATCTCTGGGGCATGTGCGCTCTTTATCAACGTATACCACCAAATTGCGGCGTTTTCGGTCAAATATGTGGTAGCAAATGTGATCCTATTAGAGTCGTTTAGGTTGATAGTAGGATTCCGTACTTCCTGAAAATTCAGATTTTGTTCCACCTTGTACAAGAAGGCATTGAAAGCCTGAAAATCACGTTTGCCATCAAATGGTTCCGGCGATTAATGCTTCAGCGAAGTTATCTGAAACGTTGTGTCCGTATCGGATGTGCCCTTTTCTCTCGAAGCGATGCTACCAGTAGAGCAGCTCGTCAACAACGACAGTAAACAATTAACTTGACGTTTACTTTTCCAATGAAGAACCTCTTTCATGTCGAAGTTCTTCCATACGTTCTTATACTCAATATGCAATACAAAAAATGGCGCCAACGGAAAGGGTCATTCAATACAAAATACCAAATTCAAGACAGAATTGACGACTCTATCAAAAAAAATACAAAAATCAAGATAGAACGGCCGTTTTCGACTCTCTGATCGTTCCATATAGCCTAGAGCTGTAATTAGCTTTTAGTCTCTTCTTTGATCTGCTCAAAAAAATTTCATCAGCAAAAAATTATTCATCTAACCTCAGTCAAATGAATAGCTTTGTTTTCCAGCTTTGGTTTTGGTGAGAGCCTTGCCCGTTGTTTCCCAAGTAATCTTCTTTTTTGTAGAGTAACTCGAATTTTGAACGCGACAGTAATTTCTTGGATATTCATTAATAAGCACAATGCTGACCAATATTGTTGCTCCACATCTGTTTTCAATGCTATTATGGGAAATGAGGACTCAAAAGATACTCTCAATTGTCCTGCAGTCGTTTAGAAGTCTAGAACTTCGTTCAATCTTCTAAAAGAAGATATTTCATAAGCAATTGTCATACAATCAATCAAGGGAACGCAATTTGAAGGGAAAGAGGGAGAAATGTGGAGGTTGAAAAGAAGTAAATGTAATTCTAGATTTCCTTTCCATATGTTGTGGAGAGTTACTATGACACTTGTTCTCAAATTGAATGTCACAACAGATGCAGTCAACATAACCTTGGAATTGAGAAGAAATTGGAAGTGAAAATTTTGTCGCTCAGGGTCAAATCCTCTCCCCTTTCAATAACAATAATTGCTTTATGGCTACTTCACAAGCATTCTTTCTGGACAATACTCTCGCTATCAAAGTCTACTTTCGATGAAAAACTTTCCGAGGAACTCATTGAAAACAAGTTTGACTCTACATCTCATCGCGCATCTACTTGTGCGCTTTCGAGATAACGAGAATGGCAAATCATTTGATATAGTTGCAGGTATTGGAATCCATCTTGCAGTGCAAAACAGGAAGAGGAAGTTAAATAATGGAAATTACAGTAACTCATCTTACCAGGGTCGCTTTTGGGTCTGTAAAGTCTGTAAGTAGAAATTTATTTGCTCAAATTGTGGTCATAATGGGCTTAGTGATATTTATATCTGTCACTGGAGCACAAAAATATGTTGCTTTATGGATCAGTTGCGCACAAAACAACATATGAACCTGAACTAGGAATCAAAGAAGAGAGTTAGAGTGACTTTCTGAGGTAAAAGTAAAAATTATTTTGAGCTCTCTTTCTATAGCACCCACTGATTTTACTTGCGTTATATAACTTGCGAACCTATCTGCTATCTATGGTGTACTGAATTATCCCTTCATGAGCTTTTACCTTACTCTTTATCATGTTCAAGTGGATGCCTAATAGCGCACTTAGACAGCAGATTTTTCAAAACCAGTCGAGTTCCAAACGGATTTTTCGGGTATTTGATAGAGAAAAAGCGAAAAATGAAGCCATAAACTCTGTATCAGCAACCGAGGATTCGCACCGTAGGCCATCATCCTAGTGATATATGGGAGAAGTGGCTATGAAGTGATTAATGTTGGATGCGATTGTATTTTATTGAGAAGGGTAGAAACTGCGGGATACTTCACGGAGTGACTTTTAACTTCAACATATTGGGCCTAAAACGTTTTGACTACTACAGTAAAATATTGCAAAAAAAATGTCCTCATATAAGGACAAGATGTGCCTCATAAAAAGACAACAATATGACAGGTAAACACTAGTGACAGCGTTTACGATAGTTGGCAGTCAAAATAAATGTCACCTGCACCAAACCGAACCGTTGTAGTGAGGGGATTAAATAAACACCGACTGTGCTGTGCTATACAGGTACAGTACAGTACAGTATAGTATGATGGTGTTGTATTTGTTTTTGCTTGGAGTTGTAACTGCAGTTGATACGTGGGTCTCTATTTTTCTTCTTCTCTCTCGTTCTCTCTACATCTCTACTTTCCTACAATACGTTATAGCTGTGTTTTTATTATCTGCGGCTTAATCTACATGGATCCAATACCATTCACGAACATCAAATTTACCTCCTATATATGGATTACGTTTCTTGATCTTTACTTAAGGCCCAATGATACGTAGATTACAGACGTCCGGTTCTATTCCATCAATAACCTCATGCGGTGTCCTACGTACCAATGATTCATGTTTCGATTTTGTAAGTGCTGTTAGAAGTGCTGTCCTTCTAACTTGTTGAACCTACAGGCACGATCCTTGAACGCCAACTCCATCTCACTTACAACCTCTGTCGCCATGCCGTTACAACACTTTCCTGGCGGTCTCAACGTAATGGCCCCATCACCAATCCTACCATCATCGCCTTCACTCTGGACAAGTAGACGAACAGATTGCACTGCCCTGGCCTGCAGACCAAATTATAATCCGTATGGCCTCAACCTTTACATCAAAATGAGCAACGCGCCACGTTTCGTTCTCGGCTTTACCTGTTTTACGTATGATAGCTTGGTCATCCGTCTTCCGGGTCAAGCTATTTATCTATGGATTCTAAACGTGGGGCTAACCGCAAACTTTATCAAGTATCGCCCGCGCCGGAACTCCGCGGAATCTGATTATCGCGGCAAAGTAAAGGAAAATATGGATGATTTTACAAGGTCAGTTAACAATCCGGAATGCCGTGTAGAGCTACATCACGACGATACAGGTTCATGGCCCGGGAAGCATTTCCAAGTCGATGCGGTGGTAGGTAAGGGTAGTGAGGATAACATGTTGACAGTTGATTTGTCCATGGTCGTTGATAGGGGTAAATCGGCGGGGTAAGAGATCCTCAGAACCAACTACCCTGAGAAGGAGGTGATGCGAGCGACAAAAGTGCTACCGTGGTATTGTTGAACGAACAAAAGGGAGTGTATATAGAAGAGAGTTGAGAAAGCTACAAGCAAGTATAAAAGGGGCAGGGTCTACCACCGACGCTCTGCGACTAGCGTAAGAAAAAGTTTTCTTCGGTCTGAAGTTGACTCTCAACTTCCTACTACTCGGGACTTGGCTTGAAGTTGTCTGCCAACTTGCTTCACCTCCACTAAAGGAAGCAGTTTACTCGGCTTATATAGACTTTTGGCTACCCCAAAAGTCTCAAACAAACATACTAATAACCATAAAATGTATTCATGGTAATCGTGTGAACCAGAGAGACTATTAGAAGATATTTCCTCAAGGTAAATATCTAGGTGCCATACCCATGCCAGCCACCCATCGGCCAGGGGTGGGAATTGATGTGGCCATTATATAGACCTTTCAGAGCTACTTGTAGTATCACCCACAACCTGGAACTGTACTGACATCTACTATGACAGCGTGTCCTAAAATAAAAAAAATCAACCGACGAATTTGCCACACTCACCCAAATTAAAAATATCTTGCAAATTCAAAAACTGTAAAAATATCTTCCCAATTCGATAATGTATACAATCTTGGTCCTCATCTAGATTTTTTTCGTGTGAGAATTTGCGCACATCAGTCGTTTGGCGTCAAGAAGCGATTCAATTCGGTGCACAAACAGGGGGTACTGAGTCTGTCGCTACGCAAGGGCGCGCAGGTGGAATGGAAAACAGTAATATGGCTGTGGAGTCCCGCGGTGATGCGTGGACGTCGATGGGGTCATTGCCACTTGTACCATCGTACTGCTCGAGTCTAATTATGGAGAACCAGTCGTACTGGATGGACTAGTCCCAGCTTACAGTATAAGCACATTCCAAGAGATTGAGAGGGCCTCTTCAGTTTAAATTGTTTGCAGTTTTTCTGACTGCTGTGATCATGTAAGCGAGAAATGTCTATTGATCCAGTTGTAACACGGATAATTGAAGAAGTAAAGAAGTTACTTTGGCTCAAATATTTCTTGGCTGGAATGGGCTGCATCTTCCAGTTGAATTGCCAACTCACTAATCACGCGGCCATCGTAATGGGGAAAGGTTTGGGTGTTTCACTCTTGGAGGATATATCCGATCCATCTTAATTGTCGGGTGGCTTCATGTTCATACTTTAAAGCTGCCCTAGTTTTCAGCCCTGCGGAGTCTCGCGATAGACAGATCCCTTATTTTCCCCTCGCAAAGGAAGAATAATCAGAGACTGGATTTCGAGAGTGGGTGAGGAATGGGCCCCTGAGGGAGAAAACAGCAGCTCAAGAGTTGCGCTTATCCAAACGACAGGGAAAAGGTTTGGGTGTTTTACGCTTGGAAGATACATCTGATCTATCCCATGGTTTTCCAGAAAACCACAATCGACTCAAAAACGGTATACCGACGCAGGTGTTAGGCGCGTGCTGATAGGAACGGATTTTTTTTGTCGCCGTCATCAACAGACCATTAGTTTACTGTACTACCTCTCCTTGTCCAAATTTGCTTATAGTTCCGGTCCTTTCTCGCCCTCCCTGAACCTCGCTTAATATTACCGCGGTCCTCTCCAAATTTACTTCCATTTTATCTAGATATTTATATACTGTATCCAACCATCTGAATCGATCCCGAATCAAGTTCTTTTTCGCTTTGTGCTTACACCCTCCTCCAAATTCGCTTATTTGAGAAAAGGAGCGCAAATGCACTACTACAAAATCCCTTACAGATTTATTTTACCTATTCGTAATCCACAGAATCTGCCCCGGGAGCCTATATAAACCCCTTTATTCCAAGTTTTAAACGTCCTTGGGCATTTTGCTCATCACTTCTCTCCCCCCACACACCCCAAACCCCCTCCATTACCTCCCACTCCCCAATCCTACCAAAATGACCAATCTACGCCCCTCGAAAGTCATTTCCAAAAATCACCATCCTCGCCCCCTGACCTCTTATCCCTATTCCCTTTCGGACCTACTGACCGCAAGGACTAGCTGCGCCGGCAAACCAAGGCAAATATCATCGAATTCGTGGGTCGCCTTTTTATTAAGATAAGGCGGAGGAGGTAGCTAAGGGGCTGGAGTGGTTCATCGACGAAGGAGCTGGGGAGACCTTCGGGAAATGGGTAGCCCCTGGATTGTGTACAAGGTTAATAACGAGGAAGATGAGGAGGAAAAGGAGGAAAAGAGGAAGAGGAAGATGAAGGGAGGAAAAGGAGGAAAAGGAGCACGGGTAGGAAGAGGAGGAAGAGGAGGATGAAGAGTACGAAGTACGGTTGGATGAGGGAACAGGGGCATGTAAAGTGCTGTACTGGTGGGGCCTGACTGTAGAGTATGGAACAATTGTGCTGACGCTGGACCCGGAATGGAGATATCTTTAGTAGTTTAGATATCCCCCAGGAGACATAGAGAGCTATGAGTAGTTCGCAAGTTTTTTTGGGGACTGCTCGGGCAGCATGGATATTTTGGAGAGTTTTTGGATCTGATTTAGAGAATGGGAAATAAGAGAAACACATTGATTGTTAGTTTCTTAAGTATTTTTGTTTAGAGTATGTCATCCACACAAATTGTTTCGATGCATTTCTTGATACCTTCTGTAGTTTTGTTCGGACTTTAGGGGTAGCCAAAAGTCTATATAAACTGAGTAAACTGCTTCCTCATGGAGAGGTCAAGCAAGTTGCACACAACTTCAAGCACAGTCCCAAATACTTAGAAAGTTGAGAGTCAACTTCAGACCGAAGGAAACTTTTCCTAAGCTGGTCGCAGAGCATTAGTGTAGAACCTGCCCCTTCCATAATTGCTTGTAGCCCTATAAACTCTCTTTCATATACATTCCTTTTAAAACGTTCAACTATACCACCGTAGCACTTTTGTCGCTCGCAACACCTCCTTCTTGGAGTTGTTAGTTCTAAGTATCTATTCTTCCGACGATTACCCCTATCAACAGTTACGGGAAGGAAATATGCTCCCTAAAATGCTGCATTCCCGGCAGCCATCAAGCAGGCCACATTGTACATGACGGCTGCTGCAGTGTGCCTTTGCATCAAAACCCCCGAACTTTTCCGTACGTCTCCAATGCCTCTCACGGCCACGTTCCTTGCAAGGTCATTAGCACTGCACATGCATCCAGGTACACAGGAAGGTAAAGCAGAGCTATCAATTGGACGACCAAACGTTTGAACCAGGTCAGGCCACCAGTTTGAAAGGCCTATAGGCGATGAGTACTTCGTGCGCATGGTGCCGATCCATCAAGCGTACAGATGTTACCCACCGCGACATTCCGTACAATATAAGGATTGTGCAAAAGCTGGTGCTGAGCACAAATCGGGCAAATAGCGCTAACAGCAGGCACAGCGACCCGTACAATGTACTGATGCTGCTTTTCGTCTCTGCGCACATCTTCAACCTCACGTTCCGGATAAGGTTGAGCCGAAGATAAAACACCCAGCTGGGATGGCGACACGATACCCAGCGCGACTATCCATCTACTTCCATCACACGGCCAAACCGGTGTACCACGTATCACTTTTGAAAGGCCAGGGCTTAATCCGCCGCCATAAACGGCCGGAGGAGGCTCCGAAAACTCGGGTAAAATATCTACCCTAGTAAAGGCAGCGGACACGGAGGAACCAGACCACCACAGTCTGACATTGCCGTTATCCAAGCCACACTCTGCTATCTCCGATACCTCATCTCTCTCATTGCCTCTCTACTCTACTAATTCCCTTTCCCTATCCGACCGCGCGACACGAGTACACTCTTTGCACTAGCGTCGACCATTTCTATTACGTTTAAGTCCTGGACGTGCTACCCGCCGATCTGCCGGAGCCACGGTCGGCATCGAAGCTTGGAAAACTGCCCATGCCGCCACCTTACGCTCCTCTCTTAATACCAAGTTTCAGCCTCTCGGACTTGACACCCACGGAGGACTCTGGCAATCTCCTTCGGACCATCTTGCATTACTCGCCTCCGACTTTGCTAGTCGGTGCGGCACTAACGCGACTTGTAAATACCACCGCCTTCTGCTCAGTACCTCTTCTCTCTCTGCAGCGCATTGCTCACGCCATCAGTCACAGAGACCTTGACTTGAGCACTCCCTAGGAGTGGTCCCTACTCCACCTAAATAAATTTTCCTCACCCGACCATAATGACGAAGAAAGGCACCCGGCTCTCTGGCTAGGAGTTGTGGTCATTTGCAGCCAAAACAAGGAGTAAATATAGTAATTAATGGCCAATGTGTGTATCCTTGCTGTAGGCACTCAATCATCGTTTGAATGGAAAATAATAGACTCAAAGCCTCTACAACACCCACAATAACCCTTCCAGACTCACACCAGCCCTTTTGAGTCGATTGTGGTCGTCTGAAAAACATTAAAATAGATTGAATATTACTTCCTAGAGTATTTTTGTTAGAAAAACGGTCCTCTCTGTACGAAAGAGGTCCTCTCTACAAACTTCTTTCATCGTCATCCCTGACATCTACATTTTCAAAACAATTCTTTCTACTTATTCTATTGTAAGAACAGAATTCAAAAACAATTTTCCCTACGAGCCCAAATTCATTGAATAACTCGACTTTCTATTATATTTCTGAGGAATTTGGTCCTCATGTTTCATAAAGAAATCTTTCGACTAGTGATCCGCTTCGTCCTCCGAATTCAGTTTTGATACTTTATCAAGCAAATATTTTATTATTGCCCTGATTGCGAGCAAAGTTCAAAGCTGCCGCATTTCTTTGCATTTTTGGGGATTAGTTCCTTCCCAATTAATATGTTGTTATTCCGATTTTCAGTCGATTGGGGTTATCTGGAAACCCATGGGATATATCGGATATTTCTTTCAAGAGGAAACCACTCAAGCCTACCACCCTTTTTTTCGCCCAAGTCCGTGAAAAGTTCCGAACCTTATTTAGCGTTCGGCATCAAAACGTTGGAGCAAAAACCCCTGCCATCAATCACCATATCAGCTCACTCCCTTTTGCCCTCGAAATAACAAATCTCCGCCGTCCCTCACGCTCGCCAAGTCATCCAAAGCCCGCTGACCCGTAATGGGTTAGCTTTGAAGGCCAATGGACCAACTAACTACGACGATTATTATAGGAGAGTGGACAGGGAATGCGTTCAGAAGTGGGTCCGCCGGCGCTGCTCTGAAGAGGAACAGTAAATGCTAGAAGAAGAGGAGGTTAAGGTAGAGGCTGAGGCTGATGTGGAAGGATAGAACAGTGAGGAGAGCTTGGACCCGTGGTATCCAGTAGTCCACAACGATGAGGCAGCTGTTGGGGAGGACGGAGGAGAGTTTAAGCGAGTAATCGTTGTTCATGACTTCTCTGGTGGGGATGAGGCGGAGTTGAAGTTCGTGAGGTGGGTTTGGAGAAGCTGCATATGAACTAGGAGACTATCTAGCATTCTGGATTGTTCGACCGAATTTGTAGGGACCGCATTGGCATTTTGGAATTTTGGAGGAATGTTTTGGCTTCGACCTTGAGGACTAAGATTGAGAGTATTAAGTATAGATATTTATCTTGATAAAATCGGTCCTTAGCCTTCGTCCTTCATACAAATCCTTTCAATGTATTTTATGATAATTACAATATAACCTTGAGGCGTCAGGGTTAATAAAAAAGTGTATATGTGCTGACTAAAATGGCTCCTCTGCAGCAGGGCAAGCAATTTGGTTGACGACTTCAAGTGCAGACCTATGCACTTCCGAAGTTGATGGTTAACTTCTTGCCCAAGAAAACTTTCTTCAACGCTAGCCTTAGACTATAGGTGATGACCCCTGCGCCTCCTATACCAACTTGGAGCCTCTCGGTCCCCTTCCTTCTTAGACTATTTTCGTCATCACAACCATACTTCGATAGCACTATTGCAACTTAAAATTCAGTCTTCATGCGGGAATGTCTCTGAAAATATCATACTCGACAGATTAGACCCTATCTGATGAGATTAGGAGAGGAATTTTGCTAAAGTAGTGCAATTCAAATACAATAAATTATTTATCTTTTCTTTATCAACAGTAAGACGCTCTCGGTTTTCTACTTACACCGTTTTCTGTGCGAACACCTCCAAATAAATGCACTTTGTATGTACGCTTCTTTTCGCTGATTCTGGGTACTTGTCGCCAGCTTCGATCAGAAGCAGAGCGAAGCGTTACAACAATTGCAATTGTCTTGCTCGTATCTGAATCGGTACAGGTCTCAATTTGCCCCTCGATGGGCGGCCTAGATGTCTTCCAAATTAAGGTTATTACCGAAGCTGCTTACGCAGTATATGCCTAAGCTGCTTACGCAGTATCTGTAATTGATTCTTTTGTATATATCTTCGTCATGCTGATCTTTTTCCAGTACCGCCTCCTGGAAGAGATCCCTCGGTCATATATCTCGCTCCAACATTTTACATAAATGGAAACATATCACCCTTATTGACTACTATACCGGAGATATTTTTAGTTATTGTTGGAACACCAACAAGAAACACATTTCACAGTAAACAAGATTTTTTGCTGTTTTAAATAAATAAGGCTTAATATATTCTTCTTTTCGTAGATTTAATCTAACTATAAAACAATTGGTATAACTGAGAAGTTAATCTAATTCCAAACTCGAAAGCGTAGTTTTCTCTTGATGAAGATACGAGTTTTTATTCTTTATAATAGACCGACGCTATGTCAGGAGGTACTTTTTGGAACATAAAATCAGAAGTGTCACTATTACACCCTTGTGATCCTTTTATATAGTGGATCTTGGACACCATTTCATCCCAAATTTAAGTTACAGAGCTATTATTCAGCTTAAATTTTTATTCTGAACCTAAACTGCAAAATGTTCTGATAAATGCAGAATCTAAATGGCCAGGTTTACATTTCATATACTTGAAACATTAACAGAGTCAAACGATACTTTGACCATTCCTTACCAACATTAATATTATCGAACATCCGAGTTCATCGTACTACTTGCTTACTGTAGTCTTTTTTATTGGCTTTAAATGCCTAAAACGAGTGACTTACAAAGCCCTCTTGTACTGCAGGAAGATAACATGCTCTCAAAAGACGAAATGGGCGGGATATCAGTATTTACTTCAGCACTTTGAACATCACTGCCAATTTTTTTGGTCTGTTGTAGCCATTCTCATTAAAGTAGAGGCCGATGAGGCTTTTTCACTCCGGATGTGCAATTTTTATGCGTCATGTGAATTTAATGGCAGGATAAAAATTATGGAGCGATTCCACTAGTTAGAACGTAGCTGATAACAAAGACAAAAAGAAGGTTTTGTTAGAGTCGTCCAACTAAAAGTGACTTTTCTCGGAAAATCCGCTCTTAAGTTGTATTTTTGGTCCCAAACCCGTTTAGCGAACGATCTGGGCCACTTCCTTTCTACATGAGAACGCATCAAGATGCAACCTACCGACAGTGGAGACAAGGAATGGGTCGAGCAAATCCATTTCCTAACTGGTATTATGGACATTAGTCCCTGAATGTTTCTTGATTTGTTCGCATGGGGTGTATTCAATCTCAAAATGTGGTTCAATCTTCTCGATCTAGGATTAAAAGGGGCTGTTGGATTCAAAAAAGTGACATCTAGGTAATTATGCTCCCAAGAGGTGCTCCATGTTTCTTTGCAAACATAGCTAGCTAACACGATAAATAATATGCCATCCTAAGATCTTTACAAGAAAAAGTGACCTTTCCATCATGAAATTTTAGATTTACGCATGATGGTTAGATGGATCGACTTTTTGGTGTCAAAAAAAGCGAAAGAAGTTCTTAAATCTCACTTTCTTGCTTGAAGCTCAAAAAAGCCGCTAAATTAAAGGGAACTCATTTTTTTGGCTGGCTGTATAGAAGAGGAGACCTTCCTTAAAAACGTATTCATTTGAAAACTAAAATTTGCTCTTGAAAAAGACGTCGTCCAACAAAGTGGCACTTTCCATTTAATAGTCATTTTTCATTTTACTTAAAGAAAACCTGACAACCGGATGAAAGCGGAGAGCAATCATATTCTCTCAGGTTATTACGGATGTACGTAATCTTACAAAATGCTCAAGGTTTGACTCTCTCGTTAATGATTAAAACGTTCTAATCATTAAGCTATCAAATAATTTATTTCTAAGTCAAAAATACAGCACAAAAAAAAGTTACGGGACCTAGAAATAGGACTTTCTATCTCTTTTTGAGACTTTTGGAAAGCTATGAGGTGAATACTCCCAAGCTTTCTGGTTGTTTCTGATGAAATCCTTTAGTTTAATTTTTCTAATTATATTACACATAGTTATTCCACTCTAAAAACAAGGTATATGGGTCCAAACGACTATTAAGATGAAAAAAATTCCATTTTTACTGTTTGATTAAAAAGGCTTTTTTCCCCTTTTCCTTTTCATCAAACACGTTTTGACTATTTCACCCTTAAGTACATGTTACAAAATTATTATTTTAGCGAAATGGACATTGTTAACAAATCAGATTTCTGCGAATTGCTTCTTTTCCAACAATTCCGATACTTGGACCTCTATGTGAGCCTGATTTGTTGATTTTTGCCGTTTAATCAACTCCGAAGCCCCTTAATGGTTTTGTGTACTTTTGGTGGCAAACTTTATCTGCAACATGAAAAATTTTACTAATTAAATTACAACTTTTTTCCTACTCCAAACTTTAAATTTCAAAAAAAAGAAGACCAAAAATTTATGTAGTTTTAAATATTTCTTTTCAAATTGAGGTATTTCAATCTAATTCGTTAGTTGACAGAGATACCCAGGATGTTGTAAGTCATCCACCGAAAGAAAATATATTTCGGTTCTCTGCAATTTTATTGTCCTTCTCACTTTTTTTTCATTTAATAATTGAAAGAGCAGATGAAATAAATAACTGTACAAATATATATCATTTGGCATTTCTCTTCCCGAAATGTCAAGTTTTTTTTGTACTTTTATTCACAGTAAATGAAAATATGAATACTCGCATTGAACAGTAATGTTAAAAAAGGTATATTAATTTGGAGAGAATTATTTTCATGTCTATCCTAGCCTCGTGTGAATTTATATGATCATTTCCGGTTATTAGATATATCCAATCTTGGCACTCAAAACTAAGATTAGATTACTATCATTCACTTAATCCATGGTAAATCATTACCAGATTGTCTATCATTTAATATTTCCTATTTTCTCTAAATGGTATATTGTTATGTCAATAAATAGCAAGAAATCACCAAGAAGTGTAAATTTCAAGTGTTTCATATATAATAATCACAGGACGCTTTCTTAGGGTTATTTTTAGCATGGAACAAATATCGAAGCTTTCTTGGCCCCATACGACATTAACACGTGATTAAATCGATTAACGACCTTCCAAGGGAACATTCATTCAATTGACCTCGAAGACTTTCATTTCATGCTTTTTTTGGAATAATGGAGTATCTAGTTAGTCCCAGAGGCCAATCAAATTCGGCGCATCTGAATGAGACACTCAAAAAAATGTACTGATCTCTACTGTATGAATCCCCTTTATTATTTAAAGTCTATAAGAACTGTTGTATAGCGAAATTACAATACCTGGGGAATATTTATACTCTTTAGGCAAGATGAAGATCGTATTAGGACGTCTTGCGCTATTGTACTGCTTTCACAACCTTTCTGTACTGAAGGGATATAAATGAAGGCATTATTTTCGTTCTTAATATTTCTAGATTGTGGACCAGGACGAAACGAGGACTATTGCTTTCAGTTATTGTATATAAATAATGCTTTTTGTGGAACTTTTTCAGTTTTTCCACTAAACTAAGATTTGTATTTATTTTAAAAAAATATTTGTTTTATTTGTTTCACATCCTAGAACATCCTTAAGACACAATATTACTGTAATAATAACTAACATCGTTAATTTGATCATGATTTTTGTCTAGAAAAGCTCATTATTTTTTCGTAACCCCACCCAGTATGCATAATTTGAGGGCTTTCCCAATTACATAATATTATGTATCCAAAATCGAAATAGAATAGAGACAGATTATGTATTTTTTGGTGCAATTGGATTAATTAACTCTCCCTTATTAAACAAAGGCAATCAAAATACTAAAACGATCTATTCAAGTTCCAATCGTTCTCTTGTTACCTTGAAAGTGAAACTGAAACTATTTTTCGAGACTTTCTTGATCATAAACCTTGTCATAAGTAGCCATAGAAAGAGAAAAATATCAAGAACTGAATTACAATCTCGAAAAAAATACATAACATGAAATAGATTAAGGTGTATAAAATACTATAATGCATATAAAAATTGTTATCAACAGTATGGCACCTTTCAACGCAAATTTATAAAATATCTAAATAAAATTTAAAAGGTTTATTTTAGAGGGGAAAAGTATAATTACATTGAATTGAAATTCATTTGTTTATATCTAACCTGAATCAGGATTTACGTATTACTGTAAAACGTTTAACCTATTGTAATATTTAAATGATGTTGATAATTTGTTTTTAGTTATTAAAAAAGTTAAAGTAAAAATGTTTATAACATAAGACGTAACATTTTGGCAAGCGAGGACCAAAAATCTAACACATATCATACTGAAGATGTAAATAAATGATTTAGTTCACCCTGATGAGTCTAAGGAGCAGATAGAAATAGTCGAAAATAAGTTAGACTATTCAGTTACTAGATGGTTGGCTAAATAGTAGCTGGTAGGAATAAAAGTATGGAATGAAAATCATACCTGCGGCCATAGTTGTTCGAAGTACCTTCGCCCTTTAGAAATTTATTTTTACATTTGTCCAATTAGATAGCAGAGGTACAACATCTATGCCTATTTTATGGTTTCCGTGCCTATCATTGAAACTGTTGCTACATTTCCTCTTGTACAGAGCTAAATAACTCTGAACTTCATAATCATTTAAATAAAAAAGAAAAATTAAAGAGCGTATTGATACGGATCCCAAGCTGGTCACACAAAAACTATAAAACATTCTTGCTGCGTGTTACGATCGAATCACACTCTAGAAAAGATTTAATAGTAAGCATATAGTACGCAAATAGAGATAAAACGACAACAAATGGCCCCAAGTCATGCCCTATGAAGATAAATACGATTCTTCATAGGATTGCATAGATCTAGAGACAAAATGTAGCTTAAGAAGTATCAAAATCCCCCTTTAAAGTATTTGCGAGAATAAATAATCATTTTGAAGTGAATAATAAGCCTGTAATGGCAGAATGTGGTTTTGTATGAATTAAAGAGTTCTTGTTTTCCAAAGCCGTAAAAAAATTATTATTGGATTTTGTTGACATGAAACAGAAAATAATATTGAACTAATCTTTTATTTTAATATCAATATTCAGCTTTCCAACCTGTTAGAGGGTATAAAAATATTTTGTACGGAGCATGACTGGAAAATATGTTTCGTAAAAGTACACTTTAAAGGAATTTTCTATTCTGTACTTTCATATGCAGGCTTTCTTTCGTTATATATATTAAAATCTGCATAAATCACTGCCGAGTAGTAGAATCATTACTGAATAGAGCGATGGAGACATATGGTAAGGTCCGTACGGTACTGAATCAGAGGTACGCTGCCGCGGCCGTAATATCCAACGCAGCCTGTCTACTGGGGGCCTTGAGCCAGCTTTTTAGGGTAATTTCAGAGATATTACTGGGAACCTTGTAGGATATTCCGGGCCACAACCGACCATATTTTTCAAATATTAAACCACCCACGTTTTCCCCTTACTGAATTTATCCATGAATATTTTTAACACCGTAGAACTCTGGAAACACGTTTGGACATTTTGAATACATAAATATTTAAAATATATCTTCATAAATCGTTATATACAAATTAGTCCTTGTGGAGTCAAAGATTTCAATAAATACATGCCCTTACATACCTTGTGTAAATGGGGGTTAATTTACTGTGGTGGATATGTGGGTTGGTATCCAGTAAATTTGTACCGAAGCGTAGATATCGTATCATTGTCAAGCCAATTGCGAAGCCGTACGATGCGTCGAAAGCTGTGGATGGCATTCCAATCTACCAGAAGGTGGAAGGGAGGCCAGCCAGCAAACAAGCGGCATTGAAGGTTACTGTCAAAGCGGAGTGACATACCTTGACGATGCAATATTGATATTTATCATGCAGACATTATCAACAGACCAATGCGGCCGCAGAGACCTCTCCTACTTATACCTTTTCTAATTCTGGAAGGAGAATCTCAGCAGTCATCTGAAAGGTAGCCGCATAGACTATACAGTTGCTTCTTGTCTCCTTTTCGCTCAACGCCAGCTCATGAACCTCCTGAAACTTGGAAAATATTTTTTAATTCCCTAAGTAAAATTGAAAACTTCACTTTAGTGAAAATAAAAATACTTAATTCGGGGAATTCCTCAGAAGATTTTTTTATCCATCATTTGTGGTCATAAAGGGAGATTTCTTCTGTACTTATATATAGGCGCATCGAAAGCAACATCACTGTCGTCTCACCGTTCAAGGCCGCAGTTCGCACCAAGGCGACCCAGGTTGCCGGTGGCGCTGCTAAACTGGCGGCCCGCGACAAGGTTACAACTCTGGAACGAAACATCCCCCGACGCCTCCCCGCTCCCTCAACAGGTCCATCTCCTGCGCCCTACACGCCGAACTTTACGTTTCGACCTCTGGCGTTTGATTCCCTGGGTGCCCCTTCCCCTGGTACAATTGCGTTTATCGAGGAGTTAGTTCCGCGGATCGCGTCCAAGTGTCAATCTACACCTGGTGTTATCGGCCGCCGTATCTACCAGCGACTGAGTTGCACCCTCTGGTCATCCATTGCTCAAGCTATCCTGTCCCGAGCCCTGATGCGCATGGGCGACGAGGTACATCCGGTTAGATCTTAGCCGTATAGGTAGGACGTGCGCAGTCCCCAGTAGGTACTGAATGCATTACATTTCTTATCATCAAAGCATGATAGAGTAAGTATATCATTTCTTGTCCATCAACTCTCAACCAAGGCCAAGAGCAGTGCCTTTTTCGATAAATTATTATCTCTTAGAGTAAAATTATAAGAATACAAAAGTAAAGGAGTAGCACCTTTAATGAAGCATGTTGCCATAACGGAATCTATATTTGAGAATGGAAAAATTCGTGTACCGAATAAAGATGTAGCTAAGTAATAAAAACTGAAAGCTCAAGAGGAAGGTCCTGTGGTTTAATTTTGGGAATATAGGGAGAGACTTTTTGGTTATTTAACGTATAGGAATATTGCCTGTTCTAATGTATCCGAGGTACCAACATCGATTCTCCTGTCGGCAGAAACATCATTATTTCGGGAGGCAGTGCCCACCAGATCAAGAAAGAGCTACAGGGAAGTGCTTTGTTGAAATCGTTTATAACATTGAAGGCCAAAGGTTCCAGTGTTTTAACTACTGGAAGATACATTCGAGTTATCGTAAAGTTTTCCGGGTAATAACGATTGAAGTGCAGGACGAGGTTCATTTACTTTGAGCTTCCATACTATAATACCACCTGAGCTATTTTGAGGACAGGAGAGGTATTGACCAGTTACTAGATTTTCCGTTAAGACGTCCAAGGTTGTGTTCAATCCGAAGCATCTGACAGGTCCCAACCGTTCAGACCGACGATGACTAAAGCACTACTTTTTTTACGACAGCCTGACCATAAAAAGTCCTCTTTTCCGTTCATTTCTTCTCCGAGAATGGTAGGCGATCGAGGAACTTCTAGTCAAGCCATTTTTGACATGTTGGATGGTAACTAGTCCCCATTCAATACGTGTCTCGACTCGAGTGAATATGCAAGTTTCAATCTTTTAAAAAGTTTCAAATTTCCAGAGCCGTTAATTAATCATCTGTACCAAGCACTTTAGGCGAACATGAATGGTTGCATTTCCATTCGTCGGTACATACAATTAAAGCGATCGATCAGTGCAGATTCCAAAACGTTGTTCAAAGGGAACGGGGTCGGTACAGCATTGCAAAAGCTCTGCACTATGTCACCACGGCATGAGGGCGAAGCGAACTGTCCTTGAGTCAGCGGCTTGGTCGCCTTCTCTGAAATTCAATGGGCCTCATGAATCTCCCTCTCACATTTTGACACGGCTCAATGGTACATTCTCCCAACTGGTTGTTCGCCGCGTAACATCCACGCGGCCATACGTGTGCCATATCATTTACAAACATTGGATTGTACCTTGATCGCAATGGTCCTCCTTGAATTCGAATAAATGAACAGGACCAGTGGTCCGCAAAGAATCCAAAACGAAAAGGGTTCTCTGGCTTGTTCTCTTCAAGTGATCCCCCAATACCTCCATACCATGCCCATCCTAACACATAAACGCCGTCTGGTACAACGGTCGGAATTGTAGCTTTTGTTTCGTGGAACATCACTGGTCCATCATGCAGCGAACCATCAAATCCCGCAATGTTGAACCCAAACGAATCCCTCTGTATGTCCTCTGCAGTGGCGCTTACAGGATTGGCCCCCAGCAGCTGTAGTGAAATGCATTCTGAGCATGCGCGCTTCTATTCATCATCTGGTCCAATGGTACCAATGTCAGCCTAATGAAACCCCCAGGGCCGTGATTATTCCTGTTATACTTGATAGTCACTGTCTCCCACGACTATACACTGCTGCTGGGCTTGAAGGGCTGGAGGATGTGAGGAAGGTAGATGACTTCACGTCGCAAGGGCCTGCGCAGGTGCGTATTGTTCCGTTGTCACTTCGTCCGGGCAACCCACCGATGACGCACTCCTTCTCACCATAAATACAGAGACCAAAAGTACTAATGTAAGTAGCGGATGATGGGACTGACGCAGAACTCAATTAACGGTACCAAGGCATTAACTTACACGAGGAGCAGTGGGCTGAGGCTCAGTAAGCCAAGATTGCGACGCGGAGAGGATGATGAATGAGGAGAGTACAGTGAAGTACAAAGTTAGATTCTCCATTGCTCTCACTGGAGATAAATTGAACACAGTTGGAAGCGCGGGTGCTGTGCAATGCACTTAATCGTTCGGGCTGAATTGGGGAGCAAATTTTCGCGAACTATTGCCGCAAGCAGAGCCTGTTATTAAATCTTTAACGCGGTTCTCCCGGATCGTGAAGGGAGCAGAGTACCGTGGTGGATGTAACTGTAGAAATTTTTTCTCATGTGAAATTCAGTTGTGCCTCGCTGACAACTGCTACATTCAAGATCTCGAGAGGGCTAAAATGGAATGAAGAGGATATTATAGCACTTTAGTGCGCTAGAATGGCGATTCCGGTGTGTCGGACATATTGAAAATAGCATCTTTGCACCTAACAGCAGTCAGTCATCAAATGTGGACCTTTGCGAGACATATGATTAAAAAGGTGGACACGGGGGGTCCGTTTACTGTAGCAGATGAGCTGGCTGATATCAAGGCTACTCTAATAGTAGTGCGCATGTACTGTACATGAAATTTTGAGACAGGAACTGATGGCATTTCACTCTAGCAGCAAGTAGAGGGGAGTCCACTTAGCAAACAAACCTCCAGGTAATGAATGAGTAAAGAAGTTGCATTCTTAAGTCCGCTAAAATTGATTGGGGCAAATTCTTGGTTGTCTAATGTAGAGAAATTGTAGCAGTGGTATACAATTTTGTTTGAAACTCCGACTGCAAAAACTACCGGGACTTCCGAGGACTGGAAAAGCATATGTGTTATCATGTTTACTTCATGTTTTATAATGCATATGGATTTCACTGTTTGCGAATTGAACCCTTTTTTCTCGAAGGATTTGTTATGATTTATACAGGCTTACAGGCTGACGGATGAGCAAGCAGCCGTGAACTTGCTTAAGGATCAGCTCTACGGCAGATAGCGTGCATGATGTATTGGTCATTGCTGCGGCTGCGATATGCACCTTCTGGTCGACAGTTTACCTGTACGGGGCCTGCCTTGTACCCTTTTAGGGTTTCATCAGATTTTAGAGTAAGCTGTGTATTGTAGTAATTTCATGGCGAGTAGTGAAAAGGAGAAAGGTTTGGAGGTTTCACTCTTGGACGATATATTCGATCTATGAAAATACCGCGTCAAGAAAAGCGCGACAAGAAGCTCCATTGCATGACAAGGGCGCAGCAAATTAGCTGAATTTGCATTAAGCAACAAAGATGCACTTTGTGAAGTACAGAATTAAAGGGATATAATAACTCAAGTTTGGGCAAATGATGCGAGTTCCCAGTCTGTGCCGATTTGTCTCTTATTGCATTGAATAACAGGGGGAAGCGGTGACCTTTTATTCAAATGCAATCACAGGTGTGACTCAAGCTGTGTGTGGATCAAGTAACATTGCTTCATCATTCTCCCAAAATCTTGTGTGTAGCAATGGAGGGTAACAGATATTAGCGATGAATTTGACTGTTGTGACACGTAAATGACAGAATTAATTTCTCATTGGCTGGAAAGGGATTTAGCACTGTTTTGGTCAAATATATATTCCAAGAGTGAAACACCCAACCCTTTCCCCGCTTAATTGATTGTCCCCATTTCAATTCTTGGCGGCAGGCATCTGGCGGCGTTCGCTGTCGTAAAGGAGTTCGTGAGAAGTGTCGCCTAGTCGCGCAGTGGAACGATTTCGGGATGGGCATAGTATTCCTTTACAGCGACACCCTGCATTGATAGTCACCTCCAATGCGGCTTGTTTGCATGTTGGCCTCCCTTCTTCTTTGGTAAAATGGAGTGCCATCTGGGCCTGTCACAAGATTTCACGTACATGCACACTACCATACAAATTGACTGGGTATTAGCCAGCACAAATGTTACAACGAATGAACTAGCCGTGTTCCTCCTGTATTGATTAGTACATTCATTCGGTTACAGTTAAAAAAATATGGCCTTATAAGGATTGCAACAAAAGGCGAGTTCCCCTCTTCTCATGAAGAAAGCGGAACGTCATGCCGACAACGAGCCCTTGTTTATGATCAGATTGGAGGCAGTACGGTGACGGTAAGGTGAGAGTAGGTGATATCCACCGCCAATGCTGTAATGGTGACGGATGTGACATTACTTATTACTGAATGAAACGGCATGAAATAGGCTCGTGATAAAGTTGAAGGCTAAGATTCGCCTGCAGTGGTGAATCATCTGGTAAAAGAGGTGTCATGATTGCCACAGGAACAGTCACAAGGATGTTTGAAAACTATAATACATACCAAATATCGAAATATGTACGCTTCACCAAGTGGGGGAAAAAGGGGATTTCTTTATTGAGGTGTATGGATTGGCTGGAACCTGTTAAGAGTTGTAAATCTGAATGTCATATTCAATACATGTAACGATGGTCGAAGCAATGTACAAACAAATCATTGCTGTTGAATGATAGCACCAGCAACAATCTACCAGAAAGAAACAGGTTAACTTTGGAAAACAGACTCGCGGATGAAATATGACCGCGAGCACCACAAGACATCTCAAATCACCAAAACGAATATTCAGTGTTAGGCATCAGCGACGAATCATCCCACGCAACGAACTAGTGTAGCGGCGTGGATACAACTGACCACATGCTCCATACATTAAAATAACCCAAAGAATCTGCGACACGAACCTCCTCATTTGCCTGACGCAAAATTCATTTACTGGTAGTTTACAGGTTTAGTAAAATCAGCAAACGAATAAATGAGGGGTGTCCTTGGGGTGATAAATGGCTCAACTTATGATTCAATCTTTCAATTTACGTCATTGTACTTTATCACTAAAATGTTTTTGAAAACTATGGCCATGTAATCGGTAAAATATGATACAAAGTTGGACACCATGTACAGTATTGAGGGCTGAGAATCGCGGTAGTTTGGAGACTGTTGTGAGACTAAATTTGCATTGCTTTCCTATCATGCGACAATTGACCAATGACAACTGCGAATAATGTACCCTTACTTTTTTCTTTGGCACAATACACTATTGTTATCATAGGCTAACCTATTCTTCAATTATTAAAACACCCGAATTTTCCTCTTACTGTTGTATGAAAACTATTGTCACCCCCCATTCAAGAATGCCGTACTCGTGCAATGGTTGATTGCTGTATTACTAAACGAATTTGTTGGTCTGATTCATTCTGTCAATCATCACTGTATTATCAGTTGACTGCTTTTGAACCACTCTCCCAGGACATTCCAATCGCAGATGGACAACTTTTGCAATCCGTTTAAAATTATGCAGTGTACTGTACAGTATTGCCTGGGAGACGTGCGGGTGATTTATTCTTGGAAGATTTACTCGATCTATCCTATCGCATATTCTTTCCCAATAGCTTTCAGAGGGATCCACTCAGCATTACGTCCTTTTTTATTTTCTTCGTATTTCAAAGCCTGCAACCTTACATTGTAAGGCTAACCAATGTTCATGTCCTCTGCTTTCGCATTCTTGCCCTCCACACTCCCGAGTACTACATCACAACCAGTGACATTAATCTCAGGCCAATTTACACTATGCAAAGAAGAAGAAGCATATATCTTCCAAAAATTAAACACCCAAACCTTACGCCATTCCTAAGAAGAAGAAGAGTATTTTAACCAGGAAGGGGTGGACCACGATCCCTCAGAAATGAAGAAATTGTCCAAACAAGGAGCAGCTCAGCTGTTCCTTCTTGATCGACTAGATTTCGCTGCTAGATGAGACAACTAGGAATCGTGAACTATCGATCTCGCTCGAATTCAGGACTGCTGTCTTCGCGTGAAGCAAAGTATGCAGCAAACGTTAGCAGGACTATTTCGAATGCGGCTCACAGGAACCGTACAGTTTATGTCGAAGGCCATTGGGTGAAAGTCGACCCGCAGCTCCGAAATGAAACGGCCATATCCATAAACATATCCACACAAAAAACCTTAAGAATTATGAGGTAAGCAATCTGAGCAGCATTACATATATGATCGCTTGGCAACGAATTTTATTTCACGCAATAATCATTGAAATAATAGGTGTAGGCGGTGTGTTTGATTCGCTTTGCATTATTTTTCGAATATGAGCTCTGTTTCGAGTTAATGGAGTCACTTCGCGTCTTGAGGTTGCCTTTTGGAGAGAGTAGCTCCTTCCCGATACATGTATCGGAAGCGGATAAGCCTTGAGCGTTTTACTCTTGGAAGATATTTTCGACTCGGCATCGGAATGTCCTTTGGAGTCGATTTGGGTTGCGTAAAGTATTTCGGGACAGAGTCGAATATATCATCCAAAATAAAACAACCACACATCCCCCCTTGGCACATGCCCGACATGTAATCATTTCTGTCAATCGACAGTAAAGGCACCAACCCTAATCCTTATTCCTATTACAAAGTACCCACACTTCTCTGTCACGATTTCCCCTTCAGCAAATTAACGGGGTACAGGTTCTTAGATTGCTACCAGTGGCTCTGAAACGGAAACGGCAATTCACAAAACAGCGACGTATTGTACAAAAGGATTGACAAGACGCGAAAAAAGCTTTTGTTTTTAAAGCAACTGACGTTTCATTTTTTACTGCAGTACAATTTGCCACTAACCAACCGAAATGAAGCCTGTGACGGTTCATTTTTCACTGCAGTATAATTTGTAACCAACCAGCCCAAGTCAAGACTGGGTTCCAAATACATATGTATACACATACTGTATTGTGTACTTTATAACATTCGGTAATGCAGATGTCAAATGCGACATTTAAAGAATTATGACGTTCTGGGGCTCTAACCGGTTCGGCTCTAGGAAAATATCATTCCTGAAGAACTGGAAACAATGGCCCGTGAGGCCGTCATGGATGAAGAATTTGTTTGCCTCATCAGTAAGGAAACCTCGGTGGGCATTGACAATACTTGGCCTCAGTCAGCCAGAGGAACGGTTCCTGACGTAAACTAAGCATTCGCATCCAGTATGAGCTGAACGGTTGCTCTCGTTGTACCTGTGCGTACAGACGTGCGCATGGACAAATCTCACACTTCTCACATTCCTAAACCTCCGGGAAAAACTATGATGGGTTTGAAGTATTTGGTGGATATAAAATCATATGAAAGGTTGAAAACGGGTACTAGAGTTATTCGTTGAAACCCAAAGGTTTTACGCGATGAATCTGTAACGAGTAGCACATATCCACGAAAAAGTGCTCCTAATTAGCTTTTCAGGAAATCTTAAACTCACTACTTACTGCTTCTTTCAATTTAAGTGCTTCAGGACAGGTAGATATTGATGCATGCAGTTTCTAATTTGAAACTAGGATCACATTTATCGGAAGTAATTTTTTATCTTTCAGAAGCATAACACCCAATCCTTTCCTCATTTTCTACAACCGAATCATACAATCATGGCTCAAGCGAGAAAAACGCTCTGCTCAACGTCATCATGACGAACTCAGAATTTTAATTAAGAATACAACTTGAAATGAGTCGTTCCTTGTTCTACCAATACTGATAAAGGTAAATCGGCGTGGGAAGAGATCCTCAGAACCAATTACCCTGAGAAGGAGGTGTTGCGAGCGACAAAAGTGCTACCGTGGTATTGTTGAACGAACAAAAGGGGGTGTATATAGAAGAGAGTTGAGGAAGCTACAAGCAATTATAAAAGGGGTAGGGTCTACCACCGACGCTCTGCGACTAGCGTAAGAAAAAGTTTTCTTGGGTCTGAAGTTGACTCTCAACTTCCTACTACTCGGGACTTGGCTTGAAGTTGTCTGCCAACTTGCTTGACCTCTCCATGAGAAAGCGGTTTACTCAGCTTATATAGACTTTGGGCTACCCCTAAAGTCCGAACCAAACTACAGAAGATACCAGGAAATACATAAAAATACTTTGTGTGGACAATATACTCAAAGCAAAAGATACTTAAGAAACTAATAATCAATTTGGTCCTCTTATTTCCCATTCTCTAAATCAGATCCAAACAACTACTCTAAAATATCCATGCTTTGCAAGCAGTCCCCAAAAATATCTGCGAATGGCTCACAGCTCTTTATTGCCCCCTGGGAGATATCTAGATTACTAAAGATATCTCCATCCGGTTCCATCGTGGGCACAACTTGATCCATACTCTCTATTCCAGGCCCCACCAGTCCAACACTTTACATGCCCCCTGTTCCCTCCTCCTCCTCCTCCTCCTCCTCCTCCTCGTCATCCTCCCTATCCTCCTGAGTCTCGTGCACTAGCTCAGGGGCTAGCCATTCCTCGAAGGACTCCCCTTCCTCCTCTTCGACTTTCGCAGTCTCATCCTCACTTACCTCCCTCGTCTCTTCTTCTATGAAGAGGCGGCGAATGAACTCGATGATTTGCTTCTTTGTTTGCCCCCGGATGTAGTCGTCGGCATCGGTTGGCCCGTAGGCGGCGAGACGAAGGCCATTGATGGGACGGGAAGGGCGGTTTTTGGAAATAGGGACAGAGGGACGAAGGTTGTTCATTTTGATAGACGTTGGGAAATGGGAGGCAATGTAGGGTGTTTTGGGTGTATGGGGGAGAGAAGTGATGAGCAAAATGATCGGGGGCATTTAGAACTTAGAATAAAGGGGTTTAAATAGGCTCCCGGGGCAGGTTCTATAGATTAATAATAGGTAAAATAAATCTGCAAGGGATTTTCCATTAGTGCATTTGCGCCCTTCTTCTCAATTAAAGGCGAATTTGGAGGAGAAGGTAAGCTAAAAATGAAAAGGAACTTGATTCGGGTCGATTCAGAGGGTTAAATACAGTATAAAATTGTCTAGATAAAATGGAAGTAAATTTGGAAATGACGGTGGGAGAAGTTAGGGGCGGGATCGTTGTAGGTTGCTGGACTACACGAAGGGAGGACCATTTCCTGTATTACATGAAGGGAGGACCATTTCCTGTATTACATGAGGGGAGGACCATTTTTTGTATTACAAATACCATAAAATTCCCCCACAATGCCCCACACAGTGTTCGAATTACCATCATCAAAGTGGCATCCAACGCGACCAGATGCACGCGGCTAGGATTCATTTCTTCGCAAAAATGGAAAAAGAAAATTGGTACGCAGGAACCAAACAGATCACTAGTTAGGCTCTACTGTTCAAGTTCGCAGGATAGATCAAATATATCTTCCAACAGTAAAGACACCCAAAACGTTCCACCAGTTCGCAGAATTCCCGGCGTTGGCACCAGTCGGTTGTGGTTGTCATGAAAACTTAGGGATAGATGGAATATATCTTCGACGAGTAAAACACCCACAACTTCCCCGTTGTAGAAAATCAACCACATTTATTCTGTAAACTGTGGCATCTCATTCTCCCAAACATTGAAGTAAACCACCCCATTTGACCTCATTTTCTCTTAAGCAGAAACAACTCGCCTGTCCATTTGAGGAAAAAGCCTTTGATGCTGTGCCAAAGTGGGATGAGAGGCCTGTAGCATTCCGAACCTCGTTGTAAGTGGATGGTTGCAAGGACTGGTTTTCATATCAGCCTGCTTTTTGCATGGGTACCTGAATCTTGAACAGCATTTACAAACCGTGGTTGCAGTTCTATTGTCGGGTCTAACTTTTTGCACCATTCAGAATGCTATATGTTGAGCTGAGTGACATTTATGGATCGACATTAATAAATGTAATGAGAATCTTAAACACAGAACGAGGATATACTTTAAGGTAGTATAGATCTGTCAGAGGTAGAGGAACTTTCAAACTTCATCGGAGGTTTTCTAACAAACAACAGTATAAATTCAAAAGCATACACCAATACAAATACAAACTCAAACGGTTGCAAATACAAGTTCAAATACATGTACAACATTAAACGGGTGCCAACAAATACAAATACAAATTCAAACATTCATATTCTCTCTCTTTTCTTTGAGGGAACAACATATCCAAGAAACTTATCAGAAGACCTCATCATGGATTGAGAAAACTCCATACACAATTCGCAACTATACAACATCAACTGCAACGTTTTGTCCATGGGACTGTCTCATTTTGTTAAGCAATCTGCAGGATTAATTTTTCCTGGTATCCATACCATGCAGTTCACGTTACGGGTCTCAAACTCATATCGAATCACAGCAACATCAGCACGAATGCTTTTGTCGGCAGAAGTGTGACAAGTAGAAAGAGAATCATAAAGGTCTTTGGAATCGAGAGAGACAATAACATCAACTTCCATGTAAAGAAGAGTAGAGTGCGCTGCGGCCAAGAGCTTTCCTTCGTCAATAGCGTAACCAGCTGCAAGGATCTCGGCGGCGCCAATAGATTTCACAGGAAAGCCGCGACTTGTTTGAACCCCAGTGTAGGGCATGAAAGATTGAATCTTTCCTAAATTCACCGATTAACAATCCTGCAACAAATGCGAGTTGTCCGCACTCGTTTGAACGAGATGCATCGGAGAAACCCAGAATAGAGAGCTTTTGTGGAGCATAATTAGATGGACGTTTGTACGATAGAGATGTACCCAACCTTTTCAAAGTCTTCAAGCAGTTACTTTTGAGTAATTAGAGCTTGAAAACTTTGTTTCACATCTTTGTGTTGACGATACCTTGACGGCGTCGAAAACGATCAAGAGAATATGGTTGCAAAGCTTCAAACTTGTCCTCAGCATGAATCGAAATCGAATATTCTTCGTTCTGAATAATGGCCAGCCCGTAATACAAAAATTGACCTGGACCGTAAACAATAGTTCCAAGCTTGAATCGGTCATTGATCTTCTTCACCAAATCTAGGACATAATCTAAAGGTCCCGTCAGTAGAATATCATCCACTACCTTTGTAGCAAGTACGCCAATGCAGTCTTGATTATTCGAACGTATGTAGAAGATTTGGGGAACAAACGAAAGCTCGGCAAAACCCAACCCATAGAAAAAAGAATCACTGTGATCTTGCTACTTTGCACTACCATTGGCTAGGCCGTAAGCGGCAGTCCAAATAAGCCAGTAGAAGGATATTTTCTTGCATTCGCGAGGGGGGATCACGTAAATATCTCGTTCAGCAATTCTAGTCTGTAAAAAAGCAGATTTGACGTCTACCTTGAGCAAAGCCCACTTGAACATACTAGATATTGAAAGCATCACTCTAATTCCAAGAGGAGGACAAACTGCTGAATACGTCTTAACCGTATGCTTGTCTCGGTCTTTGTTGCCATGTGGCGCAATTCGAGCTTTCATCATCAGCGACTCATCATCCTGAACATTGACCTTATACAGAACGTGACTAGAGATCATATTTGCATCACTAGGTACCTGAGAAACATGAACTTCTTTAACAATATTCTTGATATTTATTTCTTCAGTACCGTAGGCATTCTGAACCACGAAATCTGGTAGGCCTTGAGCATGGTGAAGGAGGAATTCCTTAGTATTAAAGTGATCATAATAGCTTTGCAGGGCGTCTTTCTCGGAACTAGACAGCTCAGTTCCAGGTAAAAGATGAACTTTGTTCGTAGGAACTGAATTGGAAGCAGATGGACCAAACTTCCAATCCTCTTTTTGTAGCTTCAAGGTTTTAACGTCTCCATCAAGATAGTCAACACGAAAAGTGTCGTTTTCTGGCTCATGGTGTCCAATGACACCAGGGTAGTATTTGTCGTCATCTGGCCAGAATACTTCAATCTTATCACCAACGGAGGGAACAACAGTCTCGTTGATATTCACATCATCATCAATTTCTGTCCGACGAGGACTAATCTCGTCCTCGGATCGAACATCGGAGCTATCAATGTCGTTCATAATAAATTCTAAATCAGACTGTAGAGAATCGATTGACTCTTTGATAGACGAAGCAAGTTGGTTATCAACAACGGCCGGTCGCACATCTTCAATAGCTGCAGAAAAAGTCTTTCCTTTTTTGCCGGGTAGACTGACAGACCAATTTTCATGATCCAAACTAAGATTTGAAAGAGCTGAAGACCATTTTCCACGCTTTTGATTTGCGTTCTTTATAAAAACTTCTATCGTATCACCAACTTGAAAGGAATTTTCACTTACAGGCTTAGAGTTTAAAATTAGAGTCAGCTTACTTTTGACCTGTAAGCATCTGTGTGCTTCCAAGACATACTCAGGAATCTGTACGGGTTGGACAATAGAATCAATAGGATAGGAGTGACCTTTGGCTAGTTCATATGCGGAGAGCTTGTTATTACCATACAGAACATTTCAAATACGGAATACTTGCTGAACTAGGCTCTGCATGTCCTGTGTTGAATCAGAGTCTTTCACCCTTAAGTATATATCTCTCAGAATTTTGTGTTTGGACTCGATAACATTCTTGTAATGGCGACGAGGTGGAAGAGCTTGAAACTGAATATCAAAAAGAGAGAGAAAATTTTTAAACTCCTCACAGTCACAAGCAGGGTCGCAGAGAACTTTGACAGGTTTCCAAAACTGCGAAATCAAAAGTGAATCAAATGCATGGACTGCATGTAAGATCTTGGTGTTGGGAACAACAAAGCCAATAGAAAATCGTGTAACAGAGTCCATCGCGTGAAAAACAGGAACGTCATCTAAAAAAATTGGTCAACACAAACAACTTCGTTGAAACTGCGTGACATAGAGCTCAACGAAACCTTTCGAGCTGGTGGAGGCAGTGCGTTCTTCAAACATTTGAAGTATTTTTCAATAACAGAAGATAAATATTTATCAACGTCATTATTTCATAAACTGTTTCTTTGCAGAAGTAGCTTCATTTCCGTAAATGAAGAGCGACCACAAACATGTTGGTGGACTTTGTCAACAATGGACTTCCTTTTTTTTCAGGGCAAATTTCCTTGCTCACTACTGACCTTAGCAGTGGCACAAAAAATACTGAACTCGTGGATAAGTCCAAGCTAGAACACCCACCCATAAATAGTTTGTAAGGAACAAAACAGTAATGATCATGATCGATAAGAGATATAGAATCAAACTCTCCATCATTAGTAGAAAATTCAAGAGCGTTACCGCCCATATGAATGATATTACAAAATCGTGTAACATTTCTACCGACAATCCACTGCGAAGAACCACTGATCAGCAGGTGTCTAATCTTAACAACCACATTTTTGTCTGACAAAACAGAAAAAAAAGGAGCCAATAATCTTTCTTGATGAGCTGGAATTACTTACTGATCCATACTGCCAGTACGGGCGACTTTTGATCTCGTCAGGAAAAGAGTCAAAAGTCCCATCCCATTCAGGTAAAACATGTGGTTGAATGAGCTTAATTTCTTCTATTCCCAATGCACTGTACGGTGCCCCATCATCTAAAAGAGGTCCAAAACAATCCATAGAAGAGTCATTAAAACCACTTAGTTGAACCATGTGAAACAGATTTCTTTGGAACTGCAGAAGAGTTGTTTCGATTATTAGAGGACGAAGAGCTGTTTGAATTCAATTCACATTCTGGATCATTTGCCCAATGCCCTTTCTTGTGACATTTATGGCATTTAGACTTTGATTTTAAGTCAGCCAGCTGTTCCTGCGACAAAATTCTTTTACCAACTGACTTCTTAGAACTAGAAGTGCGCACAGAACTTACGCAAATTGTAGAATTTATGGTATTCTCCTTCGCATCCTTAGGCTTTTCATATTGTCGAACAACCGAAGACACAGCATCGTAGGTTATCAATTGAAGAGAGTCAGATGTAGACGACGAAGAGTCCAAAGTACTGTCTTTTGGAGACGCAGCGGCAAGAACAGATATTCTTTGATTCCCATCGATATTGGCATTGGCCATCAACAAGAACGCCACTAAAGAATTCGGTAACATAGAATCCTCTGCTGAATGCGAATTAAACGTAGCCACTTGAGCCTCAAAACGCTGTTCAAAATTACGAAAGGACTCATTGGAATTTCGTTTTGTATTCAAAACACCAACAAAATCAGAGTAAACTTCACTAATGGCAGCCAAAGCATCTTGCTTATAAATGGCATCAACAGCAGCTTTAACACCTTTTTCAGTCTAAAGCACGTCATTTGGACTACTCTGGCATAAAATCTTGGCTCTTCCGTACAATTGAGGTAATAACATAATGTCACGAAGATTAACAGAAATCTTGGTACTGTTATTAGCAGGTAACTCATCATGAAAAGTCTCCCAAAATTTGACTATTCTGGAAGATTGAATTTGATCTCCTTTTCCATCTGTCCATGGAGCTTGCTTCAAATCCCATGAGAAGCGTGGACGCTTGGGTAGGTCTAGAGTTGCAGAACCTGGAGCTGGGCCATAACTAATACATTTAATGGGAATCTTAAACACAGAACGAGGACATACTTTAAGCTAGTATAGATCTGTCGGAGCTAGAGGAACTGTCAGAATTCATCGGAGGTTGTCTAACAAACAAAAGTATAGATTCGAAAGCATTCACAAATACAAATACAAACTCAGACTGTTGCAAATACAAGTGCAAATACATGTACAACATTAAACGGGTGCCAACAAATACAAATAAAAATTCGAACATTCATAGACATACCTTTTAAGTCGATTATGGTTGTCTGGAAAACCATGGGATAGATCGGATATATATTCCAAGAGGAAAACACCCAAACAATCCCCCTTACGGATCATTGTGTTGATCACGAGCTGCGCTTTGTCGATGGGTCAACCTACATGTGGCGGCATGACCCCAGACACGTTTGTTTGACAAAGATCTCTCCGAAGCCGACTGGAACAATGTCCTCGAATCCCCACAACCCATTCATGCAGTTGGCACGGACATCAAGGGCCATGGAGATAATAGGGACACAGACTCTTAGAGGCCAGAAGTTTGGGTATTTTTTCACTTGGAAGGTATTGTTGTTGTGGAAACAGTCCTTTCTGTAGGAGAGCGGACGGCTCCACAAACTTCAGTCTTCTTCATCTCTGGCCTCTAAAATTTCAAAACACCTCTTCCCACCAAGTTTCTTTCAAACCATAATCATGAAACGAGTTTTCCCCTATGAATCCAAATTCACTGCGCAAATCCATTTCCATTTTATCTCTGAGGATTTTGTTACTTCCTTTTCAAAAAAAATCTTTCGACCCGTGATCCGCTTCGTCCTCCAAATTCAGTTCCGATATTTTACCAAGCAAATGTTTAGTTATTGCCCTGCTGGCATGCAAATTCAAAACCGCGGCGCTGCCTCATATTTGTTATTTCTTCCAATGCCGTGAAATTTTCGAAGACGTCGCCCTATTTGAATTTATTTTCGGCCCCGTAAGGAAGGTCATTTTGCAAAAATAATTGGGATAGTTAGATCCAAAAAATAAATAGTTCCAACTTGAATAAATATATAAATGCCACAAGTGGACTTAGAATTAATAATGAATAGGAGACCAAATTTAATGATAGGTGATCGAGGGGATTATTTTGATGGCCTGAGGATATAAAAAGTATTTCTAACAACCTAGGACTACTTACACTCTAAATTAGGGTGAACCCGCTGCAAAAATCAGTTAAGCCGTACAATAATATTGGTAGACAAGATTCAGGCTCAGCAATAATTATTGCAGTAATTTACAGGTAAGCAATCATCCAGATAATAATTTGTTGACAGCATAAATGCAATAATTATTGCCTGTATAATAAAACATTCAGCTGTAGGACATAAACATTATTTCACAGTGAACTCAGCATAAAATAATGTCAGTCTAAAATAGATAAAATGATTCCTTGATGATCCACAATAATACAAATTGTGGGCCTCAATAAAAATATTGCTCCACAATTCAGCATCACTGTAGGAAACCGGGATAGAGATAAAATTATTTGGTCAATTTTCACACCTTTACTGTAGTGTTACTCATCAGCGACGACTTATCCCGCATAACGCATAAGCCACGTTGATATTACCAACCACACCTTCCATGCATTTAAATAAACCCAAAATTTCCCCTATTTCAACTCCGAAATCGACGTCATTGAGGCAAACATCTCGCCATCAACCAACTCATCGGCTCACCCCTTTTGCCCTCTAAGTGATCAACTTCCCCCGTCCTTCACCATCGTCCAATAATCCCAAGTTCGCCACCCCCATAACGCTCTGGCCTTGAAGGCCAATGGAACAACCGACTGCGATGATTATTGTAGAAGAATGGATCGGGGCGCGTTCGGGATTGGGTCCGCCGGCCATGCTCCGAGGAGGGCAAGGAGGGAGAGGAGGAGGGAGAGGAAGAGTAGGCAGCAGAAGAAGTAGAAGAGAGGGGTTTTGAGGCTGAGGTGGAAGAATCAGAACGTGAGGACTGGATTGACCCGTGGGAGCCACTAGTGTAAAATGGGGGGGAAGCTGCTGTGGAAAACGGAGGTGAGAGTGAGTGAGTAACAGATATTTCTTACTCTTCTGACAGGGTTAAAAAGGAGTTTGAAGGTGGTGTGGAGGGATTGGAGGATATGGATTTGTTAGAGAGGGCTATTTATTTTTCGACGCCATTCGATGGGATCTGTAGGGACTGCATTGGGGGTATGGATATTTTATAGAAATGTTTTGGTCTGATTGTGAGAAATTTTAAGTGTAAATCCTGATATTATCTGCTGTTAGTCTTTCTCTTTCACACGATTCCATTTGATGAACAAACTCTTTGGATTGAGAATACAATGACGCAGTACCTAACACATGATTCGACACATTCGACGTAAAAATCAATAGCTAGACAAGGGCACCAACAAAGAATCTGCTTCCTCCTTTACTTCTCTCCAAACTCTGGTTTAAACCCCCGCCGCGCTAGAAGTGAATGAAGATAAAATTACATGAGATGCAGTAAGCATGCGTTCCATCGACAAATGCAAAGAAAGAAACCCGACATCCAACTACCATAAGTCAAATGGCCTGGCAGTGTTCTCAAAAAGCAACATGCTAACTTGTCATTTCGGTGGAAAGAAAGGATACAAGGCAAGCGAATGTTTCTTGAACCCTGCATCAGGAAACAACAAAGGAAAGCCCAATTATGAAAGCCGAGGAAATGTTGTCAGAAGTTCGAAGATGAAGTCGCTACTAGTCCATGCAAAAGTACAGCCAAGAAAGCTTGTCGTTGTACCAACAAGAGCAGGAATGTCACCTAATCGATGAAAACTCATCGTTGATGGTGGGGCAACCCACTATATGTGCTCAGACAAAAATAACGTTTTCCAATTTATGGGATCTACGAGACCAAGAAAACGCACTTGGAAACTCAAACAAAGGACAGAGCACACAAGCAGACAAAATGGACCTAAAGTTCAAGTACTATAAATATGGTGATGAAGCATGGGTACGCCTAACTAACGTACTCTTTGTACCTCAAGCAGGAACTAACTTGCATCGGTACTCAGCTTGGATGAAAAATGTATTTAAGTCCACATGGGTAACTGAAAATGTTCTATTTACAAAAATACACGATGGAGCAATAGGTACTCCTGAAAAGGGAAAAGACGGCCAGTACTGGATGGCAGCGGAGGCAAATAAGCATAACACACAATTCCGGGCTAGTCACATGATATTGAATGATGAAGCGATTAACACGCACCTCGCAAAAGCAGACAGAAAAGAGTCTACTCAGGATTTGAGAGAAAAATTCAGCACATGGCATCAAAGAATAGGACAAGTTAACAAAATACCATTCAGCAAATTCTCAAAATGAAACTGGACTACGGTATCGAAAACTATGTCGAGCTCTAGAGAGATGACTAAAACATCTGCGTTGAAGAAAAATAGGTCAGAGATAAGCACAAGCTAAGGCTCACTGAAACAATTGATTCAGTGGGATATGTGATTGTCTCTGAAATTTGTGGGGTTATTCAAATAGAAAGCTGGGAGAAATCAAATACCTCCTACTTTTTGTGGGTAGTGTCAGGAGTTACACGTGGCATACTTACTACGTCGAAAGAAAGAATGGAGTGACCTCAGTGACTTGTTACATGCTCAATGTATTCCTAAAAATATTCAAACGAGAGTATAAGAAGAAAATAGCCAAATTCCATTCTGAAAATGGCTCAGAGTTCTATGACGCTAAACTTAAAGCCCTGCTGAACCAAGAAGGTAAACGTTTTGTAACTGCAGCACCTTATAACCCAGATTCCAATGGAATTGTGGAACGGTTGAACCGTACATTAATGAGAAGAATCAGATCTATGCTAAATCAAGCCATACTCAGCAGAATTCTGGGGAGATGCTCTGCTCCATGGTGCGTTTATACAGAACAAATATACAAATAGTTCATTGAAGCAAAACTCACATTATGAAATTTTACATGGAAACCCTCCAAACTTACGTGGAGTTAAAATGTTTTAATGTCGAGCGTTTGTCCACACTACATCTACCAAACAGAAAAAGCCAGACCGAAAACTCTTTCTGAAGATATTAATGGGATATGGTAACAGAGCAGTGCGACAAGTTTTCAGTCCAAATAACCGATTTGCTCTCGGCATAACTACTCTCGAGGGAGCCATCTTACATCATTTTGATGTGAAAATTGCATTCTCATATGGTACAATTCAGGAATAATTTAAATGGAACAGCCCAAAGGGGTTGAAAACCCAATCAGACCATACCACGTTTGTCTACTTATCAAGAGTAAATATCGCCTTAAATAGGCTAGCAGAGTATGGTACCATTTATTTCGAGACACACTGACCAAAATGGGTTTCCATCCACTCAAACATGCGACAAGTGGATGGAATAAGAATAAAAGCGACACAAAAAGTATTTTTCCTGGCGTATGTCAGTGATATTTTTGTCATTAAAAAGTACGAATTCGCTTTAATTAATGTCAAAAAAGGACTCCAGGAATCATTCAAGCTGACTGAGCTCGATCTTGTAAGCAGTTTCCTTTGGGTCACGATTGCCCGCATGGACAACAATTTCTTCTTATCACGAGAACTTTATATTGTAAAAGTCTTACATATGTTCTCCATGCATGAATCACGGCCCATTCAAACCTCTATGAATCCAGGTAGCTATAATTCTCTTACTGATAAGAACAAAGTAACAGATTCTGAAACTTGGAAATGAAAAATTTACCATACAGTGAAGCCATTGGAAATCTAATTTATTTGAGCACACGTACAGTACCATACATTGCCGTCGCAGCCAATTTTCCTAGTAAGTATGTAAGCGACCCACTTTCAATGAAATGAAGCGGCATGAAACGCATCCTGAGATATCTATTTGGCACCAAGTCGCAAGGTATACTCATTAATCCCAGTGCAGGTATTCTATGCGGGTTTGGTCGATCTATACTGGACACGAGGGGGTGACTGTGTTCATGTTACTGGAAACGTGGTATTTTTCGGAGGAACTCCGATTCTATGGAAAAACTCGAAAAAACCCTGTGCGTCCCTCTCATCAACAGAAGCCGAGCATATGAGCCTATTAACAACGGCTCAGGATTTGAAATGGCTCATAAATCTTTCTATGGAGCCCGGATACAAATAGAAGAGTCCAACTGAACCATTCCAAGACAATTCTAGATCACTCACATGGGATACAGATATTTCGAACTTTAAACGAAACAAGCACATAGACTTCAGTATTCATCATGTACGTGAACCTGTGGAGAATGAAACAGTCAGTTTAACTCAATTACCACCTAGAGAGATCTTTGCTGAATGTCTCATGAAGCCATTATTCGGCCCCAAATATTCTTCTTTTACGCTATCGCTCAAACGTACAAAAAATGGCACCGAGTGGGAGTGAAGTGAAGGCCATTAATGCATCAGTCGGCATTCAAGAAATAAAGGGCACAAAGGAATCAAAATCAAGCTCCATAGGGATGGACGTAAAAATAAAGCATCTGAGCCTAGTTATATCAATCCGGAGTAGGCTGCACTCCACAAAAATCGGAAGCACTACCTCGTCAAACATGTTAAGCTTATCTCAATTACTCATACCACAAACCACAGTTGCAGTAAGCTCTGAATTCATGAAGATGCTCTATGTGGTTGAACAAGGCAATTGAGTTTTACTTGCATCCGCGAGTGTGCAAAGTGGTGCATAAATTCTGAAAAACACACAGGCAACTTTGCACAGGGAACCATACATAGCTGAAGAAGCCGATGAGGTAATTATTTCAAACGACGGTTAAGGTGATTTGGTTAGTTTTATATCAAATATTGCTAGTGTAAATATTGGCGACGCACCTGTTATCGACCTCACTTACTAATGGAGTCAAGATTCAGGAGGGGTGTTGGATAAGGACGAATATTGATTTAAATTGAATTGACATTGATGCCAATTGATTTCCTTTGAATCAATTGTAATTTATATTGTTTGTAATGACCATGAGAGTTAGTACATAAAAATCGAGTACTGCAGTAAAAATAAAACTATCGACCTACAATACTTGATCCCAGCTATGAACAAACGAAAGATGGACTCACATACGAAACGATTTCACTTTTCTTCATGAGCATCTCAAACTCGGCCTACTTGTTGACTAGGCTATCAGCTGTTTTTGGGTGTATGGACACGCTCCCATATCTGTATTGCAGATCCTGCCACATGGTTTGATTTCAATTTCATAGGAGTCATACTGTAACCTTTGCACCATTCGCAGTAAACCAACCCCGGAAGGAGTTGCCCGCCCATTCAAGTAAGCCACGGAAGGAGTTTTGAGCGACTCTTAGACCACAACTTGAAATTTTGTATGCAGTAGACCATAACATAAAATAGAGGCTGCGCATGACGTTGGTCAATATATTCGAATTGCGGAGGTGGACAATGCAGAAGGATTGAATGGTTGTACAGTAAATAAGTTTTTGAAATATCGCAGTATATTTGGCGCCATATCTGGCTCCAATGCATACATCTGCCTTGGAGAAGGAGATACAGTAAATTTACAAAGAGCGCGTAAACTACTAATTGAGGATATAGATACCCAAAAGAGCGACTAATTGTATGGATAGTGTAGTACGGTCACGACAAGTCAGCGAAATCAAGCATGGAAAACTTCACAGCATCAAATGCAGCGAACTCATTGCGCCTACTCGGTGATGCAGCTGTAAAACGCGAAGATGAGCTGGCTCGGTGCGAGAACGAGCCAATACATGGAAAATCGGATGAATAATTTGATTCTAGGTCACCAATCACCTATCTATTCTACGAAAGAGGTAGAAATCAAGCAATAGTACAGATATCTAATTTCAACAGAGAAGAGCTTGATTGACTTCATGTTATCATCGGAGAATTCGTGGAGTCTAATTATAATTTTGGTAGGGGCCGGAAAAGACCGTTTGCTCCAAGAGATATGCTGTTCATGGTACATACTGTTTTGAAATGTGGGGCTCAGTAGGATTTTATGGCAAGGTTGTTTCAGCAGAAATCTCATAGGTTTGAACGGCAGTTTGGAAAGTTTATTGACTTAATCTGCGAGTTTCCATACAATGAAATAGTTGTTGGGGCGGCTCAACAGTACAGTATGAACCGTTTGCTAGCTGCCAAGGACACGTTTAAGAATTATCCACATGTTATGCATGCAACGGAAGTGACATTTCAACAATGCTATAGAACCAGCGGCAGTTCACAAGAAGTAAATCTTTACTTCAGTGGTAAGCACAAACTCTACGGATACAACTGTGAAGTTTCAGTACTTCCAAACGTCTAACTCTAAGGTTAATTCCACACTATCCTGGTTCTATATCAGACTTTGATATATTTAGAAAGATGCTAACCTTCCATGAAAGGGAACTTTCTAAACGGCAAGAGGATTCGAAGGTAGGCGATCCCAAGCCAGGAAACGACAGCTAGGCCCTTCTATGTGATAAGAGATATCAAGATATAAAAGAGAGATGCAGAGCTTTGCACCTAAAAAGGAACCCAGCTAAAGGAATTCTGTATATTGCTGAAGAACAAGAAAACAAAACTGTATCTTCAGATCGGATTCTTGTGGAAAACTTCTTTGGTCGTGCTTTGTGTCTATGGAATGTTCTATCTACGAAGTGGAAGTGGAACGAAGGGAACTGTGAAAAGTTCTTTAAGCTATGCATAGCCCGGACTAACTACCATATTCGTATGTTCAAGCTTGATTTGCGCGATGACCAGCATTATAAACATGTCAAAAGCGCTTGTACACTATAGGCGAAGACATTTTAGCGAAGCGTCGCCACACGACGGCAAAATATCGTGCAAAACGGGCTCGAAGGATGGATTCACACTTCGAATCATCGATTAGAAGCTGCGGGGAAGCGCTTGTGCACGTCGGATCACGCCACTTACAGCCCTTCGTAACCGTTTTCGCCGAGACACCCCATATCCTGAAAGTCAGCCCGATTTCGAATTTGAAGACTAGACCCAGCGCATGGCGCTAATTTGTATCTTACCTAGTCTATTTGAGTTGCAGTAAATTTGTTCCTGGTTTGGTTTATTATTGTTTATGTGTGCTGTCTTTTTGTATTTTACTAGGTCATCTACAAATCTATACGGTCATCTACGAGATTGCCAATATTTCCGTTTGCATGCCGTAGCTGCGATTGACACCTAGTTTGAAATTCTTTTATCACTGGTGTACAGTCCAAATGTGCAACGTTGTAGAGTACTTAAAATTAAGTTGGAATTGGGTGACTAAGTTCTGCGTGTTGCGGTGCGCGGCAAATTACGGATGCTGCACAAGTTGACCAGATTGAGTAGCTAAGCTTCTGATACAGGCGGGTCTTCACTCCTTCAGTCGAGCATCCGCTACGAGACGCTACTGCTGCCGCGTATGTCTCTATAACCTTGGATGTTTCTAGAGAGGGTGTGCCTAACGAATCGAAGGCTAGTGGTACAAAATCCCATCCTAGCCTTGATCGTCCCGGCATTGCCTCGCCTGGAATTGCTGCCGCTTTCGCAGCTATGTCTCTCTTCTTCCGCTTTCCTGCTTCGTTTGCAACAGCTCGCGCTTCCCGTGCTGCCATTGACTTATAGCTCTCTTGGAACGGGGATGATACAGTCACGTCATACGCCACTGGGAGATGGGACTCGGTGTTTGTTGCATCAGACCTTGGGTACACCAGAATGTCTGCGGGTCGCGCGTTCAGTCCAGGAAGTAGGTACTTCACTTCATAATGAACGCTGACTCCTGCTGCCTTGAACAGCTCTCGGCCAAGTACCTTTACCACCGCTGTGTGACGGTTGGTCCATCCGACACCTTTGTTGCATAGGTCTGCTGCATGGTCTCCTAGAACGTCCATGGGCCTGTGGCACTCCGCGCACCGCAGCGGGGCAGTGTCATCAAACACGGGCACTCCCAGATGGCGGCGGAGCATTACTGTCCACATCTCGTCAGACGTTCGGTAGACCACAGACGGATGCGCAGTGAGGAACGCTGTTGCAGGCGTCTCCATATATGCTTGGCGGCGAATCCTACGCCGAATATCTTCTTCCGAGTGCGTTGCGGGGTTGGGGAATCTTGCCCATTCATCATCTTTCCAGAAGGACTTTGCTGCCAACTCGCACCAGGCTCGATATAGAACGTTGTGTGGATAATCGGGCTTGGCAGCAAGGCTGGCCGCTGTCAGTGCTTCTGGAAGACTGCCTTGTTCATTCGGAAAGGAAGCTTGGAGCTGTCGTACAAAGTCCCGAAGGTGTCCATCCGCTTCTGCGTACCTATACTCACGGTGTTGTAACGCATCGGGCTCGTCAGGGCATCGCAGTTGCTCGGCTTCAATAATGCTCGCCGCATACGCTGCGATATTGAGCGTCGCAACAGGTGTGAAGCCATGGCCGCCATATCGCAGAGGTAAGGACACCTGCTATCGAACTGCACCGGTCATCGGCACATTATTGGAGCGCGAGTAGAATTCCAATTGTTCTTCATCAAATCTCATGGCAATGGCACTGGACACATCCGGTGGCGTTAGCTTCACCACATGTTGAAGCTTGCATGCCGAGGCACATACTCGGTGAAGGTGAAACCGAGTACGAGCGTCTCCGATACCGTCGATCAGCGATAAAGTGTTCTTACAGTCGCTGATTTTCTCATTGAGAAAGTTTTTCATGAATTGGGGCGTTCCAATTGGGGCGCCGAGGAGTTCGATGCCTTCAGTGGAAAATTTATCTCTAAGGAAGCGGTGCAATAGTGACGATGTCCGGTTGCCAGGCTGGCGCGGCCAGAATAGACGTGTTTTTGCCGGGTTCAAATGCAATCCGTGATCGTGTCCCCTGGCACTGACCTAGTTTATTCCAGAGGAACTCCGTTCTGAGGGTATGTACAGTAAGTGGTTACCTTACTTACAGTAGTTCTAGTCTGCGATTGTTCTTAGCAGGAAAATCAAGTGTACCAACCCATTCAAGCAAACCCAATTAACCCCATTTACCAACCCATTCAAGGAAACCCAATTTAACCCCATTAACCCATTAACCCCGGTTGTTTTTCGCAGACCTCTCCAAAGCCGCCGGACACCCTATCCTTGAGCCCCCACAAACGGTCATGCAGTTCGCCCGGACATCAAGGTGCTTGCGGAGAACGGGAGCACAGACTAGTATAACGTAACCGCCATCCATCACCTTGACCCCGCCTGCCTCCCCTCCCCTGGCGCGATACCCAGTTAAGTCCCTTAACCATGCTCGCCTTGGCAAGGACACTCGCTTTGCCGGGTTGATACATTACACCCCAAGAGTCCTGAACATCGCTTCATTGCCCTTCCACTCTCTACGTTGGGGGGCTGGCACCGATCGCACTGGACTTCGCCAACCGGGTTACGACTGGCATCGCCGCACGGACAGCCGTTCCGATTGCTGATGCGCAGCAAACATTGTTCGCTCGCCACGCTGCGAGACTCGTCCAGAGTAACGCCAATTGTTGGTTGGAAGGAGTTTTGAGCGACACTTAAGGCAACAACTTGAAAGTGTGTACAGTATATTGTAGACAACATCCGTTCTTAGGGTATATAGTAAGTGGGTACCTAAGTTAGGCCTCGTCTGCGACTGCTGTCAGCAGGAAAATTAAGGTAACCACCCAATTTAACCCTACTAACCCGATCCTAGCGCGTACTCCCAATCTGGGCAGCGACGAACTTCCATTCCCTTAGCATACACTGTCAGCTAGGCTTTTAAGCGTTTTATAAAACATGAAGTAAAGAGTGGGAAAATCTTTTGTTGTTCTAATGCATTGAAGATGTGGTCGGTTATATCCACGCCGCTAATGCGTTATGCGGAATAAATCGTCTCTGATGGGTAACACGGCATGACCTGTGAAGTATGAAGTAAAGATGATTACACATATTAACCCCCTTCTGTGCAGGGGAAAAAGGGGTGTCTTTATTGAGATGTATGGATTGGCTGGAACCCATTTGGAGTTCTAAATCTGAATGTCATATTCAATACATGTACCGATAGTCGAAGCAATGTACAAATCATTGCTATCGAACGCTATCATCAGCAACAGGCTAGTTCCTGTTCCAATCTCTACTCTTGGCGGACGGCATCCAGAGGCGTTTTCAGTCGTCACGGAGCTTGCAAGAATCGTCACTAGCCGCGCAATGGAACGGTTTTCGAAGGTTCGAGGCATTTTTCTACAGTGACACTCGGCGTTGGCAGTGAGTTCTAACGCTGCTTGTTTGCTGGCTGGCACCCCATCGACTTCCTAGTAGACTGGGTCGTACGGACTTAAAGATTGCTTTGTAGCCATGCTGGATATGCTTTTAGAGTCGTATCTATTTCCGTAGAGAGAGCGAGACTGTATTGGAATAGTTTTGAACTTTTAAGCATAGTTTTCAGAATATGTGTCCAGTACCATCAGCTATTTACGGAACAAATGGCGTTGGCTTAATGCAAGTGGGGTAAATTTGGGAGCCCTGTGAATTTGCATTCAAATGATGATTGCAGATCTGCAGTACCGGACGATTAACGGAGCATTTCTATTTACTAAAAGGGCGCTACGATTCGCACACGCATCTACCAGCGTATCAGTTGCACTTTGTGGTCGTCGGTGGCTATGGCCATCATATCGCGGGCCCCACTGCACGTGACCGATGTGGTCCATCCAGTTAGCTCTTAACTGAATAGTCGGTCAGTCGGTGTAAACTCAAGATAAGTAAAGAGTAAAGATTTCATCATCAAAGTAAGTGGAGCCCTGTTTGCGGCAACGTTACTGAAACCAATACTTACACTAGTGAAGGGGCGACGTAGTGCTTTCCCAAAGGCACGCTACAGCAGCCGTCATGTCTACCGCGGCATTCCTGCGCTTTGCCGTTGAGCCGACCCTGTAAAGTTTGCTATTTAGTGTTACACATCAGTGATGACTTATCCTGCACAACGCACTAGTGACGTGGATACAACCGACCACATCTTCCACATAAAAAGGAAGAAACTTTACTTCATTGAGTATCTATCGTGTACACTGCAGGGCTGACTATACGGCTAAGAACTAACCGGATGTTCCACGTCAGGCACGTGCAGTGGGGCTCGCGATAGAATCGCCATTGCAATAGAAGACCACAGTGTGCAACTAATGCGCTGATAAATACGTCTGCGGATCACTGCTGTGGTTGTGTTGAACTTCTCTGCGATGCGCGGGATGAAGTCTTCGATGAACAGGATAGAGGTGGGGGATGGGGCACCCAAGGAGTCGAAAGCCAGGGGCTGAAACTTGAAGTTCGGTTCCTGGAGGGTGTTGTGCGAAGGGGGCGGGATGCGGCGTACCAGTTTGCGCTCCAGGTCTGTGACTTTGTCTCGATGGGCAACGTCGGCGGCGCCGCCGGCCATTTGGGTGGCCCTTGTGCGCACACCTTGTTTGAACGGCGAGACAATGGTTAATAACCCCAAATCCCCCTCTTTTGAATAAATGACCATAATTTCAGCAGCATTGCATACTGTAATTTTGTGGCTGTTGTCACGTCTATCGCTGCCGGGCTGTGCTCGAGCCAACTGTCTAACGAATTTTGTGCTTACTGTACCATCGAATTCCTCCGCAGTTAATCCACGACTACTCTATGTAGGACTGGAAACAGCTGACCATGTCTTTCAAATATTAAAACACCCAAAATCTTCCCTCTATAGAAACTATCTGATGTAAACTGCTTCTCTCCTTGAGACCGACATTCTGAACTGACCCTCTACGTGAGCATCGAGTTTTCCTTGAATCTGTGATTTGTGAATGAATGTAAACTTGACACTGGTCAGTCTTACTGGTCATTCCTTGCTGTGACGCATTATTTATTTGTCATGTGTTCCACCGGCTTTCTACACGGTACAAGTTTATCTGTACAAGAACAACTCCCTCCTTTCATCAGGGATAACAAAGGGCTCCACTTGCAAATTGATATCGTCATATCACTTTATATCCTACAGAATTTTATTCATCAGCAAATTCGGAAGAGCCCCAGAAGGACCTTCGAAATTAATTCTATCTTTTAACTGTTACAGCAGTCGAATTCTTACCCAAAAACTCTCCGCCAAGCCTACTCGCAATTCTACCGTATCTAACATCAGCCTAAACAAAGCCCAGGCCGTTCTTCTCATTCCATGTCAGAATGTGGCGCGGAATACTCTGAAGATTGGTCGTACAGTTACAGTATCGGGGGCATATTTTTGAGTGCTTTTGCTTTTGGAGGATATATTCGATCTATTCTAAAGTTTTCCAGACACCCACGATTGACTCAGCAATGTTTCACTCTTTTGATTCTTCTTTAATTATCCCTTGTAAGGCCCATTAGTGTCATCAGAGTGATTTTATATCAAGTTTCTTGCTCGTTATAAATGCATCTCTTCTGTTTTCAATTCTTTTTAATTCTTTGCAGGTGACTGAACGGAGAACATGCATTTATAGGCTAGCTAAATGATTAATGAAAGCATTTGTGCGAGAAATCTACCAGAAAAATCGTGCCTAGGTTGTTTAGCAAACAACATCCAAATTTACTTCGTGTTAAGAATATCATTAATGCAATAGTGTAGAAACGTTCGTTTCTGTGATAGCAAAGTAATATAATGCCATAGGAAGCTATGCGATAAAAAGAAGTCGAGGTGACCGACTACAAATACAAGGAATGAATGTTGACTAGTTTTCTTAGAGCTATTGCTACACCTCAACATATGACAGAACGATGTCAGCAAGAGTTGTTCAAACTCTTTTAGTATAAATAATCATCGGCTGTATTGATTGGCTCCAATTATTCTCTGGCAGGCTTCAATACAGTAGCTGTATTCAATTTATGAAAGATTTATATTTCTATTTGACATGAACTAAACACATGAATGTAGTGAGTGCGAGTTGGTCGACATGTGCATTGATTCCTCTCCAATAATTACGAATTTGCGGTTTCTTGAAAACTTTGGAATAAATCGAATATATCTTCCGAGAGGGGGTGAATTGGGTTAAATTGGGTTTACTTGAATGGGTTGGTTTACTATGAGTAATGGAAACGTTAACTCTTCCGAGAGTAAAGCACTCACTCCTTTCGCCGTAATTATGAATCAAGGGAAAGTTAGTTTCACTGCTATGGCATGTTATGATATCGGGAACAATTCACAACCCAGCTTTTCTTCTCGACAATGTTATTATCTTAAGCAGCTAGCATACACCGGGGGATAGCCGATCCGCACCTTTCAAAAATTAAAGAACCAAATCGATTCATCTTGAGCAGCTTGGACTATTTAATGAAAAGTTTTCCTGTGAGAGCATCAGCAGGCACGACCTTCATCGCCTCGACCGCTCAATGTCAAGATCGTTGGAAAAAGCCAGATAGTGCTCCTTTCCTTGCAGACAAGTTTTTCGGGATACAACTCAGCTGCTTACTTGAGGGCTTTTCACACAGTATGATGCACTTCATTCTCATCACTACTGTGCTATCTTTTCTCCTTGGTCTCTCCGTATCGCACTCCTGGCTCACTGAGCCCCAATCGACAGCTCCGCGGGTAAGTTACAAGCCTCAATTACTTTCTTTTCATTTATTTGGACCATATCAATTCTCACACATAATGAACTCTTACGCTTTTCTCTGTCATAAACTAGGAGTGCACCATAGGCGGATCGGTCAGATCTGCTACAGACAGCAATATGCGAACTTGCGCCGGACCTTGCGAAGTGGGCTCGTTTGCCTTTCTTCAATCCTCGAGCCCTTCCAGCCCAGCAGCGAGATATAAACGTGGCCAAACAGTAACCATCAAATATAACCGGAATAATCACGGTCCTGGGGGTTCATTCGACTTACACTGGTACCGATAGACCGGATGATGAACCGAAAAGCGCATGCGGAGAATGCTTTTCACTACAGCTGTTGGGGTGCAAACCGGTTAGGGCAACTCCGAGGGATATCCGAAGGGACCCAAGGTTCGGGTTCAACATTGCAGGAGGAGATGGTAGCCTGCATAACGGTCCAGTGATGTTCCATGAGGCGAACATAACGATTCCAACAGTTGTCCAGAACGGTGAGTATGTGTTAGGATGGACATGGTACGGAGGGATTGGAGGGTCACTTCGCGGAAACCAACCACAGAACCCGTTTCCTTTTGGGTTCTTCGGGGACTACTGGTCGTGCTCATTTGTTCGAATTGAGGGAGGACCTCTGCGATCAAGGTATAAACCCGTGTTTGTAAATGACATGGCGCACGTATGGCCTCGTGGATGTTTCGCGGCTAACAATCGGTTGGGAAGCTGTCCAATTGAGCCTTGCCAAGATGTAAGAGGAGATTTCATGGTGCCTTTCGAGTTCGATGGAAGACGGCCGAGACCGTTGACACAAAGACAATTTATCGCCCCGCGGTGCCGAGGTGAAAGGGTGGAAGGGTTTTGTAAAGCGACACCGACGCCGTTCCCTTTAGATGAGATGCTTGAAACTGTTATAACTGATCGCTTTAGCTGCAAGAACGGGCGGATGGGAGATAGGTTGGCATGCTAAGCTAAAGAATGGCAAAAAGCATTGAGTGACCCAATGGATGTGACTTGTTTTGAGCATTCTAGCTCGAAGATGAGTGCAATTATTTATGAATGAATTTAGTACTGCGTGACGAAATAAGGCCTACAAAAGAATAGTATTTCGCCGTTGTATGGAGTCCTGAAGGAATAAACCTCTCTAGCATCATCTTTGTAAAAATTCTGGCTCCTAGCAGGAAGATGGGCACTGCCAACAACCCCAAGTTACGAATTATAGCATAATCAGCAGAGAGACAAAAAAACTTATGAATTGCAACTCTCCAGGAGGCGGTCTTGTCACCGTCCAAACAATCACCTTCGCCAGCCCTCTCAACCCGCAAATCAGTTTAGCATGATGGAATTTCAACCAAAGTTTCACTCGCAGTGAGCCAACACGATTCGTCCTCCCCTTGCAAAACAGCTGCTCTAGTAGGGGGGGAGTGATGGGTAGTTTACTTCATCGTCCGACACTTGTATTGGGGGAATCTAAACGGAGTTTGGAAGGGATTTCGACCGCCAAGTGATCTATGACGGTGGCGATTTCCGCGAGGTTTAAACCGGAGGACAAGTTTCCACCCGCCGCCAGCATTCGTAGTTGATTTCTGAATACTCCCGCACGCTTTTGTGCAATACTGTGTGAAAGGCTTGTTTCTGTTTACTCTGTCTCTTTCTGTTTTTTTTGCAGCCAGGCGGAACCTACCTCCCGTTCCCTGGACTCTGACAGCCCTAGCGTCATCTTATAGGGGGGGCCGGTCCAGGGTTTCTACTCATGAATGTGCAAGTACAGTGTACACTACTGCTGTACACTGTACGAGCTCACTTCCCGCTAGTACAGTGTACAGTAGTGCTGTATACTGTACGAGCACACCGGGCCAATCAAATAGCGACTCTGACCGTCGCGCGACACAAAAATCGCGCGACACGCCCCCCACTGATTGCGGGCCACGGGCTCCACCAGGTATTAACGGAATTGCTTCCTTCTCACTTTGGCCCCCCCGCATCACCGCTCTCCCTGCACGGCTCACCATCCACGACATTCACCACAAACTCTGGCCCCACTCAACTTCTCACCCTAACCAACCTTCCAACTTCCGTCGGGCGAACGACTGAGGTGCCGATAAAAGGCCAGTATACGCCCGACGTGCAACCATTCTCCGGGCGAACGACCGAAGTGCTGACAAACAACCGGTATACGCCCGGAGGTCCTACCCTTCCTTTTTTAACATTTAGAGGGCCTAAAAACAATTTGAAGCTCAGTGTGTTGTTCCCTACCGAGATTTACATCTCTTCACGAAATCATGTTTTGCTGCTATATCGCTCCGTATCGGAATCCCTCTCTTTTCTGGCAACACACGCTGTCACATCTGCTCAAGGCGCTCTAATGAAATGGCCCCGCTTCTCGTTCTCGATGGTAAGCACGCTTTGACTTGCAAATATGAAGACGGTCAGATCCGAAGTCACAATGTCCTCCGCAATGCTTTGTACCGCTTTTGTAGGGACGTCAGCATTACCGCTCTACTCGAACACCCCCTTGCATCTAGCTCTACCTCTGCTCTTTCGTCTTCGGTTCTTCGTGTTGACGTTTACATTCCAGGAGCTTACGGCCTCGATCACAGCAATCCAGCCTAGTAGGTTACTGTCGCCCATTCTCTCGTATAGTCCAGAGTCCAGCGGGGCAACCCATACGGAGCCGCTGCAGCAGCCTTGTCGACCGTTCAAAACATTCACCCTACGGGGAAGTTTGCCTTTCTTCAGATATCCTGCTTATTTCAGTCGGCATCGACATCCTTGGTGCCCTCGGGGACGAAGGCGAACAGTTCTTCCACCGCTTTGCTGCCCACGTTGCTAGACTTCGTAGTTCCACTCACGTTCAAGAGTTTCACGATTTCGTTTCCCGTTTTCCTTTTGCCTGCACGGCATGGAAGCCTGTCAGTTCCTCTCCCGATGTCTCTCGGATTAGTTTCTTTTCCAATCTTTCCCGGCGCCTCTAAGTGCTTGTTGTCGGGGGAAATTCTTCATTGATTTCCGTTTCAGGGGCCCGGAAGGTGGTGCTCGCGACTGCAGGAGAGCACAAGAAGCGGCGTCGCAACTCCTTGTTCGTCCGGAAGCGTGAGCGAAAGATGAGGGAAAAGCAAGGAGGCAGCGCCACTCCCTAGTTACTAAGGATTCAAGACTTCACCCGCCATGTTTACGGTCTCTGTGTGTGCTTTTTCGATACTTTGCCTTCTATCATGCGTTCTTCGCTTTCATCGCACTTCAATCTACTCGAATCCTGCTTCTTTTTGTCTCGTTTTCTCGCATTTCTTGCTCTCCTTAGTTGAATAAATGGGTCGATCTCTTCTAATACACGGACAATTTTGCGCGCGTGAATTTGCTTCCTCGCTACGCGGCTGGTGGAGGAAAGTAACTCGTCGCGAGGGTGGTTCGCCTTCGTTACCCTGTAGGGTCCATACAAATACGAGTCGAAGGCCGGCCAGCTGCGCCCCTTACTGAAGGCCGCATCGTGTGCTACCAACACTTCATCTTCAACTTTGAATTTCCTGACTATTCCTTTGGTCTTGCTGGGTTCGCTAGTCTTCTCCGCCATGCCAGCCCGCATTCTCGAATCGGCTAAGCACTCTATAAGCCGATGATGGGGGCCGGTACCACTAAGAAATGCTACCGAATCACTGGCCAGCATCCTCGGATTAATTCCACACATCAGGCGAAAAGGGGAAGGAGCATTGCTACAGTCGCGTCTGCGGTAACCATATATAGCTTTGGGGAGGGCTTCAGCGCAGTCTGCCCCACCGCAAACGATCGACCTTTTGAGCGCGTGCTTGATAGTTCCCACCATCTGCTCCGCGCGATCGTTTGCCATCGGCGCGTAAGTAAGCACCGCCTTCCACTCGACTCCCTTCTCTTTCACGTACTCTTGTACCGATCCGGCCATAAACGCAGTTGCATTATCCGAGACGATCCTCTTCGGCGGTCCGAACGGTGATATTTTCTCTTCCTCGATGAACGTCATCAGCGTATTGGCCGTACAATCCGTCGTGGCCCACGCTATGGGCCACCCAGTCATATGTTCCACAGCGATCAGAATAAATCTTTTCCCAGTCTTCGAGGGCTTGAAGGGTCCAGCAAAGTCCATCGAGAAGGTCTCAATGAGTCCAGTAACGGGAGCTCTCAAACTCGAGTGATACTTCGGCAATCTTCACACATGCTGACACACATCACAACCTTGTACATACTCGGTGAATTCACGGTACACCCCAGGCCACCAAAGTCGGTCTCTCACGAACTTTCTTGTCGAACCGACGTCCCAGTGGTCAACATCATCACAAAAAGTGGCTATTATCTCCGAGAGTTGACCGATCGGAGGCACGAAACAAAGCCCGTCTTTCTCACGACGAAAGAGGGTGTCGTTCCAGAGCATGAAACCTTTTGCACTCCGTTTGACGGCGATCTTCTTCTTCGGGTCGGATTCTTGAACCATTTATCCGGCTAGATACCGTGCTACATCTAGCAAGTGCGATTCCAAACCGTGCAACTTTGGGTTTGCCCAATCCACTGTCGCCACTAATCCTTCTGTTATGATTTCATCGTTCCTTCTTCCTTCCTTCTTGTCAGGTCTTCGCGAGAGATATTCGGCCGCCCGATTCACCAGTCCCGGACAATACTTGATCTCGAAGTCGTATTCAGCCATCAAATCCATCCATCTCGCCAACCGCCCCTGAACATCTTTCTTCTTGAAAGCGGTTTGAAGGGCTTGATGATACGTATATACAACGAAGGGTTTGTCAGACAGAAGGTACACTAGAAACTTATTTAGAGCAAAAACAACGGCGAGTGCTTCTCATTGGCTTGTGGAGTAGCGGCGCTCCTGGTCCGTCATCGTCCGAAAAGCGAACTGAACAGGATGTATTTTCCCGTCTTTTTTCTTTTGCGAGAGAACAACCCTTGCAGCAGAAGAGGCGTCTGTTTCCACCAAGAAAGGAGAATTGAAATCCGGAAACGCCAATAATGGAGGGATAGTCAATTTCCCCTTCAAGTATTTGAAGGCCTCTTGCATCTCCGGAGTCCACTCGAAAGCCTTCTTGACCGATATCGCCGCGTGCAACACTGCTGATCTGTCGGTAAACTCCCTTATGAACCGTCGGTAGTACCCCACGAGTCCCAGAAAGCTCCGGAGTTCTGTCACGTCTTCCGGCACCGAAGCTTCCACAATATCTCTAATCTTATCGGGATCCACCTTTACACCACTTGAATTAACAATGTGACCAAGCAGCTTCACTTCCGATTGAGCAAAGCTGCACCTGGTAACCTTCAACTTCAGCTTCGATTCTTCGATCCACCTGAACACTTCCTTGCAATGAGCTATGTTTTCATCCCATGTCTTTGAGAAGATGAAAACGTAGTTCACATAAACCATAGTGAACGGCAATCCACGAAGGACCTCATCCATCATCCTTTGAAATGCCGCTGGAGCGTTTATGAGCCCAAACGGCATAATATCGAACTTGTACGTTACATATCGAGAGAAAAACGTCGTCTTTTCCTTACGAGTTTCAGACATCCTTACTTGCCAGTACCCTTTGTAAAGGTCCAATGTTGTGAAGAACTTCGCGCCAGAGGGTTCGACGAAGATTTCTTCTATTTTCGTTTTCGGTAACGGCCAGCGGTCCGGTTTCATCACCCTGTTCAACGGACGGTAATAGACGCAGAACCGGGGCCTTTTGCCTTTATTTGTGGCTATCACGACCGGAAAGGACCAGGCGGACCTTTGCGGCGTAATGATTCCAGCTTCCAATAATTCCTTCAATTCTTTCTTTACGACTTCGTTATGCTTAGGCGGCATTCGGCGGGCGTTCGAATGTATCTGTGTCTCGTGCGTCAACTCGAAAAAATATATCACCGGCACACTAGCAGGCTCCAGGTCTTGAATGTCCCAGGCTATAACATCCGTTTCCTTGAGAGCTTTCGCCAGCTCCTTCTGATTCTTCTCTTCGAGATGGTCCAGCTTCGAGTCCAATAGAGTTGAGCGGTCCGCCTCCTCTTTTACCTCCTCCTTAAGGTCAGTCTTCATCGAGCGAGGTAGATCAGGCTCGTATGGTTCCTTGTTAATGATGGCTAAGACCAGGTCTTGTTCGGTATTCAATCCACCATCGCTTTCGCTAGACGATGATGAAAACGTTAACCACTGAGCCACATGCGCTGGCTCCTTTGTTCCACTGAGTGGACCACAACATATATATATCAACACCCCCCCTCGCTCAGAGGCACTTTCACAAGATGCTTATCCAGTGGTTCAGGGCTTACACAGAGCATTACAGTAACGCTCATGACAAATATCCAACTCAGTGCACCGAGCGGGGTTCGAACCCGCGACCACAGCGGCAACGTCAACTGGGCCCATAACCTGTTGAAAACGTTAACCACTGAGCCACATGCGCTGGCTCTATTGTGCCACTGAGCGGACCACAACATATACAGTATATATCAACAGACGATGAGAAAGGATAGAAAGATGCACCCTGTGGTCCTCCATCGCTGAAGCTATCCTGTCTCGAGCGCCGATGCGTACGGACGACGAAGTACATCCGGTTAGATCTTAACCGTATAGTTAGGACGTGCGCAGTCCACAGTAGATACTGAACGCATTAAACTTCCTTCAAGATTCCTTATCGTCTGAACTTTTTGGGACGTGAAGTCCTCACTATCCGTCTGAGCCCCATTGATTCTGGACGGCTCTTTGACGAATAGAAACACAACATTTTCATCTCCAATAACAAAAGTGACGTGTTGGAGTGCATAATCGATGCGCGTCTGGAGGGCTTCCAAAGTCGGGCTTCCAACAATAACGTCAAACGGGGCATTGTTGACCACCAGGAACTCAAGATGCACAACCATTGACCCATAAGACACCGGCACTCCTTTGAGACAACCAAGAACCTCGGCAACAGTTCCTTCTGCTACTGTCACCTGCCGATCGGTTTCCGTCGGAGTGAGGGAGAGCCTTTTGCAGAGGTCCCAAGAGATTAGGTTAGGAACTGCACCCGTGTCCAAAAGGGCATGAGTCTCCGTTCCATACAACTTCACGGCTACTACCTTGAATCGGCGTGGGCCTCCTGAAGAGTTGACCATCGACGCCTGTGTAACCGGTAACCTCTTGGATAAAAATATCCTTAAAAATTTTCTGTCCTCCTCGGCATACTCGCGCAATACCTGCCCGAAATTCATTCCTGTGGCAGTGGAAGCCAGTTCAACGATCACGTTATATTTTCCTACATGATCCTGAATTCTACCGGATTTCTTCTTCGATGTGCGGTTTACTCTCTTATTCGTCTTCCTCGCCGCCAATGATGGCCACCGTCCTTGAGACGGGGCCATCATTGGCGGACGGGGAGCAAGGGCCTTGTTCAAGATGGCATCAAGATCCATCAAGTTTTCCCTCCGCTGTTTCGAGAGGGCCTGCCAGTCCGCACTTCTCTTCGCGGCAGCAACCACGCCCTTTTTGCGAGATTCCTGAACTACGGAGACCTTGTCATCGTCCTTCGGCTTCTTCATTTTTATTTCTTCTCCAAACTCAGACCGGGCCCTAGCAACTCCTCCCGCTGATCATCACCACGGGCGTTCTTGGACCAGCATGTTGCTTCCTAATATCCTCTTCTCCATAAATTGAACAACGCGTACCTCCGTGCGGATTATGTGGGCAACGGCTTGCTTTATGGCCCTTTTGGTTGCAATAGCTGCAAAAATAAGCGCATCCGTCTTCACCGGCGGCGTCGTTCCGTCGAATTGCTTCTTCAAGAGCAACGCCAGCTCAGGAAATTGATCGGCCAACTCATCCACCTTGTTTTCCAGATGCTGAGAATTACGAGCATCCGGGCTTCGGAGAATCTTCTTCGGCGCTTCATTCGAAGATGATCTTTGACTTTTTTCTCCGTAGAACGTCTTCTTTCCACTTACAAAGTCCGTGATTGCCTTTTTGAGCCCCTTATAGTCCGAAGGGGCTCTAAATATTACGAACTGCGCCATGTCTTGATCTTCTGCCACTGGTTTCCGAAGCAAGCCAAACGAGGCGGTAACGTTGAATCCAACTCTTTTGTATAGAGCGTCCAACTGCGCCAGGGAGCCCGTCAGATCTCTTGGGTACAACCTAGCGCTGATAGCCTTCTGCAATTCGTCTTCCGGCTTCGGGGTCTTCCCAAACTTCTCGATGCGCTCGGCCTTAACGATCGAATAGTCCTTCGCCTCCTCTATCAACGCTCCGTCTCTCGCGAAAGCCTCGTAGTAAAGCTCGAACGCCGCGCCCTCGAGGTGGAACAGGATCTAGAGCGCCTTTTCCTCGTCGCTTTTCCCGCGCATGACTACATTCTCTTACATTAAAAGATAGCGCGCGACGTCGGAAATAGGGGAACCGTTGAAGGAAACGTGGGGTCTAAGGGAATAGTTCATGTCGAGAGTCGATTTTGGATGCGGTGCCATTAAATGTTTGTTTCTGTTTACTCTCTCTGTTTCTGTTTTTTTGCGGCCAAGCGGAACCTACCTCCCGTTCCCCGGACTCCGACAGCCCTAGCGTCATCTTATAGGGGCGGGCGGTCCGGGGTTTCTACTCATGAATGTGCAAGTACAGTGTACACTACTACTGTGCACTGTACGAGCTCACTTCCCGCTAGTACAGTGTACAGTAGTACTGTATAATGTACGAGTAAACTGGGCCAATAAAATAGCGACTCTGACTGTCGCGCGACACAAAAATCGCGCGAAACTGTACAACTTGTAAAGATTTGGTGGAATGATTGGAAAATTATGGATGAATATGTTGAGGGGGTTTCGGCGTGGCTGTGATCGACAACTGGAAGCGAATCACCCTGTCACGTCTGTATCTCGGTTGTACTCACATCCGCAGGACTGTAAGCTACTCGAGATATGGCCACGTCGGCAGCTTACCGTTGTTAAAGGACTTGATGTGCGATCAGAACCCGTCCAACAGTTCTATATAACCGACAATTTGGAAACCTTTGCCACAACTTCTGGTCTCTCAAGTCGTCCCTTGCTCTTATTCCTCGAACCAGCTCTGGAAGAATCACCGTCTAGGCCGAACTTCACACACGCAACGCAACATTCTACTGCAATGTGACATGCAGACTCTTCCTCTACTGCACAATCCGATGCTTCCAAGCTCGTTAAGCTGGAAAATTAAAGTTACCGGTAACGAAGAAAGCTCTCCGAAATCGTCAATATACTCACGCCTGTGTCTGAATCTGGTGTTCCTTCCGCTTCAACCGCTTCCTTCACTGCTGCCACTTCCGTCACTGTTGCCGCCAGGCCGTCTGGTACGGCAGGGCCTACGTTCAATCTTCCTGACAAGCTTCCTGCCGCTTCAACCGCTTTCTTCACTCCTTCCGCTTCCGTCACTGTTGCCGCCGGGCCGTCTGGTGCGGCAGGGGCTACGTTCAATCTTCCTGACAAGCCATCACCCGCCGCTGAGGCCTTCAAAGTGGTACATCTGCAGTTTAAACTGCCGCCACCTACCGCTAATCACGTCGGCAAAGCTTTTGCTGCCCGGCGAGCTTACGTCGCCATCAGTAAGCTCAACAAGTTAGAGAAGCTTTCTACCGTCGCGCCCTTTCTCGCAAATCGGTCCATTCCGGAACCGGAGGGACTTTTTGGATGGAGCAAGTGTGCGGAATAGATGGACGGCTAGGAAGCTGAGGCCATTCGGATTATCGAGAACAACTGCGAGAAGGCCCTTACCTGTGCCCATCAAGTTACGGAAGCCCTGGTTTCAAAAGACATCGACGCTGCCACTGAAGCCTTCTCTGTGCTGCATCATTTCCTCTCCGCTTCTTACAATCGCGTCCTCGAACGTGTCGACTTCTTCGTCGATTACCTCAAAGCTCGGAAATCCGAAGCAATCCTGCTTCAGAATTAGTTGCGCGAGGACTATTTTCCGTATTCGTCCGAGCTCTACCGCTCGACGAAGCAAAAATGTGCCGAGCTTCGCTCCCAAGCCTACGCCAAAGAATTTATAAAGCAGCAAGATGCTTCGTAAGTCGTCGTCTTAACAAAAGAGGAGCTCAAAGGACCCCCAAGGCTGCTAACAAGCCGACTCGCATGTAAAGCGACCGCCGTGGCGGTCTTTTTTCTGTGGTATGACTCACGTTTTATAGCGCAACACTTAGCGCGCAGCCTCTTTCTGGTCCAAATACCTTCATTCCTTCAAATTACTTTTACGTGCGCTTTGTTTCGGAGTGTACGACACCCCTTGTACTACTTCCCTTTTCCCCAAGAAACTCGTTCTACCTCAAATTCCAGTCGACTCCTCCGACCGGGAATTATTCGACACCGCAATCAAGAATTCCTTACACCGACGTACCCACGAAGAAGTACCGGCCGCTACAGCTCTCGCTCTTCACGAGCAAGGCTACCCAATCTTGAACGCCTTCGTGGCAGTATCGGGCGAAAAGCAGCAGCTGATCGTGAAATTATTGTGACAGTCCACCCTGTTCCGGGGCATACCCGTCAAGATGGAAATTCTAGAGACATTTTATCAGGAATCAAGCAGAACAACTGGATTTTCTCGTTCGATATTGCAAAAGGACACAATCACTTCCTGCTGCACCCGGGGTTTCTTTTTAAGAAGGACAATCGATATTTTCGATACATCGATTTACCGTTTGTTTGGAAGCTCTCTCCAGCCTACTTTATCAATTTCATGCGTCCTCTGGTCCAGTACGTGCGGCAGCATCTAAGACTGCGAATCCATCCGTACATGGACGACTTCTTAGTTGCAGTAAGGCGTCGTTCAGGACTCTGAAAAGCCCTTCTGCAGATCGATTGACTTATACAAGTGTGGACCTCAGCGCAAGGAATAAAAGGGGAATTTGGTGGGCTCGCAACACATAGAGAACCTGGGGTTTGTCCTGGACTCAACTTGAATGGTTTTTGGGGTCTCCGCTCTCGCAGCAACTATTGCGCCAGGCCCGATGGAACCGCCGGCTAGTCGAAGTCGAACTATTACCGCACTTCTTCGGTGTGGCCATCTCATTCTCCCTTTCAATGCCGCTCACCCGGCTCTACACTCGCTCCCTGTACGACTCACTCTAGAAAACGACCAACTCTGGCAAGCGCGTCCGACTACTACACGTCGCGATCCCAGATCTCGGGACTGGCGGGATCTGAGCAATCACGAGCCAGGGAGGCCCATGTCAGCCCCATCCCCTACACTAGCGTTACAATCTGACGCCTCCACGTCAATGGACCAAGGAGGGACACTGGGTTCGGACCTCCGTCCAGGGGTCCAGGTAGTTTGGGAAGCACGAGGCATATGGGATCCCCTCCTCGGGGTCAAGCCAGTTACGTTTCACGAGCTTCGGGCAGTAACGGACAACATCCGGTCATTTGCCAAAATGCTGACCTTCGGCACGAATCTTCGAATCTGGGAGAGCAACCAAGACGTGGTATCCATTCTGAACGCAACGACTACGAAATATCGGCCGTTGATGTAAGAACTCCGAGTGTTACATCGTTTAATGACTCCATTGGGAATCTTCATCGAGTCATGCTACTGACCATCGGCGGTCAATCGCTTCACAGACCGCCTCTCGAGGTTGCAAACGTTAGACGACTGGAGAATCAATACGGCCACCATTCAGCCGTTCATCGATAACTTCCTGTCTTCAGTGGACCGCTTCGCGGACAATCAAAACAAGGTATGCCCTCGTTTCAACAGCGAGTTCGCGTGTCCTGGCTCCCTAGGATTAGACGCTTTGAAATATAATTGGCGCTTGGACATCAAATTTTGTAACCCGCCTCTCAAATCGATACCGCTGGTGGTTACGAAAATCTGTCAGGAACAAGCCCGGTTAATACTGGTCACGCCGCATTGCCCGCACAACAATTGTACACGCAATTGCCTCTTCTTGCTCGACCGTATATTTTCAACGCAGAAAACCTTTACCTGCCGTCGATCTGGGGCTCGGAAGCCATGCCTTCGCCTCCGTGGAAAATCGCCGTCTGAAAAATCTCACAGGAGAAGTAGACACTCACCTGATATCTGTTACGCTGCAGCGGTCTGTTCTTTCTACGGTTGGGTATGGGCGAACGGGTGGGGGAGGGTATTCGCGCGATTGATGTTTAGGTCTAGGGTGCCGAAAACTTGGCGTTCGAATGAGATTTTATGGAAAATGGAATTTTCTTTGTTCTAAGGATGTTATTAATCCGCTATCTGGGAACGAATGTGCTATTTTTCGCTCTCTGGGATGGCTATTCAACGAAGTTAACATTAGTGCGGCATCAGTGCGTAACTATCTATCGTCCGCCACAACAGCTCCATCACGAGCTGGTGGCTCCCTGGTGCTTATACCTCTTATGCAGCTAGCGATTGATGTCTATCAACATAGTGACCGTGATCGCAAGTTGTCCACGGATCCTGCAGGCACAATAGAACGAAGAGCATTTCTCAGCTCTGTGGCTCGTAATGTACTCGCTGCTGCAATCTCCGCTGCCGATTCGGACTTGTAATTTCTTCGTAACGCTTCCGCTGTCTAAATCTGCTACGTGTTCTTCGAACGAATAGAGACAGGTGTTTCGTTACACCTATGCAACACTGTGGTTGCTCGGGATGCAATCAGCATTGCTATCGCACTTCGAGAAAACCAACAACGCGTGGCTCACACCCTCTTCTACACACGCGGTTCCAATTTAGACTCAAGTTTTATTGATTTGGTGCAACGGTATGATTCCATTCGCCGCAATAGTTGCTCTGGTAGCAAGTACTATTGGGCCCTACTAGTAACGCGCTTTTCCAATAGCCCACGGACGATGAAATTATGGCTTAAGTTCTTTCTCACACGCATTCAAGTTTCTCCACCTCCACAAGTCGCTTTAACCCCTCATTCGCTCAGGAAGGGCGCTGTTTCGGAATGTGTGGCCATTGGGGCTCAAGAATATCATATCATGATTTGGGGTGACTGCTCCTCTGGACAGACGTTTCGCCAATCAAATTTGGATGCATGGGAATTGCAATGTGATGATCCGTACCTCTTCTTCGGTTACTTGCTGTGACCTCGCTCTAGTTATCACGTACCCATGGTGCCTTTGGGTTTCTTCATTCTTTTAATTTGGTGGAATAATTGGAAAATTAGGGATGAATATGATAAGGGGGATTCGACGCTGCTGTGATCCACAACTGGAAGCAAATCACCCTGTCACGTCTGTATCTCGGTTGTACTCACATCCGCAGGACTGTAAGCCACTCGAGATATGGCCACGTCGGCAGCTTACCGTTGTTCAAGGACTATATGTTCGATCAGAACCCGTCCAACAGTTCTTTATAACCGACAACTTGGAAACCTTTGCAACAACTTCTGGTCCCTCAAGTCGTCCCTTATTCCCCCGCATCCCTCCCTCCATTCATCCGTCATGGCCCAATTCAAAGCCATCTTTTGTTCTTGATTTATGTTTTGACTCTTTTTATTATTCTTTATTTGTAATGGAATTCTGATGATTCAAGTGTCACACAAACGCAGCAATTGGTAGAACTTTTGATTTGGTTCTGGTCAGAGGATCAACATGCATATTGGTCACGAGCTTATAGCCGCGCTACTCTCCTTCCAACTTTTGCGACGCGAACACGCCAAATCTAAAAAGTTTAGTAACCAAGTGTACTTATGATGGAACGAATGGAACCGGACAAAACTTTCAGCGTCTGAGGAGACACGACGATCACCTCATCCAATTACACCACTCCATTACTCCCGGTCAATTATCTCGTTCCTGGAAACTCACCTGCCCTTTCGCTGGGCCATACTCTTCACTTCATGTGCCTCTCCAGGCCGTTCATTGCTAGCAGCGTACGTCTACTCAAGGCAAGTAAGGTTGGCACCAAATGGAAGCTCTCACACTACAACCATTTGGGGTACCATCCCCGGAAGAAGCGCCCCGCGCCTACGGCCACTGTACAGAAGCATCAGGAGATTCGAGTGATCAAGAATTTCTAACCCTGCTATTACCAGTTCTGTCTCGAGCAAACGTCCAACACAAAGGTTCAAATCAATTCCAACTACTAGAGCAAGTAAGCTGAATATCTATCTCTGAATTGCTGTAATGTGTACTTATTTAGTTATCCCTGTTGCTGTTAGCTATTTGCTTTGCTAAAATGTTTTTGTTTCCCTATTGTTTTAATTCACCACCACACCTCTAGCATCTAATTTAAAAAGCTAGAGAAGCAAGAATTTTATGTGGGTAAAAGAGAGGGTGTCTTTATTGGGATATATAGAATGGATGGAACCCATTTGAAGTTGCAAATCTGCATGTCAGCATTTTATATCAAATAAACTTTCTGCCCTACTGTACTGTACAATAAGTTTCTACATTATTTCACGAAGAAGAATCCTTATTGAAGGAGGAAAGGGGTCAATCGAGAGTGGCCAGGGGAAGGGATCTACTAGTTACTGCTTGTGATGTGAGCTGCAGGGTGAGGGATTAGATCTTAGTTACGAGGTGGAGGTATTCAGTAGTCGAACTCCTACTATTGCGATGAGCGAAGTGGGAGGCCGGGAAGGCGAGCAGTGTGATAGGGATACAACGGCGGGGGAAGAGATCCTCAGAACCAATTACCCTGAGAAGGAGTTGTTGCAAGCGACAAAAGTGCTACCGTGGTACTGTTCATCGAACGAAAGGGAGTGTATATAGAAGAGAGTTGAGGTAGCTACAAGCAAGTATAAAAGGGGCAGGGTCTACCGCCGACGCTCTGGGACCAGCGTAAGAAATATTTTTCTTGGCTCTGAAGTTGACTTTCAAATTCCTACTACTCGGGACTTGGCTTGAAGTTGTCTGCCAACTTGATTGACCTCTCAAGAGGAAGCAGTTTACTCAGCTTATATAGACTTTAGGCTACCCCTAAAGTCCGAACAAAACTACAGAAGGTACCACGAAATGCACAGAAACAAGTTGTGTGGATGACATACTCTAAATCAAAAGATACTTAAGAAACTAACAATCAATGAGGTCCTCATATTTCCCATTCCCTAAATCAGATCCAAACAGCTCTTCCAAAATATCCATGCTGTCCAAGCAGTCCCCAAAAATATCTGCTAACGGCTCATAACTATATATTTCCTCCTGCGAGATATCTAAACTACTAAAGTTATCCCCATCAGGTTCCACAGTAGGTACCACTTGTTCCATACACTCCCCAATTCCAACCCTTCCCATACCCTTTTGTGACTCATCATCGTCGTCCTCATCGTCGTCCTCATCGACCCCCTCAACATCCCCATCCTGATCCTCCTCTTCCTCCTCTTCGTCCTTAACCTCGTAGACCAACTCCGGGGCTGGCCATTCCTCGAAGGACTCCCCACTCTCCTCCTCGACTTTCTCAGCCTCATCCTCACTTACCTACCTCGCCTCTTCTTCTATAAAGAGGCGGCGAACGAACTCGATGATTTGCTTCTTTGTTTGCCGCCGGATATAGTCGTCGGCTTCGGATGGCCCGTAGGCAGCGAGACGAAGGCCATTGATGGGACGGGAAGGGCGGTTTTTGGAGATGGGGGAGGAGGGGCGCAGGTTGTTCATTTTGACAGACGTTGGGGAATGGGTGGCAATTTAGGCTGTTTTGGGTGTGTGGGGGAAGAGGGGTGATGAGTGAAATGATTGGGGACATTTGGAACTTGGAATAAAGGGGTTTAAATAGGCTCCCGGGCCAGGTTCTATAGATTAGGAATAGGTAGAATAAATCTGCAAGGTATTTTGCAGTAGTGCATTTGCGCCTTTCTTCTCAAAAAAGGCGAATTTGAAGGAGGAGGTAAGCTTAAAGAGAAAAAGAACTTGATTCGGGGTCGATTCAGAGGGTTAAATACATTATAAAAATATCTAGATAAAATGGAAGTAAATTTGGAAAGGACGGTGGGAGAAGTTAGGGGCGAAATCTTTCTGAGTTGCTGGATTACACGAAGGGAGAAAGGGGTTTACTGAATAAATTTTGATCAATTGTGATGAGCCACTCATTGGAAGCAATGCAGGATCAAGCACCTTATTGTATTCCAGTGTAATCCTGACCTGACCACCCAGATGAGTTACGATGACTATGCACATGGCTACTCCTTGTCGTCCAAAATGGAAATCAGAGAATCTATAGCAGATACAAGTCATATAAGAAATGAGCTTTACAACCAAGTGGTTAGAGATTAAAAAGCGGCACCGAACACGCACAAAATTTCATTCACCACCCTATGTCCGAATCTATCTGGTTATAGGCCCAGAGATCATCTAAAAAATCAAGGCTAATCGAATACTCACTCAACATCTGCCACCGTCTTATTCCGTCTCAATTATTCAACGTACTGGAAGTTCAGAGGCGAGGCTATAAGTAAGAGGGGAAACCTGTTTAGGTATTCGATGTTCGGGAAATCATAACAAAAGCTGTTTCGGAGAAATAGGATGTTCTTGGGGTCTTGTTGAACGATACTATTGGTGTTGGTAGGAAAGAACTAGACAAGCCAATTAAGGTTCAGAGAGCTAGCGCTAGAGCTATGATCATGGCCGGACTCGGAGAGATACCAATGAATTTCATTTTGCCCTTCAAAGACAATCCCCATGTGATTTGGAGGAAATCGAAGGAAAGATACTCGGTGTGAAACGTGGTAGCCAAAGTTCAGATATATAAACAGTTAACGCGGTTGTTATACGATGGTCAGATGATGCTGAAAGAATTAAAAGAGAAAGTTTCAGAAAATTGTATTCGTCATTTGATTGTTTCCGGAAATTACCGGATATAATGTGTGGTTTAAGTCCATTCAATTTGTCATCAGCTGATACATTTATTTTTTAATCATTGAGCTGTTTTAAAGACCCAGGCATGTACAATACTGTTCAAATCTCATGTATATTTCCAGGTCTTGAATAAATTTTTTCTTCAATTGATATGGTCCAGCAATAAGTATTTGATCAACTAATTTAGCAACAAGTAGTATCAATGACTATTTTGGACAGTTAAGGAATAATTGAGCAACCTAAACGACTGATTTTAAGTTGAGATTAAAAAAATGTATGGATTCGAATGTATTTGCCATATTGAGTATTGAATATTCGCGTGGACTAATCCATACAATGCAGAAAATAATAAAGAATAAAAAGATGTTTCTGTGTATTCTTGAGGGGGTCCCACGTAGACATCGCTAGGTGCTGATTCAGATCGCAAAAATGTCGATTTGGCGTCGACCTTTGATAAATTCCACTTCAAAATTGTAGCAATGGATAAAAGAATTCTAATTGCCATTGGTTATGATTCTGAATCTCTCTTGAGATTATTTTTCTCCTTGCCCTCATTTTCATGCGGAGCAATCCATGACTTGAAACAATGTTTTCCATAACTTAGAATTTTAGTCTTCTATAAAGCTAAAACGTGACTGAATACTATATTTAGTCCGGAGGAGTTTTTGATACATGGGTTTTCGTAGAATTTCTTAAAACATGCTTTCTTCTCTGTTTTATGCATTTGAAATACTTTGAGATGAAAGGTCCGATGCTTGGTGAAGTAAAATCGCTTTAGATCTATGCCTCTTACAATAAAGATCTAGATATTGTTTTCGGAAGCTTTCAATTATGTTCCAGGTAATAACTAGATTACACAATCTTCAAAAAACCAAATTTTCATTCCATAAAATGCGAGTCAAAATTTCAGGAATAAGAAATTTATTATTGGTCCCAATCGGTGCATGTTCAAGAGATAATATATTTGAGAAGAGTTCGAAATATTTCTATCATTTTCTGCCTCAGTTTGAGTAAAATAGCACTCATCAAAATATTCTTCCATTTTTTTTGCATAAATTCATGATTTGATGAGTACTTAATTGTTCACAAGTTTCTGCAATTTCATCAACAAAATTACCATTTGATTCGCCAAATAAATCATTCGCTTTTTGAATTTGATACGCAAGTTCGTTTGAAGAGACTGGGTGATAGACATCTTCAATTGCTGCATTAATTAGTGTTCCATTAGATCCAGGAACTGTAACGAGATCCAGGAACTGTAACGATAAGGGAATTTTCGTCGAATTTTAAGACTTGCTTTGGAGATGACTACGATTCTCTTTATTTTCGCGGATGAATAAAAATTTCCGCAATAACACCAACGTTAATTGGAATATCGGTCACGAATTTCTATTTAGGGTAATCTAGTTTACTCGTGTAAATTGGATCATAATGAGCGCTTTTTTAATCATTCCGAATAGTTTGAGAACCATTATGATCGATGTGTTTCGTCTGACCAGGGGCTAGTTCGAATGAAGTGACAACGTCGTTCCAATATACATCATTCGATATGTGAAAAATTCGAAGAACGCGAACAGTATCATTTCCATAGGGTTCAAATAATTTTAAACGCAGGTACGTATCCCTTCATATTTTTTGTTTTGATTCAATAGAATTTTTTTGTTGAGAAGCCGGGAAACAAAGGAGAAAATAAAATCCTTTTCCATATAGATAGCTTTTAGAAATTTCATTGCCGAAAGAGTGATATCCAATTATGTTATTCGGATCCCAAAAGGGTATTAAACAGAGCTTTTTAAAAGAATTAATACAATTTTCTGTTTTCAAGGAGGGCACAACAACACCAGTAGAATATCTGGTCAATGATTCCATGATCTGAAATATATCCAAATTGTCCACAAAGAAATGATCCATACACACCAATTCATTAAATCCGCGACATAGAGAACTATAGATACTGCACGAAGATGAGATTTTTTGTGACATCGCAAAATTTACATGAGTCAACGATTTTTTACAAATATTGTTTTACATTCATCGTTCCAGATAAAATTTCTTTTTAATAATAATTTCAAATCTTTATAATTTGAGTGACCGTAAAGATGTTTGTTTACCTTATTAATTATTTTTTTTTGAAGGCAAGATTAAATTTTTGTTGTACTGATACTACTGGAACATACCATTGATAAAAATGATTTTTTTCATACGGTCGGATGTTTTTTTAAATATATTTTCAGGGAAAAACAATGTTGGCCATGATCTAACAATTTTATTGAATCGATTAAGTTATTTGCGGAATTAAACGCTACGCAGTTACCCGCTATATGAATAATATTTGAATTTTTTGGAATATTTCCTCCTATGATCTGTTGCGATGATTTACAATTTATCAGATGCCTTACTTTGACCTGAATAAGATTATTTGAAATGAATGATAGAAGTATAGAGCTGATTGTTTTCACTTTTTTGCTTGAATTAGCTTCTTTTACATATTACCAGGAGAGATTTTTATTGAGGAGTTCCGGAAGAACATATAGATTTCCGCTTCATTTATGTAAAATAAAATTTGAAAGTGCTCGCAGTTTAACAATTCCGATTCCACCATGCTCTGATCCATCATCAAGTAAAGGATAATTGCAAAAGCAGTAATTATAGGCTGGTGTTGAGATTGTGCTGTATACTTCAACTGCGTAAAAACGCAGTGCAAGTTTGGTAATAAGCCGGAGGCTGAGCAGCATACAGATAACGGATCCCGTAATTCCAACCATCCTCGACATCCCCTTATCGACGATGAAGGTAAGGAAGCCAGTTCCTCCGACTACGAATGTGAAAGTATGGAAATTGAGTCGGATTCCAGCCCGGAACCTCAGTCGTATTCGGCCCCGAAATCGAATTGCACGGCTACAGTGGATCTTGCGGCTGCCTCAAAAAATCCCGTCAACATATTCGGCTCCCGAGCGGAGGCCAAGGGTTGGGAGAAATTCAACGAGAAGTACGGGCGAGATGGCACTCATTTTTTGAGTTATCCAACAAAGAAAAAAAGGGATTTCTGTAGTTACACGAAAAGGGGATTCAAAGGAACAAACACATGTTCCTGGTAGTTTTTTGGTTGCGCAGAAAAAAACTGAAACATAAGCTACTGGAACGGACCTCAGAGACGACAGTCAAGTGTTACGGACCATCAAATGGAGGGATCTAAGAGGAAATATATTGATTTTTGACAATCAAGGAGACTCTCGGACGCCATATCGTTGTAAGAAAGCGCAAACAGTCGCCATCTACCGGGAAATCCGACACAGCGGAGGATCTACAAGAGGCTGGAGTTCCTGTGAAAGCTATGTAATATGGTCTTCCGCACTTGGCGTGAAAAGGAGTTCCGCTGTGCTTTTAACACACACGCTCGGACATCACAGCACCATAGGGAAGAGAAGTATCCCTCGTATTATTGTGCTTTTGAAATGCCATTGCCATCGGTTCACCACCTCAAGCGTCACTTAAGTACTTCAGCCAACCTGAAAGCCGCGAAGAAAAGGGAGTCAAATTTTGATAGACGATAGTACATCAAAAAATGAAAAGAATTCCTGCATTTAGGTTATAAATTGTTGATTGTTGCTTAAACTTTATTGCATTACAGTCACTACTGAGTTGCCACTCGCAATTCCCAACGGCGATTTCGAACATTGACGAACCTTGTCTTTTAGCCGCCCTGAAGTCTCCAGAGTTGGAACACTGGCTTAAATCCATCAAGAAATAGTTCAAACCCCTCATCGAATTAATTATTTTGAGTAGGTGCAAAATGTGTGCCTCGGGGAACCAGGTTAATCAGAATGGGTGTCATTATGACGTTAAAGAGAGACGAGAACGGCGAACTAATGCGATTTAAGGGCTGCGCGTTGCTCGTCGGACGAACGGTTTGATGACTCAGAGTAGATCGAACTGCATGCTCCTGTCGCTTTTACTGAGCAAGTACGCATTCTTCTTGCGATATTCGTCTCGAAAGGATGATCAAAAGATCACTTAGACATCGCAGTTGTGTTTCTAGAGCTCTATTGCAGAATTCTTGGTTATAATACCTAACATAACAGGGGATCTGGAGCATCTGGGCAAATGCTCAAGTTGAGACAGTCATATTTCAGACTCTTTCAAGCGCCGAAACGGCTATTCGGGGTACTGCCTAAATGTCTCGCGAAACAAGGATTTGGTAGCTGGAGGACGAACGGCTTCTTTTGCCTCAGTACAAATGGAATTTCCATGGTCTATCTACTGGTTTAAATAGAATAAATTTTCTCGACGGCGACTGGACCTCAGTGCGGGATTTGAAGAAGAATCTCTACAGCCTTTTCATTATGACAGACCTGGGGGCGTGTAATAACGTTAGTGGGATGAATATTGAGCGGTTTGCCTCCATTTTTTTCGGAACCCAAAAAGCCATTGGCGGAAAATGTCATTGGCCTCAGCAGCATGACGATGGAAAAATAAAAAAGGTGCCGCTTGCGCCATTATGCCGACTTTTCGAAGAAACGGAGACAACGACTGATGTAGATATTGCGACCATGAGGTACATTCTGGTAATATGGAAACGGTCCTTACTGTACGAGAGCGGTCCCCTCCAAAATTTTTGTTTTTTTCATCCATGCCAGTTTTCAAAAACAATTTTTCCTATCAATTTATTTTGCGAAAAAAACATGAAACAGATTTTCCCGTTGAACCAAAATTCAATGTTCAACTCCATTTCTTTTTATCTCTGAGGATTTTGGTGCTTCTTTTTCAAAAACATCTTTCGACTCTTGATCCGCTTCGTCCCAAAAAATTCAGTTCCGGTAGTTTATCAAGCATATTTAAGTTATTTCCCTGATTGCAAGCAAATTAAAATCCGCTGCATTGCACCATATTTTTTATTTCGTCCATGGCCATGAAAATTTTCGAAGAAGTCGCCCTATTTAAAGTTCGAAATCGACGTTGTTGAGAAAAAAACCCTGCCATTAACTTCTTCATCGGCTCTCTCCTTTGTTTTTCCTCAATATGACTAATCTCTGCCCATCCCTAACCGTCGCCATGTCATTCCATGGCCACCACAACCTGAATGCTCTGGTCCTAATGGCCAATGGACCAACTGAATATTATGAATATTGCAAAAGAGTGGACCTGGAACTCGTTCGGGAGTGCGTACGCCGCCACTGCCTCGAGGAGCCTGAAAGGAAGGGGAGGCAGAAGAAGAAGTGGAATAGTAGGTGTCTGATTCTAGGGTGGAGGGATCAGAAAGTGAGGAAGACTGGGTGGACCCATGGGAGCCACCAGTATGCAACGATGGTTCGGGGGTTCTGTGGAGAACGGAGGGGAGACTGAGGGATCAATCGTAATTTCTAACTGTTCTGACAAGGATGAATAGTAGAATGAAGAGGAGGACGAGAAGAATGAGGAGGAGGGAGATATGGAGAGTTTTGGAATAGTGAGGCGGTGGCTGAACAGTATGGTCTCAACTCTGGATCTGGATAGGGGGATCTTTAGTGGATTAAATATCTCCAATAAAGAAATAGATAATTATGAGTTGCCCGCTGATTTTTGTGGGAACTATTTGGGTGGAATGAATATTTTTGAGAAAGTTTTGGCTCTTATCTCGAAGACTTATATATTGAGGAAGAAATTGCCATATTTATCCTCATATTTTCTGCTGTTAGACTTTCTAGATCACGAGATTCCATTTGATGCATTTTGTAATACTTAATATATTTCTTTGACCCCTTCTTGGGTTACTTAGTTCTGAGTATCTCTTCTCCGGATTTTTACCCCTATAAAATTCCTTACCACGATGTTCTCGGTTCTCCCCTTTTCCTGGAAGCACACTACGGCCGCGACCTGACAGCCGCTATCCATTTGCTGGGAAACTTTCAACAAATTTCCGAAAATAGAGCAATGAAATGGGATGAAGTCTGTCATTCGAGTCGGTGCCGGTACTCTCTGCTATAAAATTATGCCAAAAAGGATTCTTGAAGCCCGATTTTCAGTCGGACTAGGCGCACGATCACCACAGGTGGAGGGTTCGCGCCGGGTATCTCATGAACGTGGCTGGTGATCCTGTTTCCTTAGTGTACAATCCTGCAGATTCTAACTACACAGTCGACGAAAAGTTGAATGTGTTTCAGTGGCGCATTGCCGCATTGAAAACAATAAAATCATTTGATCCGCGCAATTCTGGACGAAATCAGCGTCTCAAAGTCACATGAAACCATTTTGTACAAATATGACCTGGAAAAGATCAGTCGTATGAGGAGGAAAACAGCTTTGAAAGCCTCATTTGCAGCTGTGCACCACTGTATCTCAAAAATGAGAGGTTCCACTGGGAGCCCAAATCGCCTTGCCATGGGAGTGGAAAGAATTGCGACAGTGAACTGTTATGGTAAACGAAGTAGGGCAAAGGGAAAGGTTGTTGAAGTTGAAGAAGAACAAATTGAACTTGTGAAGATGTCGCTTGAGGTTTTCTTGGAACCGACGAACAAACGGTCAAACGGTATAAGTACACTACCGAGCTAGAATTCCTCGTAACTACAAGTTATCTAGAACAATCAAAGGAACAGTATAACTACCAATGGCATTTCGACACTCCAGTCCACAATACTCTAAGCGTCACTGTATTACATCTGTATTACATCCAACAGCGCAAATAAACGCTGTATTACATCCAACAACACAAATACACGTCACTGTAATCAAACGTAGAAAACAATTCTGCCAAGTAATCTGTAAACCTGTAAGTGCATTGTTTTGTCTTTGATTCACATCTCAGCATGCCTGTCGACCGTAAGTACCACATCATCATATTGTTGCCTTGTCTGTCCACTCCTCTCAGCATGTTGGAATTTACTTCCATCAGTAACCAAGGCTCAATCGACTGACATCTCAACACTCCTCCTCGATTTAGCTTCCAAGTCCAAGTCTTGTCCTGATTACATCAAGTACCCTTGGACATATCGGCTTAGTGAGCATGTCAGCGTCGTTTTCGTCAGTCGGAACATAGCCCACGTGAACCAGCAACTTCTTGACCAGCCCGCGGATGAAGTGTATACGCACATCTATGTGCTTTGCACGCTTGGACGGGCATTTTTCGGAGGTTGCCCAACCAATGGCTGCTTGGTTGTCCGACTTGATTGGCACTTTCTCAGTCACAACTTTAAGGACAGATTCTTGCAATACACGTCCAATCCACAACACCTCCTGGGCTACTTCTGTCATTGCATGTTACTCAGCTTCACAAGTAGACAGTGCCAAAGCAGTCTGCTTCTTGGCTCCCCACATCACTGTTGCTTCGCCCAGTTTGACCAAGTACCCAGACATCGACTTTCGGTCAACAGTGTCGCCAGCATAATCTGAGTCCACGAATGAGAGCATATCCAGACTACCCGCTGAGTAGAACATGCCAAAGTCAGTTGTCCCTCGGAGATACCGCAGCACTCTCTTGGCACCACGATGACAGTATGGAGTAGGTGCATTTTGGAATCCAGCCAAAATAAGAACGGACACCAGGATATCAGGGCGACTGCGTAATGCCAAGTATAGTAGGCACCCAATCATCTGCTGGTATCGTTCCACATCCACAACTTTCTTATCGTCCTCTGCATCCAGACTAGTAAAGAAGGACTCGATCATAGGAGTTAGCGCTTGTTTAGACACTTGAAAACCAAAGCGCCGTAGAGTACTTTCCGTGTATTGAGGCTGGCACTGTTTGAGTGACGTTAAATGCCCATGTGAGTCCGTTGTCCATTTCAGTTGCACTCCTAGGAAGAGCTCAACTCCATCAGCCACTCGAAGCTTGTACAGCGATTTGAGCTCCTCCACAATGGCGTTTCTGGCGCCAACGGCATGAGCGAGCACCAACAGATCGTCTACATAAACCAAGATGTACTCATGGAGCGTGCCATCCACACATTTTCGGCGAAACACACATGGTGCGCTGGGCAACTCAAAGAATCCAATGCCATTAAGATCTGTGCAAAGCTTTGTATGCCATGCTAAATGCGCTTGCTCTAGTCCATACATCGCTTTCTTGAGCCGGAACCACTGCGACTCGACTCCAGGTATACCACGAGGGGACATTACCCAGACGGATTCTGCAAGTTCTCCATTTAGGAAAGCCGTTTTGACGTCCAACTGCGCAATGTTCATTCTGAAGCACATCGCCAAGTACAGGAAGATGCGCACAATTGTGAACGATACAACAGGGGCGTACGTCTCTTTGTAGTTTTCGCCTTACCTTTGAAAGTTTCCGCTGCCAAAACTCGCGCTTTGAATCGTTCCACAGTTCCATCTGCGTTCCTTTTCACCTTCAAAACCGGATGCGTGGGAAGAGGCTGCGAACCTGGAGAGTCGTCTCTGCACCAAGTGTCGTTGTCATCCAAAGCCTGAAGTTCTTCATCAATGGCTGACTGCCATAATGCTTGCTCCTCCGGAGTAGAGCTCAAAGCTTCCCGCAGAGTCGGTTCGTCACTGGTTGTGACCTTGACAACGCTTTGTGAATAACCGTACGTTGCCATGAACCGAGCTGGAGGCTTACGGCGACTGCTTGAGGGATAGCAACGTGTTTGGCTTCCGTCATGAACGTCGTCTTGAAGCTCAGGCTGAGGAGTTTCTTCGTGTGCATCCTCGAAATTTTCGTCATCTTGATCGTCGTCATCGTCGCGGTGCGAGTTGCCATCTGTCTCCTCCAGAGATGGTAGCCCTTGATCATCATTGTCATTGTCACTGTCACTGTCGCTCTCGTCGTCAACCGTATGCTTTTCAACAGAGAGTTCAATGGAGGTGTCACTTTCGATGTCACTTTCAGATCCCGAAGGCTCAGCGTACGAGCTGGCGTCAGACTCCGCCTCACTATCCATGTACTCATCAACGCTGGGTGCACCGGGAAACCTAGACTCGTCAAATGTCACATGACGGGACTAGGTAATTTGGGGCAAGCCATCGTCATCAATCACCAGTACCCGATACACACCATGCTCCAGAGTCTCCAGGTACACACCCTCAATGGCCCGGGCTTCAAACTTAGAGCCCTTTGGTAGCCGTAGCACGTATGCCATGCAACCAAACACCTTAACATTCTTTAGTGACGGGTATTTTCCGGTAAACAGAGAGTATGAAGTTGCATTTACCCCTGAGTGAGGGACTCTATTCCGTACGCAAATGACATGTTTTATTGCAAACGGCCACAGACATGACGGTAGATCAGCTTGGATTAGCATAGACAATGCACTTTTCACCAGAGTTCGATTGACACGTTCAGCAATGCCGTTGAGTTCCGGAGTATATGGCGGGGAGAATGAATTGTTCTCCTCTCCTCCTCCAAAGGAATTCTGCAAAGCAATATACTCCTTAGCACCGTCCGAGTGTATCTTTTGGATGCTAGCTCCTCCAATCTCACGGAACTTGGAAGACACAACATCAAACACCTCAGGCAATTCGCTGCGTCGACGCATCATTCCGGCAAACAGGTACCTGGAACGGTCATCTACAAACGTGGAGATGTATCTTAGCCGATCAGGGAACGAGGGCTCGAGCTTCCCGACTATGTCTGAGTGAACAGTTTCACCAATCTCTGTGGAACGCTCAAAATGACCTGGGAACGGTAGTCTGTGAGCCTTACCGAGGCGACATGCACGACAAACGTCGTTCATTTCAGGGAGCTTAGGTACGCCATCTACGTACTTGTGCAAATAGGACAAATCCCTAGGGTTCATGTGAGCAAGGCGGCGATGCCAGAGTGCTACAGTTTCTAAATCAGTCATAATCATTGCTCTCTCTGTTCCTTCAGGGGCAACCGGTTCAGGCAGCATGTACATTCGGGTGTCTGGGTCGCGTGTTCCATGACCAATAAGAAACTCGTCTCCTTCAAGCACGAGGCGGACATTTCTGCGACCAAAGTGTGACTTGATCCCGTTGTCAGCTAACCTACCAGTGGAGACAAGGTTGTAGCCTAGACCCGAAATGTACAGCACATCTTCCAGACGAATGTTGGCATTTTCGAAGGGTAAAATGACTTCATCTACATGGGCTGCCTGCATAGCCGTCTTGTCTGCAAGTAGGACAGTACGCCTTTGACACGGCTTTAGAGACCCCGGCACAAACGCAGATAGTGTGTGGAAGCAATGTGCAGTTGCTCCACTGTCGGCATATTATCGGTGGTCCTGGGGCGGAGAAATGGTTGTCTTTTCAACTATTGCCCCAGCGAACACAGGCTTAGATTTCTTACCAGACGACTTCTCACCGGCTGTGCCAGTGCCACTTGCAGCTGGTTTTACAGCTTGTGCAGCAAACAGTTGTCGGGCCTTCGGAGGCAGCTTGTTGTTGGGGTTGTCTGGATTGAGCCAACATCTATCCTTAGTATGGCCGTCCTTCTCACAGAAGTCGCAGTGATACCCATTGGGGTTCTGGCCAGACTTGACAGACTTTAGAGCCGCAGCCAATGCGCGTGCCGTGGTCTCTATGTCTGAGGAGTTGTCCTCGGAGTCCGAGGTATCATGCCGAGTCTCACTTTGCGCGGCCAAGTTGGAACCTCGTTTGCTCTTGCGACTGCACCTGGACCGACCCTTTCTGGAGCCAGTTGACTTGTACATGGACTGTCGAGCATTATACTCGTCGATTAGAGTTGTTGCGACGTAGTCCCATGTCAGATCGGAGGTATCCTCCGTACGGAGAGCAGCAGCAGTTGACTCAAGCGGACACTTGTGATCGATGGACGCCGATAGCATAGGAGCCTTGTGCGTTTCCGGTATGGCTGCGTCCTTGCCCATCTGCTCTAGCTGTGCAAACATCGAGGTGAACTTGTCGACATATGACGACATGTTCTGATCGGTATACCTCATGCGAAACAGTTGAGTCTGCACAGCGATACGGGAAACGGTTTGGTTGGAGGCATAACGTGCATCCAACAGTTGCAAAATTCGTTTCGGATCATGGACATAAAGAAGCTACCCATAAATCGTTTCGATGCAATTACCACGGCGATTGGGAGTGACGTTTATTCTGCTTTGACTAGCGGGGTGAGGGGTTCTATTGCAGGATAAACCATTACAGTAATGAGGACGGTGGTATTTACCTTGATATTTACTTGAAATGGTAAATCTTTCGACCTATTATCCGTTTCGTCCTCCAAATTCAGTTCTGATATTTTCTCAAGAAAATTGTTATTGTCCTTTATGAATGCAAAATCAAAGCCGCAAAAATGTCTCGCATTTTTACTTCCAAGACCGTGAAAATTCTGGAAGAAACCGCTATAAAATGTTCGACATCAACATCTCTGAAGCCAAACCCCTGCTATCAATCACCTCATGGCTTACCACAACATGACCAAACTCTGCCCATACGTCATCATTACCAAGGCACCCTGAGCTGGCAATATCATGACTCGCCTGACCTTTATGGCCAATGGGCCGGCTGAAAATGACAACCACCTTAGAAGCATGAACTGCGAACGCGTTCAAGAGGCTTTCTGCCGTCTTTTTTTTCCCCGAGTACCTAGAAGTTGCATAGTATGATAGAAAGGAGGAGGAGGAAGAGGAGCTGAAGGAGGCTGGGGCGGATGTAGAGGGATCGGAAGATGAGGAAGATTGGTTTGACCAATGGAAAACACTGGTTTACAACCGTAAGGGTGCTGCTTAAGGCGCTGCAGCTCAGATAAATCCATGTTAATTAAGTCTTTCGGTGGTTTCTCGAGTTGAACCCAGCATATTTGCGGTATGTTGACAGTCTTCCTTGCTATACGAAAAGGGGGAGACTCTCTCTTTATTCTTTCTTTCTCTCTATACTCCCCTCTGTTTCCCAGTAGCTGGTGAGTTGGGCTATTTATATCCACCTTATTACTTTTTTTGGGTTCCGACCGCCCGCCCTTCAGAATAGACGATCCTATTCCTTTTTTATTCATTATAGTCCTTAATTATTCGCGTCTTGACCAATTCGATACCTATAGAATGACTACAAGAATCAAAGGACGTGAAAAAGAGCACATATTACATACTAACTCGTCCCTTTATAATTCATACTTAGTACAGTCAAGCAAAATAACCGCCAATACCAATAGATACTGTCAATTTTGTGCGTAATTGGTACAATACAAGTACTTAGTTGCTCCATTACAGTGTGGTGCTGAGCGATAAGAGGCCGACCGTGGAAGCCTACAGTTCCTCTTTTCCCCCAATACAGCACGTCTTCGCCCAAATACAGTAAATTTTCGCGATAAATTTTTGGTCCTGAGCAACCAGATTGTAGGAAAACACGAACTCACTTTTTGCAAATACAATAATTTGTAACGCACTCACAGCTGCTGTCGAATACGGGGGGATATTGAGGGAGTAGTTTTAATCCGTGACTCATCTCTTGGGGATGTAGTAGATTTTAAGGGCAATTGGGAGAGAATGGAACGTCTTAATAAGTCTGAGGAGGTCATATATCGATCCGAGCCTTTCTACGCAATTTGTAGGAATTGCATTGGAGGTATGGATATTTTGGAGGATTTGTTTGGATTTAATGGAGAATATAACAATTGTGAGGTGGCTATCTATATACTTACGTTGACCCTATCAAATATTGTACTTTATCGTCTTTATGATTCCTTTCAATTACTTTTATGGAATTCTATGTAAGTTGAGTGAAGGTTTCTGTCCAGCCGTATTTTCAGAACAAGAACATCCGCCTCTTGCAGAGCGTACACTCTTTCATGTACTACTTGCTAATGCGCCCTCTTCCTCCCTTCAGCGATATAGACAAGTTGAGATGTCTAACGCTATGGAGGGTGGGTGGGAGAGAAATAGATATACCGAACATGGCCGGTCTAGGGAAAACCGCGGTATTTATTCCAAAGGGCCCCCATGTAATCAAGGATTCTCTGCTATGGCCCGCTACTCCCATTCATATCTTCATACATATACACACATGTACACGACGCGAAAAGTCCCAAATCTCAACTGAAGAATCGCTCATCTCCTGCAGGAGAGGTGCACAAGAAACCATGCAAAATCCGGGCTCGGTTCGATGCCACAGTCATAGTATACCTATAAAAACGACTCTGAACCCACAATGAATTCTCTAAATTATCCATAAAGTAGTGAAGTTCAGGTTCGCCAGACCGTTAATGTAGTCCAATGCGCAGGGCGCAGTTCTTTTCGTCTAGGAACGAAACCCCGTCAGGCAATGAGAATATAACCCGCAAATAAAACAAGACTCGCGGGGTGTTCGCTGTCCCTCTTTTTCGTTATGTACCCTGCGATGAAGTAGTACAGCTCGCCGAAGGCGAAGAGAAATGTTGTTGGAAGAGCGGGGTTGGTCCCTTGGATGGCTGGATGGTATAATTATCCTTTGAATTGTAAGGCAAACTGTGATTCGTACAATGCTAGAACCTTGATAAGAATCGGATACAAAGAACCGTAGACACCAGGGGTGTAATACTGGACAAATATGTTGTAGTAGTGGGTCAGCAGTGCTGAATATCTCCTAGGGAGATAAGGATATTGTCACCACCGACAACCTTGAAGTCCCTTTTTATATGTAGACGATGGAGTCCGAGGCACCAGGTGTGAGTACTTATCTAAAACAAAAAGTTAAGGGTGTATTATAATATTGGATAGAGATGGGAAAATAAAAAGGGGTAACCGGGCCGATAAACGTAGGTATAGCCAAAGTTGCCGTTTGAAAGGTTTCTGCAAAGGCAGAAGTTCGGAGTCAAGTTCAGAGTCAAAAGCGGAGTTTCTGGGCCCTGGTGGCTAGGTAATTATAAATATAAGTTAGTTGAGTTATGTTTATTTACGATGGCGATTTAAATAAGGCAATGTCAGCGAAGTTATGGAGATCCAAGTAAGAGATAAGCAAAGTCGACACCTGGCCCAATAGGTGCCCTTCAACTGCATAAATATCGGGTCCAATTTTGGGTGCGAGTCGTCCAGACTGCAAGCCATCGACCCCTCTCGGATGGGCACAGAGTACCAAGAATAATGGTGGACAACAATCTATAATTAGCCTTACTGTACAGTACGGTGTCTGCTGGTAGCACTGTTCCAGCATGAATAAAAATTGGATCTCAAATATATCACTATATACAGATCTGCCGGTGGCAGTACAGTTCGAGTGCCAATGGCACTACAGTTAAAAATGCCGATATGTGATCTATGCGCACCGTGGAACTTCCCTTCCGGAGCTTCCACCCCGAATTCCAATGATACCAACGACATTGCGTTAATCAGCACAGCCTACTCCTTTTTCTCTCCTTCTTGAAGACCAAGCAGCCGCTAACTACCGACTTCATCCTCATCCATCGCTCAATCACCTAATACGGGTGTCCCCCAATCGTTGGCGGCCCGTTGTTACTCTTCGTAAAACACAATGCCAGCGACCTAGCCGTCGTCATTCCTTTCCGATGAGTAAACATGGAGCCGTCCCGTGTCACATCACCCCTACATGAAAATGCTCCACGTATTGCACTGCTACCGACCGAAACTGGAAAAAGATACGCCAACAACATCATGGCGCAACCACTCAGCGTCTCCGTAGACAACGCACTCATTTTTAATTGAAAGACCCGTAGCATCACTCCAGTCGGTAACCCTACCCTTACAGGTAACACAATTCCACTGTTATCAACCTTTTTCTCATACTCTTTCAGCAGATTCTACACCAACCATATCCCTTCGGGAGAGAGATATCCAGCGTTTTCATGGTATCTCGACCCAGCCGACATATAATGCCTCGCCGATGACGGTCCTACCCGTCCTTCTGATTAGAGATACCACATATGCGCCAGTACGTTGCTCTCCTCCGCCGGCAACAACGCTCTTCCTGCCTCGTCAAAAAACGCTTACCAGCGGCGAACTCACTGGCCCTGCTATTCTACAACAAACTACCTGCCAATCTATAGCTCGCAAACAACCACTACTCTTCTGGGCCTGCATTCGTGTCCCCATCTCATCCCCCTATCCCCATCTGAGCCATAACCATTGACCTCAATCGTTATACGCATTCCTCTCGCACTCGATCTCAGTTACGAACGATCACCACCTTTCGTTGACTTTCCATTCCCCTCCAACATTGCCTCTTCCTCCCCTAGCATTATCAACTGTGGGCTAAGTGCGCGCAAGCGCGCGTACCAATTTTGGGCAGCTCATTCCGGATCCAACATCACTACTCGGCCCACTTCGACTCCACCTTCAGAACAACCAACAGCGGGAAATCAAACGGTGAATTCCATAGCCTCGCCCTGCCATCCTCCCAATTTTCCGCCATCTGGATCCCGAAAAGTTTCCTGCGTACCCTCATGCTCTCGACCATCGGGCGAGACCGGAGCACCACTTTGTCCCACAGATACTCCCTTTGGAATGACTCCACCACCTCGTCTGTCGCCCTCAGATCCCGGAGTCCGACATCCTCGACAATGTGTCGGCGAGGTAGTTCACCGCCAACCGTATCCATCGCGCCTCGATCCCTATCGCCACGCCCCTAACACCGCGTAAAGCTTCCGCAATTACACCATCACTGGCTGGAAGGCCGACACCATCGCGTTCAGAATGTCAATCAAGGCCTGGTTGTCTCCGTGCAGTGACAGTTGTCGGACTTCTAGCCGAAAGAAGTAGTCAGCTAAGTGCCCTTGTAGTAATAGTTGCACTTCTCTCAGCTTTCTCAAAGTAATTCAGTGCGCTCGGTCTTCCGCTCCCCAAAAACCTTGACCCTTCTGCAAACCTGGCAATCTCTTCTCATCCCTGAACCCTAAATTTTCCCGTAGCCCACGTTCGCAGCATCTCTGTGCATTACCAGATCAGTGTACCTCTTTTCAGCTCCTGCCCGTCCCCTCGCGCCAACAAACCCCAGTAACGGAGATCCCTGAAAGACTGCCGACTTAAAATCACCCAATCCACCGTCCATTTCAACGACATACCATTCCCCTTCGTCGACTTAATCTTACAAAACGCATCAATATTTTTCGATGGGGGAGGAGCCCAGGATCCATATCTGCTCGGCGGTCGTCGCTGCGTAATTTGCACTGAGCACCGCTGCTCCGATGTGTACATGTCGGAGTAGATCGAGCACGTAAAAGAGGGAGCCATCGAGACGGCCAGGGTGAGGGCACCCAAATTTCACATAAACGGCATTAAAATCTTCAGTATCAACCACCAGCTCCTGTGCGCCACTCCCACCACGTTCTTTCCCAAGTTTCTCACCTGTTCAATTTTCGGATAGGTCATACGTACCCTTTTATTTTCAATATCCACTAAAACTCCCATATTTTCTATCCGCTCCCCCATTTCCCAGTTCATTTCCTCAAGATGCCTTACCATGCCCACCCTCGCGAAGAGCCAGTCCAATAACCTCCTTTCCTCACTGCATTCCCCATCCCGCGCCACCGTGCTCGTTGGACTCGGCGCAACCAAGAAGTTGTCTATCTAGGGCAACACGCGGTAGCACAAAAATTCCCTCATGTATCTCACCAGCGGCGGAATAATCTCGCAATACCAATACCCGGATTTTCCTCACACGAACTACAGTGCGTTGCAACGATAGTGCAGCTCTGCATACCGGAATAAATATTGTTCCTGGAATTCCGTATGGAAATGGAAGTGCCGATATTCACTCTTGAAATACCATGACATTAAAATGTCTCCGTTCCCAGCGGCGAGCCCCTGCAAGGTTTCCGTCCTCACCGTTCCTCTCGCCTAGCGCTTATTCTGAAGGCTAAAGTTGATCGAAAACCTCCTCTTCTTTTCGGCACCCTCCCCTTGCAAGCTACGAATGAAAATTGTTCAACGAGACGAGACAAACGGACGCAAATCGACACAGTTGATCAAATGTTTAATGCATCTTCCAAATTCAACCTGCGAACCGCTTATTGAATGCGTTATGAAATGTCTTTGATTGTTAATGTTTATTCATGACTTTACTACATGTAATGCATCTACTCGGACTGTGAAGACAGACAGTTAATGTTCACCTGGACTAGTACTTATAGCTATCTATGAGGTCTAAAGTATCAACTCATCCAAACACAATAAAAACAAAACAGTACAGTCGTCTTTAGTAAATCTATCATTGTCAACCTTGCATCAAGTCTCACTTCCGTATCAATCGTTGACATACCAACCCCGTATCATTCGTAGCATCGCTACTGCTTGGTCTAAATCTAACAAGGGAATATTCGAAAGAAAACAAACTTGTAATACCAAAATTCAATGCTCACCCTACAGAAAGCTTTCGACTGTGGAAGCTTGGCATGGAGGCTGTTCTCGAGACAAAATAATGTCTGAGTATCGTTATTGGTGAAGAGGAGCGACCACAGGGCGATGATGATGATTCTCAGGTTATCAAGAAACAGCAGAACTTCGATAAGAGGAAGAGGAAGGCCTCAGCCATGCTCATTACCTCCCTGGGCGACAAGTCCCTAAATTCGTAGTAAAATACTCTAAATCACCCAATGAACTTTGGACTACACTTTGCATGAGGTACGCTAGTAAGAAAACTAGCAACAAACTCAGTTTACGCACTGAAGCATTTAGCAAGACAAATGGTCCGGAGCCTATGTCAGATCACATTGCAAATCTTGAAACTATCTTCGCACAACTCGGTGACGCAGGTCAACTTCTAAATGATTTGATGCAATTATCAATATTGATTTCGTCTATAAAAGGAGACAAAGACTATGAAGCAGTTATTGCGGCCATTACAACCATGGATGAAAACAAGACCACATGGGAGACTGTCATCGCTCGTTTAATGGAGGATTACAAAGAAGGGAAGAGCACTAATTACCCTCGTGATCTTATCGAAGCTGCTGTGAGATCCGCCGTGGCGAAAAAGAGGACTGCAAAGCAGGGAAAGCCAACGAAAACTGTTTGTGGATTTTGTAAAAAGCGTTGTCACTATACTGACCAGTGCTGGGACAACCCCGACGGGAGAAATTACAAACCAAATAATTGCAGAAAGTCTAAAGACAAGCATGCTGCAAATCCCCGTCTGGCAATGCCAGTCAAACAAAACAAACATGAATTGCAGACCGACGAAAACAGTGGTACAAATAAGAGTATTAAGTACGCAAACTGCGGAATGACTAAAGCTACTATCAATAGTCACCGAGGTGGAAGATCTGATCAAAGCGAGAGTTTCATATTCGATAGTGGTGCTACTCACCACATGTGTTCCAACCTTGAACACTTTAGTCGAATCAAGTCTGTACCTGAGTTTAAAATCACTCTGGGAGATGATAGTGTTATCAAAGGAAACAAGATCTGAGAGGTCGATTTCTTCCTACATGACACTGACAACATGCATACGGAAGGCGTATGGCTAAGGTTGACGAATGTCCTTTATATGGAAGATATGGGTCTTAACCTACTGTCTATGAGTGCATTAGACGATCATAACAAACATGCAACATTCAAGAAAGGGTAATTTTTTTTTCTTTGACGGCAGTAATGACAAGCCTATAGGAAAAGGTCTTAAAAGGTACGACGGATTGTTCCAACTATTTGGGTCGATTGTGAAGCCAAATGATGCTAGCGCCCGAAACTGCTGAGCAGTGACGAAAACAAATGAGACTTGCTTGAGCCTATGGCATGAGAAATTTGGACACACCAGCTCTAGCATACTCGAGAGTATCGAAAATTCCGGAGACGTTACCGGAATATATTTTAAAGAAAATGCGTCTAAAACTGACTGCATCCCGTGTCTCAAGGGTAAGCAAACAAGAAACAAGTTCAATGGAAAGCTAGTCCCATCATCTATGGAAGTTGGAGATGTGATTTTCTCCGACGTGTGTGGGCCACTACACACACCTTCGTGGTCTAATACAATTTACTTCGTGACATTTATTGACGGTGCCTCGGCTCATGTTTCTGTGTGTCCACACTTCAATCAAAAAAAGAGGCAACTAAAACCTTCATATGCTTCAAAGAATCGTTTGAATTGCACTCTGGATACAAAATGAAGCGCTTACACACCGATAATGGTGGGTAGCTCGTCAATAATGAAATTAATTCGTTTTGCAACACGAATGGAATTGCTCATACTACTGTTGCACCATACAATCCACAGTCAAATGGAATGGCTGAGAGAATGAACAGAACACTGCTTAACAAAGTACGCAGTATGCTATCGTATGCTTCACTTAGCAGCAAGTTTTGGGCAGAAGCTTTACATCATGCTGTCTAGATACAGAATGTGCTTCCCGCTGGAGACCGTCGAGTAAGCCCCATGGAATTATTCTGCGGAAAAAGACCAGACCCTAGTCACCTGAGAAAATTTGGTTACTTAGTGCAAGAGCACGTGCCAGACGGGCGAAGAAAAAGCTTGAACCGAAATCTAGATCGCTCATTCACATTGGACACATTACTCCTACTGTTTCACGTGGATTTAGCCTGAGATCAGGAAGGGTTCATATCGTTCGCCATGGACGGTTTGATAAAACGATATTTCCTGGCACTAGTAACTTTGAGAAAAATCCTCTGGTTTGACTGATAATAAGGGCTTGAACAGCTCAGAATCAATCCCTAATGGGGAAATCGAAGTAGACGTCTCGAAGAGTGATGAAGAAAACTTGCCCGTGTCTGAACAACAGCCTGTACTTGAGCGTATACCTCTACTAGAAGAAGTCCTTGCAATGTCGCAACGTTCATGACGAAACCGCAGAGCCCGAAAAGTTTTGGACTTGTCGCAAATTCTACAAGCCCGAAAGTCGGCAGTGATGACATGCCATCTGTATCGCAGGCACTTGGTTCAAAAAAATCTGATGCGTGAACATCGGCTATCCATACTGAGCTTGAAACAATGAAGGCTAAAAATACATGGGAGCTTGTTTCGAGGCAAGAAGGGGTTAACATTGTACCATGCAAGTTTATCCTCAAAGTTACGAAAAACAGTGATGGAACTGTGAACAAATATAATGCTCGTTTCGTGGCATAAGGTTGTTGTCAAGGTGCATTCGATGTTGTAGAGACATTCTCTCCCGTCGTCGATTTTACTTCAGTGCGAGTTGCCCTAACTATAGCAGTCTTGAACAAATATGAAGTACATCAGTTCGATGTAACTGGTGCCTTTCTCCACGGAGAAATTAACAGGCCCGTTTATATGATGCAACCTGAAGGTTTCGAGGAACCGGGACAGGAACATTTTATCTGTAATCTGCGGAAAAGCATCTATGGTTTGAAACAAGCACCTAGAATCTGGTATAGACATTTCAAAACCTGTCTGGAGAGGCTTGTTTTTAATGCTCTCGTCCATTTCGACTGCATATATGCCAAGTCTGAGAAGGGAAGCGAATATATCTCGTCGTTTATGTGGACTACATGCTCATTATGAGCAATTGCCTTCGCCTGATCAGTAACCTTAAAAAATGTTGGTCGAGAACGTTAAAATCCAAGCCCTTGGTCCGGTCAAAGAATTCTTGGGGGTGAAAATAACGAAGCAGACAGGCACTTTCACTCTGTCTCAAAGTCACTACATTGAAAACATTCGGGCTAAGCATGGCATGCAAGACTACCATTCTATTTCTACTCCCATGGATCCACCTAACTATATGGTTGTCCCTAGGAATGTCGAGCCCAGTCCTGAGTAGATTAGAAAAATGAAGGGCATACCATACCGTGAGGCAATTGGACAGTTATTGTATCTGTCATATCACACCAGGCCCGACATTGCTGTTGCTTTTGGTACGCTCAGTCGCTATGTCTCTAAACCAAGACCTATACATTGCGTTGGAGTCAAACGAATACACCGCTACTTACGTGGTACAACAGACCATTGTTTGATACGTCTTCCGTCAAGCAACCAACTGACTGCATATGCCGACTCTGACTGGGCAAGGAGCTCAGATCGAGCATCTATCACTGGTAATTTTTTGCAGATTGGTGGTTTTACAGTGTTTTGGAAAAGCGCCAACCAGCGCTGTACAGCGCTGTCTTCTATTGAGGCTGAGTATGCTAGCTTGTCAGATTTGGGCAGAGAGGTCTCATGGTTACGAAAGCTGCTTGGAGAACTCGGAGTGGTGCAAAAATCACCAACTACCATCTACCAGGGCAACATTGGTTCAATAGATTGGGCATCGGAAATTGGCCAGTTCTGTAAGAACAAGCATACAAACACCAAAATTCATCATGTCCGTGATCTAGTCAAGCAAGACACGGTTCGCATTGACTTTATTGAAACCAAGTAAATGCTTGCGGATATGCTAATAAAACCCCTCTACGGACCCAGACTTAAGCTTGATACACAACGTTGGCATAACCAGTCATTGCTCGAGAAAGGGAACAATGATGGAGTCGCAACTTCAAGAAAACAATCAAAATCAATTGTTGCGATATAATTTTTATCGCTCAAACCGTTTTCGCATAGAAGGGGTGTTCGACGAGATGCGACAAACGGACGCAATGAAATCATCACAATTGATCAAATGTTTAATACATCTTCCAAATTCAACCTGCTAACCGCTTTACTGAATGCGTCATGAACTGTGTTTGATTGTTAATGTTTAGTCATGACTTGGGGTTTTAGGGTTTTACATGTAATGCATCTACTCGGACTGGGAAGAAAGAACGTGAATGTTCCCCTGGACTAGTACTTATAGCTATGTATGAGGTATGAAGTATCAAACTCATCCAGACACAAAAAATCAAAACAGTACAGTCGTCTTTAGTAAACCTACCATTGTCAACCTTGCAAGAAGTCTTACTTCCGTATCAATCGCTGACATAGCAACCTTGTATGAAAATGAGGCTATCTCTGCTTCCCCCGTCATCCTAATCATCTACCCCTTCCCGACCTCCTCGAAGATTACAATCTCCACGTCCTTCCCCAACTCTTCCCAGTCAACGCCTGATCCTCTTCCGTATGAGGTATATCCCTCATCACCAAACCTTCTGTAAACGACACTGTCGGCATTTCTCTCACCCCATACTTCACCACCCTTACTTTATACCCGCACGCCCCCAGCACTGAACCCTATACGTTGGTCTTGGGCGCCATCCTACGCTACGGCCACCTCCCCTCCTTTGCCACTGTCAGAGATAAATAAGCAGGGGAATAGATCTTCAGAGCTAATTACCCCAAGAAGGAGGTGTTGCAAGCGACAAAAGTGCTACCATGGTATAGTTGAACGAACAAAAAGGAGTGGAGAGGGAAGACAGTTAAATGGGCTACAAGCAAGTATGGAATGGACAGGGTCTACCACCTATGCTTAGTGACTAGCGTAAAATAAATTGTTCTTGGGTCGGAAGTTGACTCTCAACTTCCTAGCTATTTGAGACTGGGCTTGAATTTGTCTGCCAACTTGCTTGACCTCTCCATGAGGAAGCAGTTTACTCAGCTTATATAGACTTTTGGCTACCCGTAAAGTCCGAACAAAACTACAGAAGGTACCAGGAAATGCACAGAAACAATTTGTGTGGATGACATACTCTAAATCGAAAGATACTTAAGAAACTAACAATCTATGAGGTTCTCTTATTTCCCATTCCCTAAATCAGATCCAAACAACTCCTCTAAATATCCATGCTGCCCAAGAAGTCCCCCAAAATATCTGGGAATGGCTCTCAGCTCTCTATTCCCTCCTGGGAGATATCTAGACTACTAAAGATATCTCCATCCGGTTCCATCGTAAGCACCACCTGTTCCATACTCTCCGGTCCAGGCCCCACCAGTCCATCAGTTTCCGTGCCCCCTGTTCCCTCATCCACCACAACCACCACCACCACCACCACCTCCTCCTCCTCCTCCTCCTCCTCCTCCTCCTCCTCCTCTTCCTCCTCCTCTTCCTCTTCCTCCTCTTCCTCCTCCTCCTCCTCTTCATCCTCCCATCCTCCTCCTCCTCTTCATCCTCCCCATCCTCCTCCTCCTCTTCATCCTCCCATCCTCCTGAGTCTCGAGCACTAGCTCAGGGCTAACCATTCCTCGAAGGACTCCACTTCCTCCTCCTCGACTTTCTCAGTCTCATCCTCACTTACCTCCCTCGTCTCTTCTTCTATGAAGAGGCGGCAAATGAACTCGATGATTTGCTTCTTTGTTTGCCGCCGGATGTAGTCGTCGGCATCGGTTGGCCCGTAGGCGGCGAGACGAAGGCCATTGATGGGACGGGAAGGGCGGTTTTGGAGATAGGGACAGAGGGCGATTTGATGTCATATTTCTGGAAAAGGGATGAGCGGGTGTGTAGGGGGAGAGGATTGCTGAGCAAAATGATCGGAACGTTTAAAACTCGGAATAAAGGGGTTTCAATAAGCTCCCGGGGCAGGTTCTATATATTAGAAATAGGTAAATTAAATCTACAAGGGATTTTTTGTGGTAGTGCATTTGCCCCCTTTTTCTGAAAAAAGCGAATTTGGAGGAGGAAGTAAGCAAAAAGGGGAAAAAACTTGATTCGGGATCGATTTAGAGGTGTAGAATCTGTATAAAAATATCTAGATAAAATGGAAGTAAATTTGGAGAGAACTACGGTAATGATAAGCGAGATTCAGGAGGACGAGGAAGGACCGGAACTATAAGCAAATTTGGACAAGGAGAGGTAGTACAGTAAACTATAGGCTGTAAAGGACGGCGGCAAAAAAAATCTGCGCCTAACAGCCACCACGAAATTTCCCCCTCGCCTCTTTTTAAGGACATTACTCATCATTTGCGGCCGACGCCGGGCCGCCCCTCACGTTTTCCTCTTGCTTTCTCGATCCTTGCCTTGGCCACCTGATTGGATGCACCCTGTTCTAACCTATCATCATTAGCGCAGCCCTGGCCATCCGGCACGACTCCAAAAAAACAGCATCAAGCCACTGCTCAACCAAAAAGTACATCTGACTTGCAGCCTCCATGTACAGCTCGGTGATGCCCTCGAAGTACTAGCCTCTCATCGAGAGAACCTCAACAATAGCCATCACCGCTGTTTCCGCTATCTTCAGCTTCTTCCCCATCTCCTCTATGTCTCCTCACCCGTCCTTGACATCTTCAACGCAATCAATCCTGGCTCAACCCATACCCCTGCAGTATTCACATACTCCTATTTTTTTCGCGGATTATCGATTCTTGTTCCTCAGCTTTGAAAGGAACGCGTCCGCCGGATGCTAAAAGTAGCTCATATGATTAGTGAGCACATGAGCCCCCCGCATAAAACAATCCCTCTCTGATCAGTTTGGAAGCGTTCAGTTCCGCGACGACGTAACCAAAGTCTTGATGACCAGGTTTGTGCGCTGCCCACGACGCGCGCAAGGGTTCCGCCGCTTTGCCACCCCAACTCCCCAGCCTCCACCAGCCTGCACCTGGTCTTCCGGATCTTGTGATCTGTTCTTCATTGGCTTTTAGAGTTGCTTTTGGTCACACCTGCTCGGAGGATTCCGCCACCCGGCTTCCGCAAGGGGACTGTCCGGTATGTCTATTCCCTGTTACAGAGAAATAGACGAACCAAATATGTCTGGTCAAGGGCCGTAGGTGGTATTCATACCGCCGAGGCTCCCTGAAATCAAGGACGCTCAGTTACGGTTCCCTACTTCCAGTCATATCTTCACACATGTACACACGTGTATACAGCGCAAAATGCTTCCTCTAGGAGGGAGCAAGCAAGTTGGGAAACAACTTGAAATGCAGACCTAACACGTCCTGAGATTGAAAGTCAACTTCTGTCCTAGGAAATCTTTTTTATCGCTATGTATGGTTATCCATATATAATTTGGTACGGTATTACATTCATATATATATATATATATGTGATAACGAACCGTGAGAATACCATCTTCCGCCGATTTTTTCTTAACACTATTTCCATTGCTCCTCCGTTCTGGCCGTGGTGGAAATTTCAGTTGATTGAACATCTGGACTCTGAAATGGAAGGGGGCGAGGGGATTAAAGAATTTTATGGTCAGATTGTCATTGACACCTCCGGTTCCAATAGCTCAGATGTCCGGTATTGATGATGCGTATTGTTACACTATTGTGCACCAAAAAATTGCGATCGCGATATATCGCAGGATTCAACATCGGCATGATCTCTGATATCTCTCTTTTGTACTGAAACAGAATCTCCCTTCTCTCTTGATTGTAGCAAGTGGTTCGATGAAAAGGATTGAGCTGTTCGTGCGAGATCCTTGCCCAGCAAAGCGATCTGACTGTTGTGATGACTGCAGCGCTGGGATCCATAATTACAGTGCAGCAAATGATCTCAATGGATATCCAGCATCTCAATGTACTCTGATTTCAGACAAAAAATGTCAAGGGCGAAAAAGGAGTTTGGCAAGAGTATTGCAGCAATATAGAGGAATCCTTGCTCCTAATGTGTGTCTCTTCTGCACAACGTGGACAACAGAACTCTCCCTAATAACTAATAACAGGTAATGCGAGGTGAAGGCGCAGAAAGCGCGGGTACGATAATTCTCAGAAGGCAACACTTATTGAATAGCTGCATGGACGGCATCCATCTATAAGCTTTTTTTGAGATGGCGGTATGCTTGAGTAGTAGTTGTCTGACGAGATTCTGTCCGAAGTGATGAAAGAGGCGTTCCGTATATCGAAATTTTCTATGGCGTCTGATGTGCGCAAATTAGCACACGAAAAAATCTAGATGAGGACCATGATTGTATACAGTATCGGAATTGGGAAGATATTTTTACAGTTTTTGAATTTGCAAGATACTTTTTAATTTGGGTGAGTGTGGCAAATTCATCGGTTGATTTTTTCATTTTAGGACACGCTGTCATAGTAGATGTCAGTACAGTTCCAGGTTGTGGGTGATACTACGAGTGACTCTGAAAGGTCTATATAATGGCCGCATCAATTCCCACCCCTGGCCGATGGGTGGCTGGCATGGGTATGGCACCTAGATATTTACCTTGAGAAATATCTCTAATAGTCTCTCTGGTTCACACGATTACCGTGAATGCATTTTGTGGTTATTAGTATGCTTGTTCGGACTTTAGGGGTAGCCAAAAGTCTATATAAGCTGAGTAAACTGCTTCCTCATGGAGAGGTCAAGCAAGTTGGCAGACAACTTCAAGCCAAGTCCCGAGTAGTAGGAAGTTGAGAGTCAACTTCAGACCCAAGAAAACGTTTTCTTACGCTGGTCGCAGAGCGTCAGTGGTAGACCCTGCCCCTTTTATACTTGCTTGTAGCTTTCTCAACTCTCTTCTATATACACTCCCTTTTGTTCGTTCAACAATACCACGGCAGCACTTTTGTCGCTCGCAACACCTCCTTCTCAGGGTAATTGGTTCTGAGGATCTCCTCCCCGCCGATTTACCCCTATCATTTGGTACTCTTGTGGAGGGGGTTGCACCCGAGGTATTCGAGTTGAGCAGTAGTAAGGAACACTTCGGGGGATTTCTTTTCTGTAATCATGGATCTCAACGCTGCTCGTATAACGTTCACAGGGGCAAGACTGAAGACGTTGAGGAGTTTCTTTACACATATGTCAACGTTGTGATGCGAGAAGGGCGATGAAGAGAAGGCCGCAAGTATCTTCGCCTATCTTCATGGTGACGCAAAGCACAAATATAAGTCCAAGTTTATCGACGGGTGGTCTCTTAACGGGAATGGGCGTAACTTCGGTGAGGTATGTGAGTGGCTTGTGAAAGAGTATGCTAAGGAGGTAGAACCAGATGAGATGATTCGTACCGCCATAGAGGCCCGGCTGAACTTCGACGATTTGTTAAGCTCATTGGTGTACTTGTGTGATCTTTATGAAAAGGCTGGGTTCAACGCCCAAGCCAAGTACGGAATGCTGCGTAAGGCGGCTATGGGGGATAAGCGGCTCTCCGATTTCCTCCTCATCAAGGGCCCTCACACTTTTGATGAACTGAAGGGTACCATAGTAGAATTTGTCAAAAATTCGGAGACGTTTCAGTCACTGAGTGAGGTACCGAGGGAAACCCGCACATCGATGTCTATCGTACATCCTGAAAAGAATTATCAAAGGCCGGCTACTAGTGCAGCGGCATTAGAATCTGTCAGGAGCGATGTCAAAAACTTGGAAGAAAGGTTGGAAACCCGATTCGATAATCGACTTGACATGATAACCTCGCAGTTGGAAAGCCTTACTCTTACCATTAAGAAGAACCAGTCTGGGGCCCCTAAGGCCGCAGAAGTCTGTTCTTACTGTCACAAGCCTGGACACTTTGCAAACAGGTGTCCTGATAATCCACATAGAAACACTCGTTGTGCAAAGTGCGGTCGATATGGGCATCATGAAAGTAACTGCTGGTCTAAAGACAACAGAAGAGCAAATTTATCGGAAGCAAGGAGTGAGTCAGGACCAGAGGTGAAAATCTTACAAAATAGAAGGGATCAAAGGTTGACGGATGCCGGTAACGTATCCATCGCTGAAGAGATTAGTCAAGTCAATGTGACAAAAAGGGATGGGGAAGGGAACATTTTATCGAAGAAACCTAGGCTAGAGTATGGAATGCTGGAGCATATCCCAGCACCTGTACCTCCTCGAACCAAGAGGTCTGATCAAGTTGTTCCAGGAGTGGGAGTCACTCCGGCCAAGAAGACGAAAAAGAGTAAGAAAGTTAAGAGTATCTCTAAGGACGTACTAGAGTATGTGAAGAGGTACAATTTGGTGGCTGAGCTTGCATCGGCCCCAACTGGGATAACGTTTGGTCAACTTTTGAGGGGCGACGCAGAGGATGCGAGAAAAGAACTCAAAAAAATTATCAGGTCTAATAAGTCCGCTAAGGGTAAGAAACTGTTTCTTCAATCGGCCTCGACAGCACCAAGACGTCTTAAGCTGGTACCAGTCAAAGTATTGGGTATGAAAACCCAAGCTCTCTTCGATTCGGGTGCTGTTCCAAACCTCATTTCAGAAACTTTGGTGACAGATCTAGGTCTCGAAATTACTCCAACGACTCGAAAAATAACTGTAGCGGATGGAACCGTCTCAAAATGCATGGGCACTGTTGACAAGGTTTCCGTGTTCTTTGGGGACTCTAAAGTTGATGTAGACTTTCTTGTCATGCCGGATCTCCCTTTCGATGCAATCATTGGCTGCCCTACCATGGAAAGACTAGGACATGCATTGACTTGGGCAACCAAATGGTTTCAGTTAATATTGACGGCAGAACCGTGAAGATGCCCCTGGATTTCGACAAAAGCACGCATCCTGAAGATTTAAAAGAAACGGACAGTGAAGATTTCACTTCTAGCTATGACAGCGAAGATTCGGAACCAACTAACACTTTCGGAAGTGGAAAAGGGTACCCTCGGGGGTTAATGAACATGGCATGGGACGATTATGATTCCGGGTTTGAAACAGATGACGACTGGATTCTAGGATAAGTTTGAAACCCGAATGTGTTTCTTTTTGCGATGATATCGAATCAAAGGACAGAATTCGGAGCATGAAAGAAGATTACCTTTGCAAAGAAAATAAGAATACGGCGAATCCATATATGAAGATGTGAGCACGACGGAAGAGGTCCTTCAAAATATTGAGGTTGAGGATCAAGAAGAAAAAGGGCGCCAAATGGCAGAAATCCAAGGAAAAGTGCAGCACCTTCCCGCCCCCGCCTCACTGAAAATATCCGACATGTTAACATCTTCCGAAGTAATTGCATGGAGCGTTTCAGATTTAGACAAGCAAGTGTACCGGTTACTCACTCGTTCGAACTTACCGACACTCAACCGATTTACCACAAGCCTAGACGTCAACCGCCAAAATATGACCAATTTATCTCAGAAAATGTTACAAGTATGCTGAAAAATGATATTATTCGACCAGTTTCATCCCCATGGTCGTTTCCAGTTGTGGTCGCACCAAAGAAGGATGGAAAGCTGCGTTTTTGCGTCGATTACCGACAACTGAACCAGAGAATGATACCCGATCGATTTCCGATTCCGAACATGGAGGAGATCCTCGAGGACCTGAAGGACGGGAGATATTTCACCTCAATTGACCTTTACACTGGCTATTGGCAGATTCCATTGGATGAAAAATGTAAGGAAAAAACAACCTTTACCAGCAAAGCCGGTACGTTCAGGTTCGAAGTGATGCCTTTTGGTCTCATGAATGCACCAGCTACATTCCAAAGAATGATGAACGAGGTTTTGAAAGGACTTCCATTCGCAAGAGTCTATATCGATGATGTCGTCATATTCTCAGAAACATTGGATCAGCACATCTCGCACGTCAAGACAGTTGTGGAGAGGATATCGGAGTATAGCTTGAAAATTAAGTTGAGCAAATGCTTCTTTGCGAAAACTTCTATCCAATTACTCGGTCATATCGTCGACCAAGAGGGAATTAGAGTGGATCCAGAGAAAACGAAAAAAATAGTTGGCACCAAGGCCCGCTTCAAAGACGGAGGTCCGAAGCTTCTTAGGACTGGCCTCATATTACAGAAGATTTATCAAAGATTTCGCCAAGACTGCAGCACCGTTACATGCCAGCACTACGAAGAACGGAAAATTTTACTGGAACAAGGAAATGGAAACTGCATTTCAGGAGCTTAAAGATAAGCTATGTGTCCCCCCAGTTCTCATGTACCCAGATTTCAAGAGACCATTCGTTGTGGAGACAGATGCCTCAGAACGGTCTTTGGGTGCCGTTTTGTCCCAAAAAGATGAAAACGGAAGACTACACCCTGTTCAATTCGCAAGCCGAACTCTGAATGACGCGGAAAAGAGATACTCAGTCTGCGAGAAAGAAGCGCTAGCTGTCGTCTTCGCGCTGAAAAAGTTTCGCGTATACCTTTTATCACTCGAGAAATTTGTCTTGATAACTGATCACCAGGCACTTAAAACAGCATTCCAAAAGAAGGATGTACATCACCGCTTGGCCCGATGGCTCGACATTTTCGCAGAATATCGGTTTGAAATTGTGTATAGACCCGGACGCAATAATCAGCCTGCGATTACCTATCCCGCTTGAGGGACGCACTGATTCCAAATGAAAAAGCTTCGGAGGACATCGTCGGAGTCGCCGAGTTGCAGTTGCCGAACGATAACGAGTACGAAGCTAATATTCACGGACTGATCAAATTCCTCGATGGACTAGAAATGAGAAAGGTTGATCTTGAACACCGAAATTGGGTACGCAGGAATCAAAAGGCTTTTACATTGTGGAATGGGAAACTTTTCCGGCACACTAAAGCCGGTCCCCGACTAGTGGCCCCTTTGAAAGAAAGAATGAAGATCTTGAGGACTTTCCATGATGAGCTAGGGCATTGGGATCTCGAAACAACCAAAAATTCGTAACTGAGAGATTCTGGTGGCCCGGTATCCATAAGGACGTCTATAACTTCGTGAAAAGCTGCGACAACTGCCAAAAATTCACTCCAATACGGAAGTATAAGACAACTCTAAGTTTTCCAGTTTCCGGTCTCTTTGAAACCTTCTCAATTGACTTCGCGGCCCGTTCAAGGAAACTTCTTCCGGAAACAAATATCTCCTTATAGGGGTGGAACATCTTACTGGATGGCCAATAGCAGTTGCATCGAGGAGGCAAATGCTGAGGTGGTACTGAGATTCATCGAAAAAGAAATAATTGAACCGTTTGGTCTTCCAAAAAGGATCATCTCGGATAACGCCCTTTGTTTTACTGCAACTTCACTGCTTCGTTTTGGAAGAGAAAGGGATTCAGCTGAAGACCGTTCTCGCATACGCTCCTATGTCCAACGGGAAAGCGGAGAGGATGGTTGGAACCATCAAACGAGCAATATCGAAAACTATGTTGGAGAATGAAATCCAGTGGGAAGATGCCTTACCAAAAGTGTTATACGGCTACCGTCGAAGAAGAGGAAGAAATGGACGCTCACCATTCGAGCTAATGTACGGAAGGGCTCCTAGAATGTTACAGAGAGACATGGAAACAAATATTATCGATGAAGAGAGTAGGGAAGTTGAACTACTGGCCACCGAAGGCTGGAGATCACACCGCGCGCTAACACAGACAAGAAATAAGGATGCAGAACCTGCAGTCAGAACCTTTTCAGTTGGCTCTAAAGTACTTGTAGTACATGGAAAAGCAATGCAGCAGGCTGTGAAGTGGCCGGCCTTCCAAACCAAGTACTCGAACCCTTGCATCGTCACGGAGGAAAGACACCCGCACTATCAGCTCTGTTCAAGCTCAGGGAAGAGATCAAGGAGGGCCATCCATGCACGTCGTCTGGTCCCTTACCATCAGAGGCCTGAAGAATTCCTTCTCACACAGGACTATGCGCAACCACGGGGCATACTCATCTTTAACTATAGAATGATTCCTATGGGAGGAAAAAGGGCCTGGGAATGGATCATCTCGGTTACGCGGGACTACTACGAACTCCACGTAATCATCCATTTCTACATTAATATATGCCTATGTTTTCGTACGTTGAACGGACCATTGCTACCTCAAGAAGATTTCCGACTATTAATAAGAGTTCTATTTTCATTCCAAAACGGAAGGTTCACGGAAGCAGGTCCAGAGTTTGTGGAGGTAATATATCATTACTCTATAGGAAGATATGGAATGGTAGCTGCTGGAGACTTGTCGCAAACGTATCTGAATATTATCCGTCCAATTTACGTATTTCTCAAGAACAACCAAGACGTGCGACTGAGAGGTTACGCCTTACCCCCGGATATGGAATACAGGCTGGTCCCGTATCCTCTATGGGAACCTTACGTTTCTCCGCCACAAATTGGGAACGTTGGAGGCGGCGAGGATCCTCCTGAAGCAGTGATGATGACCAGAGGAGGACCTTCAGGAGACAACAACCCGCCCAGAAGAGGTTCCGGTCGTCCCCGAGAGGACCTCGTGCAGGTCCCAGTACGTCAGGAGCTGGTCGCGGCCATTCATCGGGACCGTCCACCACAACTTCATCTCTAGCTCTGCTTCACAACCATGCACAGCATACAGTCGGAAGAAGAAGATTATCTTTTTGGCTGCGCAATATCTCCGAGGATGCGAACGATGCGCAGGTCATTTCTTATTTCATGATAAGCATCTGTTTATGTTTTAGGGCGCTACATGGACCGCACTTATCTTACGAAGATTCGTTCTTGATGATGCGCGTCTTCTTTTCTTATCGACATCCATTCCTCCGGCATCTTCCAGAAGAGTTTGCATATCACATATATTTTTTCACTCTTGGAAGATTCGGAAGAGTCACGGAAGAAGAATGTATTCAACCCCACCTCGATGTGATCAAACCAATATATGAGGCTATGCTACAAAGTGAGGTACCAGTAATGCGAACCTAATTTTTAGAGCATCATATTGGTAATCGGTTGCATCCGTACCCGTTTGAGAGACCATACATTTTATCAATAAGACAGCGAACACTAACGGAAGCAGAAGAAGAGCAGTGACGAGTCGGGACGTTCGTCTTGAGCGAAGGGCGTGATGTGCGCAAATTAGCACACGAAAAAAATCTAGATGAGGACCATGATTGTATACAGTATCGGAATTGGGAAGATATTTTTACAGTTTTTGAATTTGCAAGATATTTTAATTTGGGTGAGTGTGGCAAATTCATCGGTTGATTTTTTCATTTTAGGACACGCTGTCATAGTAGATGTCAGTACAGTTCCAGGTTGTGGGTGATACTACGAGTGACTCTGAAAGGTCTATATAATGGCCGCATCAATTCCCACCCCTGGCCGATGGGTGGCTGGCATGGGTATGGCACCTAGATATTTACCTTGAGAAATATCTCTAATAGTCTCTCTGGTTCACACGATTACCGTGAATGCATTTTGTGGTTATTAGTATGCTTGTTCGGACTTTAGGGGTAGCCAAAAGTCTATATAAGCTGAGTAAACTGCTTCCTCATGGAGAGGTCAAGCAAGTTGGCAGACAACTTCAAGCCAAGTCCCGAGTAGTAGGAAGTTGAGAGTCAACTTCAGACCCAAGAAAACGTTTTTCTTACGCTGGTCGCAGAGCGTCAGTGGTAGACCCTGCCCCTTTTATACTTGCTTGTAGCTTTCTCAACTCTCTTCTATATACACTCCCTTTTGTTCGTTCAACAATACCACGGCAGCACTTTTGTCGCTCGCAACACCTCCTTCTCAGGGTAATTGGTTCTGAGGATCTCCTCCCCCGCCGATTTACCCCTATCAGCGTCATCGCTCTGAGTCAGGTTTTCGGTGGAAGCCGGTAAGAATTTTGCGCACTAAAATACTGGTAATGAAGATGCTTATTCCTGTCGCCTTGTACTCTGCCTTTTTATTGGAAGGAATATCAGCTTATCTAGCACTTGGTAATCTGGAACTTCCAATTCCCAGTCTCCCACATACTACTGCAGTGGAAACCAGATCGCATGATGGAATGGCGCAATCGAATTGCAACGCTGGGAATAAATCAAAACGGTTTCTCGATTAAATATCTATATTCTCATAATTTGAGCTTTAAAGCAGGGAAGCATTTATATTCATGCAGTACCGAAACGTATTTGATCGGGGAGCCTGCGCATTTTTTTTATAAGTCAAGGATCAACAGTACAGTGGGCAGGATTGGTGGGCTAAATGCGTTTTCATTATAAAGAATCATTGATATAGAAGGTGTAAATGGGGGTTAATTTACTGTGGTAGATATGTGGGATGGTATCCAGTAAATTTGTACCGGAGCGTAGATATCGTATCATTGTCAAGCCAATTGCGAAACCGTACGATGGAGAAGGTGGTGTTCAGCTAGAGTTGATTAACTACGAATTGTGCCTAGATTGGGGGTCCTATGAACTCATGGAGGTAAACTTATCTCAGTTCAAACCATGATTCAGGATCTACAGGACGAATAACGGAGGATTTCCACCGAATAGAAAGCAGCTGGTAGCCAAGTCAATATGTAAGCGGTGTGAGGTGACCACGAACGCAGCTTGTCATTGAAGAGGAATGGACCTCACTGTATGGTATTTGTCCAGTGTTTGTCGGGTGACCGTTCCCGCCACCTCCCTGATGTCGGGGAACGTATCGGGGTGCGATTCTCCAAACGGGAAAGTTTTCGGCGTTTAACTGTTGCAAGATATAAGTTTTTCAGACGACCACGAACGTGGAGATAGCAACTGGGAAGAGCAAAACGCAAGTGCCAGGAGGAGCAAAGTCCAAGAATGTTGACGCAATATTGAGATCGGCCAGATCGAAAGTACGCCGCGTGGCAGAAGGGGGAAGAATTTTGGCACAATTTTTGGGTTATTTTAATGCGTGGAAGATTTGGTCGGTTGTATCCACGCCGCTGACAGTGCGTTGCGCAGGAATAGTCGTCACTGGGTAACACTAAATAATATTCCTCACAGCGTCGGATCCATGCCAGCGAGCAGGCATGCCGTGTTATACATGGAAGGTTTTTGGGAGTTTTAATATTTGAAGCAAATGGTCAGCGTGGCAGAAGTGATGCAAGTGATGCACCCTTAACCGTTTCCGCTTCTGTATTCCAACCCGCAAGGTTTCCAAATCGCATTTTTCATATGTATCTCAAGTTTTGCTTAACAGACATGCGTAAACATACTTTCGTCAATAAATGAACTGCAAAATTTCCCTCCATTTCGATGCAATGCCAAGTTGACAGGAGTTGCACGTAACATGAAAGATATGATATTTACTGATTACATATCTCGGGTGTGCATCGACTGATCGACTATTCAGTTACGAGCTCACTAGATGGACTAAATCGGCGTACGTGCCGTGGTAAGATAGGACGGATGGCCTCGATGCGGTCCAGAGACATATGCTTTTGCTGTTTTGACCCATTAATGAAGAAAGGAGGAAGTAGGTAGAAGTAGGGGGTTCATTTACCGTGAGAGATATGCTGGCTGATATCCAGTCAACTTCTGCCGAAGTGTGCATATATGTTAAAAGTCACGGGACCCGCCGTAATCTACCAGAAAATAGAAGGAACAAGTACCTGTCAGAAAATGACAGCTAGTGTCAACGGGACCCTTAATTCTATCTGCGCCCGCAAGGCTCTGACGGCGCTAAAATCTTTTGCAAAACATACATATAAAGCCCTCATTCCAACCCTTACAACTGTTCCAGCGTCTACGATCTCACCGCTCTTTTTCCCCAAGCTGGGGCTGTCAAACACGGCCGCCACCTTGCTCATTGCAGTGAAATAAATGTAGATATCCATCCGATGTCTTACAATATCTACGGTTCTGTTGTTCAGGTACCGCGGACGGCTGCATCTAATTTAAGGATATTTTGTTTCACAAAAAGGTACTAGTATGATTGCTGAAGGTTGGTCCTAGTTCGCAGCTTATTGGTTCAGCAACGACCCGCGATTGCTATCAATCTTCGAAAGTTGCATAGGTTTTTCTTACTACAGCCGTCACCTCAAATGCGGCCTGCTTGATGGCTGGCCTAAAGGTCGCCTTTTAGGGAGCGTAGTCCCTCCCTCATTACTGTGTGGCATGCACTTTTGAGCCGATTGTGGTGGTCTGGAAAACTTTACGGTAGATCGAATATAACCACCAAGGGTGAAAACTCCCAAACCGTTCCCCTAACAATGCACGCTTGGCATGTCCAAAAATGTTCCAATGTCTCTGTCTCCGTCAACTGTTGGCGAGGAGGTGCCGTTAAACATTTGAGCACGTGCTTTCTGATATATTCAGATCACCTTTGTCTTAGGGCCTTTAACCTCCTCTGCCATCGCAATAAAACCAGCCCCACATGCCCCACTTTTGACCTAATTAAAATTTCAGTTGCTCCTTATTTTGCTGCGCTCCAGTGCACCGTGTATGATCAAAAATTGTTCTGTAGCATTTATTCAGCTCTTACCTGTCCAACGATGGCATCCCCTGCTCCTCACCACTAATCGTCCCCTATTTGGTGATCTCTGAACCGTAATACTGTATAATGCTCCACTCGCAATTTAAGTATACCTAAAATGAGTGTTGAGTATAATTAGTTCATTGTTTATGATGGCCATGTGCTGGCGACCTCACACTGTAGCTCTGAGAACATATGCAGGAGCACCCAGTTGATCAACTACACACACAGGTTCTATACTTGGCATCTAGAAGTACAGATCGAATGATTCTCTTCCAGATATTTTTTCTTCATCCCTATACTCAAGCCCTAATTCATGCATGATTAAAGCCCTCCCTTTAACCCACAGGAATTTCCAGTATGACTCTTCCGCAAAGTTGGGCACAGCGAAACGTTTTACTCAATCTTGTTACCCTCCTTGTCATTGCGTGAGCTCGATTCGTCCCATACTCATTCCCTACCTTGTACAGAGGTTATAATATCTGGCTTTCACGCAAACACAAATCATCTACCCTAAAGTCCCCTGTCGATCTTATGAGTTCCAAAGGTACCACGAGAGCATCTCGACTGATTACCTGCTAAGAAAAGTAGAATATATACCCTACCACCGCATCCGCCGGCAATGAAATGGCGACTACAGCCGCCTCAAGAAATCCCGCACGCAATCTGACCTCTTCAACACAGTCGCTTCGAAATCCTCAGGAAACCCTATTTACTCTCCATAATGATCCGGACTATCCTACTTGCCCTCCTTTTTCTGTGTGTTGCCTTTCTCCCCTCCTCCGCAATTTCCGACAAGGAGCATCGTCGCATTCTCAATCGTCTCCGACGCAAAGGTGTTGCAATAGGTGCTCTTCGTGTTGTGGACAACTGCGGAGAGAGTTGCGGTCATTGGGAAGATTGCTGGTGGTCTGGAGGTCGCTGTGAGAGCTGCCGCGACAACAGGTGCGTCTAAAACAATCGCCGCCGCCTTAATTGACGGGTTGCATCTGCTTGGGATTCTTAGAGACGGCTTGCTATCGATAGACAATTGAGAGAAAGAAGAAAGGCAGGAACTGGGTGATTGGTGATAGGAAGCTCGGCGAGGACATAGAGGGCTATAATTCTTTCCTGTCCTAGAATTGCGACAAAGTAAAGTCTTCCAGCGTGTCTACATGTCCCTCGAGGCCATGGTTCCTGAGCACTTAGGCGGTGAGCCTGGAAGGACATCTTGCTTCGAATAGAATTTTGTTTCCATCGCGTACTAGGGCACGGATTGCCGATCTGTTACACTCAGAAATGACGTACTGCAGCATTTGAGAAGAAACAAGTATCTGACAACATACGGGACAAAATTCTTTGTGCCACGATTGTTACAGATACTGTTGATACATGGCTACAATCTGTATTGCTTATTTGTGAAGCATCTAGCCACTACTGGCATGGATTTCAAGGACAATCTCAGGTTTGCTGGCAACGGGATTCAGCCCGTGCAATGCAGAAAAGATTTGGGCTGAACGGGCAAAAGGGGCCTGGATGCTCCTTAAATGTGTGAAGGGGCCCCTTGAAGGACACATCGAAGTGAAACATGAAGGTGTTGGAATGAATGAATGGTTTGATGTAACGGAGTGATAAACAACGTTTCATTAACAGATCGATTGGTTCTTTAATTTTTGAAAAGTGCGGGTCGGCTATCCCACGGTGTATGTTAGACGTGTTCAGGATAATGGATAATGCCACTCATGTGCCTGAATGGCTGGCTCGAAGCCTGTCACCAAGCATGATGCAATGGACATCACTGCTGCTGCTATTAACAGATTAATGCCCGGGAATAATATTCAGGAAATAACGGGATAATGTAAGTTGCGGAAATCATTATCAAATATCGTGGTCTTTCCAACTAAATGTTAAAATCCTTGGAATTATTCATGGACTTCAATACCAAGTCAACCCAATAGTTCTCCTTGACTGCTCAGCTCCACATCGGAATGTCTTCCTTCTGATGAAGGCCGAAATCAAATGTTCCACTCACCATAAGGTATGCATCAACAGCTGCATTCGCGGATTTACACAGGCAAAAGTCCCACATATTCTAACATTTTAGTTTAACTTTGAACGGGTTCTCGTTGTCGCTGTCGTTAGTCCTTTAAATTTCATTGTACGTGGCGTAAAGGTACACATGCTATACTGTATAATCTGCTGTGCGAAACTCTGATTTTCGGTTTACAAGCTGGGCATTCGTATTTGTGGATTGACATATTTGGCACGATGTAAACAATAACTTCATGTATTACTCGTCAGTAAATTACTACGCTAATTACAATATCGAAACTGCGAAGAGAAGACCATCATACTCAAATTGCTTCCCAAGCATCACAATCTGACACACTTAAACAGTGTGTTATGAGGAGCTAATAACATCAGCTGACAGCCGCTAACGGAGACGAGATGAATTTCATAGCTAGATGTTTCAAACAACATTTGAAATCTTTTGAAAAGGGGGAACATTCTAACTATCGTCATGAAAATATTGAGGATAGTACCGAAACCATAATTGGGTTGGACCAGGAGTTCGTAGACGGCTTCAGCAATTCCGATGGGCAAATAACAATCGACTCGATCAAAACCGCTATAAATGCCTCTGGTATCATATACTCAAAGGACCCACGTCTCTCTAGTTTGTCTGTCAGTTTGGAACAATGCGATCCTTACCGGCCATTAACAAAGGAAAAGTTTTTCCAAATATCTGAGGATAATTTTGCTTTTCTTCATAAAATAGCAACAGACGAGCTCGTTGTTACTAATTTTCCAGATTTTCGCAAACATATTATTCGCATTTACAACGAGATCGAGCCTGAGAGACAGGGTGCTACTGCAGACTACATACCAATCCTTCGTGATGCAGACCCTGAAAAGTTCGCTGTCGCATTCTGCTCTGTTGACGGTCAGTATTTTGAATATGGTGATTTTCAAGAGGAATACAGTATTCAGAGTGCAAGCAAACCAATAACATTCGCTCAAACCATCGAAGAACAAGGGGTTAAAACCCTCCTTGATTGGTGTAGCGTGGAACCCTCGGGAAGGCCGTTTGATGATGGCACTCTTCTGCCAGACAATAGACCTTTTAATCCTATGGTCAACTCAGGTGCTCTCATGACAGCTGCTGTGCTCGCCGCTGGGCGTCCAGAGCTTTCACTTAGGGATGAACCCGTTGGGGCCGATCGGTTATACGGGCGAGAACTGTTTGAAAGTATCCTGCTTCCGCTTTGGAAGAGATTATCAGGAAACGGTATTGTCGGTACCATAAAGTTCTCTGAAGAAACTTTCTTCTCAGAGAGGCGGACAGCGGATAATAATATTTCGATATCGTATGGTATAAAAGCAAGGAAAGGTCTCCCTCCAAATGTGAAAATTGGTACAATGATTGACTTATACCTGCGGGCGTGCTCTATCACAGCGAACACGGGATGTATAGCAGTCACTGCAGCAACTCTTGCAAATGGGGGAAGGAATCCTATCACGGGTGATCGAGTTTTCTCAGTTGACACGGTAAAAAATACGCTTTCGGTCCTTAGTTTTTGCGGGTTCTATGATAACGCAGGGGAATTTTTCTTTTCAACAGGTATGCCCAGCAAATCTGGAGTAAGCGGTGTGACCTTTTTAGTGCTGCCAAATATAGGTGGATTCGCCTTCTTCTCACCAAGACTGAATGAGTACGGCAATTCGGTGCGCGGTTCTTTATTTGCAAGGAAACTGGCCGAGATGTTTACATACCACACTTTCGGAAATTTAACGTCCCACTGGTCAGGACACACTCTGGATCCAAACTTATGTTGTGAATGTTCTCGAAAGAGAGGTATCTCGCGGGACGGTGGGCAGTTCGGCGGCAAAATAGATCGAAATTTTGTTCATAAGTCGGTATTCGATAATATCCACAAGGGGGAACTGTTTAGGTTCTTTAATATTTGAAAGGTCGGGTTGGCTACTCCCCGGTATGATTACAACGGACACCACAGAGAATCTGAAATCGAAACTGAAATATATCCGCAGGCCGTCAGCGCTCTCTCACGCCGCCGAGATATCCTGCAATGTTACCAGGTACTTTGAAAAGACGATTTGAAGACACCTTACCGCAAATATAACAATACAACAGCCGTTATGTTCTCGCCAAATTTGAAAAGAACAATGTGTTCGAAGCATATCTTTGGGTTCTGACAGGGGATAGCAACCTTATCTGGAAGTTTATTGATTACTCTACTGTAGATTTACTAACGCTCCTAAGGCTCGTCAAATATTGGTGACTTTTTGCATGAGAGCTTAGTGGGTGTGATGCTCATATTTGCCCTCAACCATCTAGGGATCAATGGCTATGGCTAGGAACACGCCTAAAATAGCTGTCAGTTCAAATAGACACGTCTCTCAATTTTCTTCCAGGAGCTTTAACTTTTGTCCACCTCGCAGGCGTCACGGATCTAGATGCCAGGGAGGGCAAATAGATAAGAAATATGCAAGTGTGTCTTGCTGTCTCCAGACTCGGGAAATATTTCCCTCATCGACTCTACTTCAAAGTGAGCTCACATGTTCCGTCCCGTACGTTGTGACTAAATTTGCATCAACGTATATGATACACGTCTGGGCTCTGTGAAGGTTATGTTAACGCAGGCCTCAGTCATGGCTAGCAAGACTCGATTACAGTAGCAGAACTAACGAGAAGACCTCAAAGAATATCACTCACTCCAAAAATAGTGACTGGTGCGCCGTATCACCCTTGAATCAACAGATTTAACCTGCATCGACAACAAACCGCATCAATTTGACGATGCTGATACTTGAAACAGGTACAAACCCATGCTTTTCGCTGAAGCGAAATATTTAACATCAAAAACGAGTCAGACAATGATAAAGTATCTTTCGTTTACACAAATCGCATACAACACCTCTGCTATGAATCCAAATTTACGGTATGGCTCCATTTTATTTTGTTTTTTAAGAATTCGTCCTCATTTTCAAAAAGAAATCTTTCGACTCGTGGTCCATTTCGTCCTTCAAATTCAGTTCCCATATTTCATCAAGCATATTTTTTATGGTTGCTCTGAATGCATGAGATTCAAAGCTGCAATCTCGTCTAGCATTTTTTACTACGCGGAACACCGTAGACGTTTTCGAAGAAATTACTCTATGCAAAGTTCGAGATCAACATCTTCGAAGCAAGACGTATCTCATCAACCATTCAATCCCCCACTCCAATTTTTCCCACAATATGACCAACCTCCGCCCGTCGCTCACCATCGCGAAGGCATACAAAACCCGCAGTCCCATCAACGATCTGATGTGTATGGCCAATAGGCCAACTGACAACGACGACGACAGAAGAATTAACCGGGAACGAATTCCGGAGTGTTTCTATCGTCACTGCTTTGGGGAGGCAGAAAAGGCAAAGGAGCAGGCTGAGGTGTATGTGGAGGGATCGGAAAGTAAGGAACCTTGAGAGGAACCTGGGAAGTCAGTTGTTTACAACCGTGAAGAAGCCGGTGTAGAGGACCAAGACTGAATGAGAGAATATTCTTTGCTCCGGAATCCTTTGTTGGGGATAGAGTCGACATTTAGGGTCTTTGGGAAGGATTAGAAGAGCTTGATATGTCTGGAGAAGCTATCTATCACTCTGGACCATCAGAATGAATTTTTTCGAACTGTATTTGGGGTCTGGATACTTTGGAGAAACAATTTGGTTCTAGGCCCCAGGACTAAGATTGTGAAAAAAAATCTAGATATTCAATCTAATGTCATCTTTTATAATTATTTCTCGGCGGCATTATTACATCTTACGAATTCTATGGCACTTAGTACGTTTATTTCAAATTTTAGAATTAGCATAAACGTCTATGTGAGTCGAGTAAAATACTTACTCTACAAAGTAGAAGCATATTGGGAGACAGCTACTAATCCAAATACAACTAGTATAGAAGTTGAAAGTCAACTCCCGCCATAAGAAACATTTCTCTTTATCGCAAGTCCCTGAGCGTAGGTGGTACACTCTTCCCCTTTTTTACTTACATGTAGCCCCCTGCTCCATCGTCCTTAATCATTCCTTCTCATTCCTACAACCATAGTTCAGTAGCACTCTTGTCTCGTGCAATACCTCGGCCTTGGATAATTTCGCCCAAGAATATCATCTCTTGAAGACATATCCCTAGCAGTGTGTCAAAGCCATGATATCCTTCCCACCTCCGTCTCCATTGACGTCTACGGGGCGTTAAGGATCAATAGATCTTGGTTTTCCCCCGTCTCGCCGCGCACAACGCATTACATCGCAATATTTCCCTTCAAAAGGAGTTTCACAGCTTCACTACGCGATTAGCTTTTTGATAGCGAAGAAGGAAAGCCCTTAGTTCTTTACAAGCCGTCTTTCAGAATAGTTTTGTTTAAATCGTAGCAGCCTTCTGCGCTAATAATTGCATCCTTAATATTTAAAGTCCCCCAAACTATTTAATGGTCTTCTACAAAAGTCGGATATTGCAGAGGCAGCTTGTGCGAATCGATCTGTAATCGATTCCTCCTGTCTTATGTACAACCTTCTGACCCTTTCTAAGGACCGCTGTTTGAAGGAGATCCCTCTGTCCGCAATCTGGCTTTTCAATCTGGCTCTTATCATCCCGTCTTCCGCAGCCGTCTTACTTGCTAAGAGCTACTGCCATTTTCAAGCGCTGTACTTGGCCTGTCCCAGATGAAAGACTCCAATTTGTGGTCATAACTGAACTCATACTTTCGAAGCCTAACAGGCTGTTCTTGTAGGCAGCAGCATCCGACTGAGCACGGTCCCTCTCCGCTTAGTCCGCTCACCTCGCTCATCGGTGCGATTCCCGCGAAGCAAGCATAATGTCAGCTCTTTACTGTGACCACGACCAGGGGCTGGATCTTGCCAGTTTACACCCTTGGAGACTAATATCCGAATGCAAATTAAGTGCTAATCGACATTTATGGGAGTGTTGCTGTAAGGGCGATGGAGACCTGTGGAAAGGCCTTGTTAGTGCTCTTCAAAATTCACGCCCCAACGGCCGTAATTTTCAACCCAGCCTATTGATGGCTGGTCTTGAGCCGGCAATTTAGAGGATGTTACGGTGTAGATATAAATTCTAACATCAGCTACCGAACTAAAACCCCTGGTTCAAAGCATCACTCACCTTTCAAATATTAAAATACTCAACCGTTTCTCCCGTTTCAATATTACCTTACTGATAAAAGTGGTAGCTCTCGTCATAAACATCTCATAATTTCTTTGACAGAATCTTTTTCAGAAAATTTTCCATAGCTCATTTAGCTTTTCGGGGACTATCAGCGAAAGCTTCATGATAAGATCAGCCTTAATTTTCCTGTTCTTCACTGTTTAGATAAATATCCATTGCAACCCGTTTATGGTCATATTTCGTATCTTATTTAATGGCGATTTTTTTAGAACGACTTGCCCAAATTTTGACAGATACTGGTTGAGAATAATGCTTAAATTCAAAGTTACTTAGATTACAATTTTATTCCAGAAGAGATGAAAGCCATGACTGAAAAAGGGAATAATCACAGACCAAATGTTTTGTTTCGTACAATATATATCTTATACTTTGCTGAGAGGAATTAATCTATATATCTCTTAATTTTTAGAAATCTTTTAACAAGATTATTTCATTCATAGAAGTCAGCTGCAGACAACCCTATTTCAATCTTACAATTTATGAAATGTGAACTCGACTGAATACAATGGTAAAATGTCCGAGATTTGAGAAAACTTTCGCTCTAGAAGAGTTACCAATTCTGATATAGGATGAATTTATTGATTGTTGATTAACTCAGAATGCATAGTAGGAGCTGACTGAAGCTAGTTTTCGCTGTAAAATACAGATTTGCGCCATATGTAATATACCGCACCCTAAAAATGCATAATTCAACCATCTTGTTCAAATAAAAGTTATTACCAACAATACAAGAAATGAAAAGGACGGAGGATCAAAAAAATTTTAATTTAGAAAGAAAATTATTGCATCGTATTGCACGAAGATATCATGGAACTGTAATGAAGGAATGGATTGGTTGGTAAAGTTTCGAACAATCTTATAAATTGCATCCTTAGATTGAACATATTCATAAGAAAAAGAAGTAATTAGAATAAAGTTAAAATACTGGTTGACTGAGAACCATGAAATTTTGCATATGCTTATTTTCGTATCCATTTCGTCTTGGAGAGGAGAAGAAAAAAATAGCTGAGAAAATTAAGATTTCAATCGTTTAACTACTTGCATATACGAGCAAATTCAAAATAATTTTCACTTTTTTCAGTACACGTTTTGCAATTTAAAGTTCGCAAACCTTTATTATATATATTTGAAGTTAAAATTAATGGACATGAATAAAATTAGATTCTATGCTTCACTTTTCCATAATAATTGTTTGTTTGTTGAGAATTTTTGTGATAGAAATAAAACGTATTCAAAAATTAAACACTAATTTGGACAACAGATTTATTCAACAATTCATAGATATGTTTGGAATAATGAATACATGCTGCTGCTTCAAAGTAAACAATTCAACAAAAAATAATCTCTCTAAGTTACTTTTAATCTCAATGATTTACATTTAGAATTCCAAACAAAATATTCAGTGGAATATGAGATATAAATGATTTTTTGATTTTTTAAACAACTCGTATTAATTTTACTACTAGTCACAACTGTCCAATTTAACATTAAATATTAAATTAAACCTCATAAGGTTAAAAAATGTGGTTGGTTAATGCGTGCGGTGTAATGGTTGTTAGCCCTGCTAAAACGTTGCTACTACTAGGTGGTCACTTAGAGTACGGTTCAGTGAGCTTTCCAGCCGATTCAGACGTGTCTTAGAGCCCGCTCAGAAAGCACGAATCGTTGGAGGTGACCATTAACGCGGCATGTCGCAGAAGGAGAATGACCTTCCACTATGAACTATTACGTGAAAAACGGTGCTTAATAGATCGCATTTGTTGACATTGCAAATTTAAAAGGTACAAGAATATTTCTAATAAATTGATTTGTGCTGAACAAAAATTTGATCGGCGTAGTACGCAGGAATTCTCCTATTTCTCGGGAAAGCTTACATTCAAAAACAAATTTTTAATCAAATCGAGAAATAAACTAATTGAAACTAATTTCATGGGAATACTTACAGTCAATATGAAAATGAAAAATTCTGATCTTTAATCACTGCTGTTCTCTTATGGACTGAAATTCTTCGTCAGGTTCCATCTAAGGTTTAAAATCTATTAGAAATTTATGATTTGATTCACGACTATATCTGATCATTTTGATGTCTGTATTATATTTCAAGAACTCTCAACTGCAAAAAAGCATTTTTGATTTATTTGAAATACCCACTTCTGGTTCAATGATCGTTATTTTTGTGAATGGCTTATATTATACTTATATTCTAAAGATTTCACATATAAATAGGATCAATTTAGATTTTTGAAAGTATTTTTGGGAGAAAAAATGGACAAGAAGTATTATATAGAACGTTATCAGGTTAAAACTTCTGTGATGTAAAACATTTCACCAATTTTTATAAGCTCATATCTTTTTTATCTATAAATATTACCACTATATTATTGCTATCAAATCAGACCAGATATCAGTTCTTTCGATTTCAGTGAATAAAGTAATTCTGTCACCATTGACTCAAGGTAAAACTAAGATTTACAATTTACACGAATGTCGAAATGTTTTGTTTACGATCGAAGTGTAGATGAGTCATTTTGTCATGATTTAGGTAACTTTTTACGTGCCATTTATGTAACGATTGAAACTAACCTAATAAATGAAAATAATGGTACTGCAAATTCAATCCTATTTTCCATTTAGAACGAAAAGCTCACCAAGAGCTGATAAAATTTTCTTTGAGCTTGAACCAATCAAATAGCTCTGAATACGTTCTTACCAATTTTCGTATCAAAAAGCCCCCAGATCGATAAAACTATATTTTATCTGAAAATATGGATATTTAAAAACACCTCTGGATGGATCTAGGTACATAATAATAATATTTGAAGGCACTCATACCCTTACCAAATGATAAAAAGCTTTCAAAATAAGGAAATTAACGTGTTTTGCTCCAATTAATATTTGTTCATGTTAAGTGAGCATATAGTATACAAAAAAGATTGTTCAAACACAACTGTATAGATAGTTTTATAATTGTTACAATAAAACACAGTGAAGAAGAATATTTCCTGGCCAACAAATATTTAATGAAAAAGATACAGATTAAGGTGTTTATTAGGATTTGAAACTTCTTTCTGGTAATCAAGTGCGGAAAAAGCTTACAAAAAAGAAATCAGGTTTTACTAGATCCTCTAAAATATCAATAAATAGTATATTATTATATATAAAAAACAACTACAAAATTGAACAAAGAAGCAGCCAACGCGCAAAATTATTCAAAATAGGAGGATATTTTGCCCTAAACATATCTCATGGTATACTTAATATAATTAAATGACCAGCATTATAGCACAATTTCGCATTAATCCAGTGTGCGGTGATACCAGGTCATAGTACAGTTGTATAGATTTTTAAAACTTCTAATTGCGACCAAAGTGTTCCCTTTGAGCGTTTGGAGATATTTTTGTTCATAAGTTCAAAAAAGTGTCAAACAGACTCTTTATTCACAAATTACTGTTATTTTATTACATTAAAAAACCTACTCTAAAAGGAGTTATAATGATGCCTTCTATTCACATTAAATGTATTTGGAAAGTACTCAAAATGCTTTTTCCGATAATCTTTTAATTCATCAAGCAAAAAAATCTAGGGAAATGTAGGCACATTTTTAAGAAAATTACAGGACGTTCGTGGCTTTTTACTCTGGAGATGAGATACTCGGATGTTTCTGGTATCTTTCTTGTTCTAAATGAATATCTTTATACCTCTCGATTCAGTAGATATAATTACGCATCGCTTTATATTTTTTATAAACTTACGAATGAAATGTTGCAATACTTCAACGGATTTAAACTGTCTGCATATTTACACAAAGCTGATGTATTCATAAAATTAAATTACACTGTTCTTAAAAAATATTTGCTCTCCAATTTTTTTTGTCTCGGTAATGAACTAGAAACAAAGTGGGGGATTTTACATTATTTTAGAATTTTGATAATAATATTATTACTTACTACAGTGAGGTCGCTTCTTACAGTAATGAGCAAGGAGAGTTGCTGTAGGATTACACAGTAAGAGGGTGTGGTCGTGCCTTTGTCACCCTGGAGAATGGGCTGGAGTCCCGCAATGAGACAAGCAGCATTTTAGTGTATGTTGTGGTGAGTTCATTTGAGTGAGGAGTTCTTCAGCATTTCCCTATGTCTCCATTGTCCATTCTGCCATATTCGTAGCAAATTTGATGAGAAGGAAATTTATCCGTACTACTTGGTAATTTTCCCTTGCAATCCAAACTCACGGGCATTTTTTGACCTACAGTTTGGTAATTCTAAACTAAACATAATTTATTAGAATCTCTTTTTCAATCTTAAGAAATTGTCTACAATTTTACGAAAAATATTTATCTTATTAACATAATAAAGAAATGATTAAAGTTCTTTTTTGTTTCTTAGTACTCATGATCGCAGAAGCTTTATTTAAATAAATCAAACAAATCGGAAAAACAGAAAGACAAAGTTGAAGTTGAACTAGGAAATATTTTTAGACAGTAGTTCAAAAGTATGAATTATTTATTTTTACGAGTTATCAAAGTCCCGTAACCATTATCTGAATTTTTAAGTGAAATATTTTGTTCGGTCTTTATTCTAACCCATGTCACATTCCGTACGATTCGTGCAGTTGAAAAGTTTCCCCGAATTTTAGTAAAACTTTATAGCTGAAAATTTTGAATGGACAACTCTACAAACTTCTAATTACTTCATAGTTACCGACAAATACGTTTCCAATTCCACAGAAATCTGATCTAATGCACCTATTATGTGTGTATAGATGAATACATTGTGCATTCGACTACCATTGCGCATCTGAATACTATTGCTGAGCCCTCTTCTATGAATCTGAAAGTTCTGGTACAATAATTACAGAGTTATTACACAGCTTTGAAGTTGAAGATTTTTTACCTTCATTTGCGTAAATTTTTTTTTGTACAGCTATCCTTTTTCATCAGAAAAACATTGTTTAGTACTTAAACCGACAGTTTGAAGGTAAAAAGTTTAATCTTGGATATGATATTTTTGCTGGATTTTTTTGCTTGCTCAACTTGCTGAAATGTTTTGTATTTCAAAACTTTCAGGTACTCAAAAAAATGAGAAAACATATGACTAAATAAATGTTTTCGGAGAAAGATATTGGGAAAGTATCTAAATATTTCAAAAAAAACTTTTGGCAGCAATTTAATTAAAAATAATTTAATCCAGCGTATTCAAACGACTAAATAAACGTATTGTGGTAACTAGGAACATTGGTCGTGTCATGGCGCAGCATAAAATCCGAAGCAGATGACATTGGTTATTCACTTACAGATACGAGGATTTCTATTCACATGGGTTATAAAATATAAAAGAGTTTCGAGAATTTTCAAAACTTTTTTTGGTAAGAACATCAACGGGTAATTCAAATTGAGGTATATGAAATTAAATGAGCAAAATTGATTGAAGCTGTATGCCTGGAAAATACATAATTAAGTTATTTGTACCAAAAATTGTTTCCACTGTGTCAACTCTTTCACAAGATTTTAATTTGTTAGAGTTAATTCAGTGGTATATTTTCATACTTTAAAAGATTTACACTCTCATCAATTTTGATCAAGAATGTAATATAGAGAAGCGCTTTCTGGATATTGGATATTCACTGTCAAATTTCTAATTATGCAATAAACTGTCCATACTTCTTCATTTCATTTGTAGGAACCAAAACTACATAGTTCTGCGTAGTCGGAAACCATAGTTGCAGCATCATAGAGATTTCATATAGAAGATATTTAATACCGTGTGACTCTCACCATTTGAATTTCTGTGATTGTCTATTCCTACATTAATCTCGGCTTTCTACACATTTTGAATGCGGCTTTTGATTTCCATTCTCCGCCTTCGGTAATAATGGAAGAATTCATTTCCTTTCTTTTCGCACAAAACTGCTATTACTATTACAGAATTGCATTTATTATACTATTTCAGATAGAAAAGATTACAGACAATTAATTTTAGATAATTGAAATATTTCTTAAGTAATTTTTCTTAGTTCTTGCAGTCTTGAATTCAATGTTTCATATTTGAACAAGTTCTTTTGATAGTAATCGTAAAAGGTTATTGGAAAACTGTATCTCTATTTTTCTCACCAAGATATACTTCTAAAGCAGCATACAGGTATCTTCGATTAAAATCACACATGTTTACATAAGTGGCATGTAAAGGAATTTTCAGGATCTTGTCACTTTTCAATTAATTGGCATTTAATTTACTACTTTTTTGAGCCCTCAAATTTTCTTCTAGGGTACGATTCCCATTTTATTGATCCTAACATTTTACCCACCTAAAAGTTTTCTTAAACCTTGTACTAGAAACGCCTATACAGTACACGTATTGTTATAGTGTTTTTCTGAAACTTTAAATCAATTTTTTGTACAGTTTTAATGTTCTCAGTCAAATTATAAGGAACTATTGATAGAAATGCTTAAAATTAAAGTTCGAGAAACTAATTTCCGAAATTACAGACAAATGAGCTTAGAAAAGTGCATTATTTGGTCATTACACTCAGGAGTACCCGCTTGATTTCGTTTATTTATAAAATAAATCGAGCGAAAGTGTGGGACATTCCAAAGTTGTGCAAAAATATTTTCCTTAATTCTCTTGATTTCAAATATACTAAAAGTATCTGCGTTACAAACCCCCTTTGACTCAGTATATAAGTTACTATTTTTATTTCATAATTACCAGAAGCAGTCAAGAGATATTACTTCTTATGTAATCAAAATTATACAGTTGAGAAATTAGGACTGCTTTTCTATTTACTAAACTGTAGGAATCAAAGCAAAATTACGTTTTGATTTTTGATCAAAAGTTTTATGGCGGAATTTGCATTAAGGAGGACAACATAGTTTTTAATGATCGCATGCTATGAAATTTCAATTTAGCATTTGATGCTCGATGTTCAAATTTCGAACAGTCCAAGTTCTCCGATTTACACAGAAACACGCCAGTGAAGTCTGTTAATGCAATGTGTTTTGGTTTTGTACCAGGACCAATACATCAGTTCAAATACTTGAAACTGTTTAGGCGCTACGTGACCAAGTACTGGTCTCAGAAATGAGTTTTCTTGCTATTTAAATTTAATATTTTGCCTTTTACATTATACTTTAATCCATATTAAGCATTTATTTATTCGAACGTAAATATTCTATACCATATACTACTAGCTGAGCAGCCTTATTATTACTCTCATCTCTAAATAAGGATAATAATATGTTTAAATTGGATAGTTCATTTCTTCTCAAGAGTTTCTATCTTTTACTGCTCTAATCAAGGTAAATTCGCTTTAATAATAGTGAAATCTTAAACATTAAACTATAAAATAATTGGATTTCCCGTTGCCTTATACGGGAGTAGTAACTTGCCAGTAAATTCGAAGTGGTATTTAATAAACGTATTGTTTACGGAGGGGCAAAAATGTCTAGAACTCGAAGTTACTCGACATCAGAAGAAAAAATAAGGACTTTTATAATTTTTGGATGCTTTTCTAGCAAAAAGTCGAAATAGTGATTCTTTCCTTGCTTTTTGTTTCCCCATCGTTTCAATATTAAAATTTAGTGAGAATAGCAGTTTTGTAATATCAAGTCACCTGAGACCCCTAGCTGTTGAAAGAAACCAGATTGTACACATTTTTAAATTAAGATAACTGTTTTCGGACCCAAAACTTAAACAAAAAATTATTCATGGAACGAAAAAGTTTCTAGTGCTTTGCAGCTATCTATAGCGCAGACGTTTCTTACATTTTATTAAGAGGTATAGTTTTATAACAATTTGCAAAAAAACCGGGTGGCCTATTGACGTGAGTACAACGTAATGATAGAGTAAGAAATAATTAGTACCACCCTTCTTTTAACAAAGCACTGAAACAGTACAGAAGAATATTAAATTATAAATTATCGCACAGAACGACGTTTTCAAAAAGAAACATTGAAAAAATACTCGAGGATCAAAATGGCTTAGCTATTTACTGAAAGACATCATACTGCATACAATGTAAAGCTTCCAACATGTGAAACTGAAATTTTAATGTTAAACAAATTGAAAAGCTCTGAATGTACGCAGATTATTTGGAATATTTAAATCTTAATCCGATAGTAGTTATATTCCTATCATCTTCTGTTGTTTGACATAAATAATTCATTCTCGATAATTTTCAAAAAATTACTGACTGCAATTAGTTTCTCGATAAATTATTTTGCATCACGAGTTTTGATGATGGTTCAGTAGTTCTTCGTTATCTGGGAGATACTATAACTGTCAACAAATAATAAATGCATTCTCTTGGTCTTCCTGTAATCAATCTGCACTTAATACAACGGCAAACGGTTTAATATCTTATGTAATTTCTTAACGCTTCTGCCTCCAGTACTAAAGCTTTTTTATCGCAGTACCATTAACTAGCCAGAAAAGCGAGTTTTGGACCTGACTTGTGTAAATTACTTTTTTTCCTTACATGAGGACAAATTGTATGATTCATTTTTTAAAGTAAAATAAACATTTTCTGTAATGTTTAGAGCTAGCATAAACTATCCACAACATCTAATCTACATATTACTTCCTCTTTCAACATTTACGAGTGATTTATTTCAATTGCACCGCACCCAGGCAATTCCGAGCTCAGGCTCCGAGGAACCAAGGCCAAATGGGTCTTTCGGATCTCCTCTCGTCGCTTCGGAGCCATCATGGTGTCGATTTTGTTTTTTGCCGCTCTGGAGTAATTACCATCCCTCGGCCCCAATGCACGTTGGGTCTATCTGTAACATAGACCTTTGATCTCTGAAAATTTTTTTGGTATTCAAAACCTTCCTGAGAGCCCAAATAAAGACTTGTCCGCAAAAGGAGCTAAATTTTAAAAAAAGAATAACACATAGGACTTTTTTGATAAAAGGGACAAACAATGTCATGATTTCAAAAAATAAATAAAAAGTAATTTACTCCAAGCCAAAAGTACAGAAGAAAATTATATTATTCGCTGCTTATACAGGTGAATTTATTTCGTTATGTTTTCGTAGGTTTACAGCATGAATTAATTGTGGAGCTATTCATTTTATCCAAGAAAAAATAATCAGTTAGTACAACATACAGAGACAGTGACTTAATACTGAAACATGATTATATTAATTTTAAATTTTAAGTGGCAAGCCTAAAAGATGATAATCTCAGGTATTGTAGAGAGTTTATTTTTCGACATTTTATATTAAACCCGTTTATGACTTTTTTCAATATATATATATAATGTAAAGCCGCTACTTAGAGATATACCTATGTTTTCCAGCGAACTTCACCTATCTGCAGTCGATAATGAGTAAGGCTTGGTATTTTCTACAGGTTTCATTCTATCGTAGTATTATGTTTTTTATTACATTTATCTTTTCTTTTCTACTCACTTTCATTCCCAAATGCCCCCCACATATTTCTTTTTGATAGCTGTAAACTACAGATTCCTTGCCAGAATTGAGTTGATGGGTGCAATAATGTACGTCATTCTGATTGTTGGTCAATAAAAAGCTAAAGTACAAAAAAAGTCCATTTTTTATCCCTATATCTCGTATTGAAGCTATAAACTCATTTTTGGTGACTTTTTGGTTCCTCTCCTTTTTCCATAAAGACCCAAAGTAGGAAAATGAAATAAATATAATTTTACGTTCGACAAAGACAGAAAATAAAGAAAAGTTATTTAGTAGTACTGCTCTTCATGACACATGCACGATATAAGCCTTGAGAGTTCACGTCAAAAATCTACAACAATTACTCCTTGGGATTTTTCGAAACTCTTTTAGAATTGCTTCACAGTCAGCCAAGAGTTTGTGCATAGTTTTATGAAATATTCAGAAAACTTGTGTGTAGGTTCATAATGGACTGTACTGTAGAATTATGATTTTATTCATGCTCCCTTTCAGAAACCCTTCCCTATGATTCAATATATACAATTCTACACTGAAACAATTATAATATATTCGACGACAAATATTTTGCAAGAGAATCGGCAATAAATGTAAAATTTGGAACATGGAGCTCAAAACTCTACAAAATAGGAATTCATGTATATATATATATATATGAGTGTAGAGATGTTGAAAATCCCAGAATGCTATTAAAGAAAAGCACTTACTATTTGAAAGTCCATTATTATTTAGGTGAATTTTAGAATCTCGTTTCGTTAGATCAAGATTAACTTTAGCCATAACAGGATGTATCGCGAGGATGTTATTCAAATAATTAACCAAAAAAACTTTCTCCTCGAAAATATTGGCCAACAGATTGTGGAAGCGTTAACGTAATAAAGGTAACATTTCTGTTCCAACCTTCTGCCAAAAACTACACATCCTCTAAAATATCTTTTTATTTGCTAAAGCCAATTACAGTAGCCGGATCGGAGGTCTTCGGTAAAGCACAGAGCCTTAGTCTAACGCATGCTAAGAATCTAAGGGAATATCTCTTCCCTTTAATAAAGGACTGCGGTTAGTTTCTTGGACATGAAGGCCTCACCGCAAAAGAATGCTTGGAAAGATTGGGCAATGGTATATGGCTCGTTACGCCCTTACAGTAACAGGAACTTCCCAAGTTGGGCGCCGTCGCTGCTGCTATTCGGTTCAACGCGCTCACTGAATAACGTTTTCGCCAGAAACATTATTCATCGCCTTCTTGGGCCAGGTTTCTTGCAATATATCCTTCTTCTCTAACACTACTCTAAAGTTGACTACTTGAACAAAACACCGATTTTAAAAGAACAGCAACAATGGTTTAATCCAACTTTACTTCTCTCTGAAGCCGCGAGGCATTCAAAGGACCCAGAGCTCCAACTCTGGGCATGGACCCGGAAGATCCGGGTTCTAACGCTGCTTTTCTGCTGGCTGGCCTCCCATCGACTTTCTGGTAGACAGTTGTTGGTGCCAGCATTCGACAGCAGTGATTTCTACATGCCTCGACCATCGGCACATGTATTTAACATGACATGCAGATTTGCAACTCCAAATGGGCTCCAGCTAATCCATGCATCTCAATAAAGACACCCCCTTTTTTCCAGTACAGTAGCTGATCAGAAAGTATTCGCTGCAGAATATATTTCATCTCTATATTATACGAATCTGCTTTAGTGGTGCGGTACCACTAGTATTTTCTCCTTTACAAGGAGAAAATACTAGTGGTAGCGTTATCCTTACCGACATACAGATGGTTACAACGGTAACACTGATAGCCAGAAAGGATTAAACTGATTCGGAAAATAGAAGATAATTTATCGTTCAATTTAAATTTATCTCAAAAAATGTATAGTATAACCAAGATTGACTTAGTAAAGAGATTTTTAACGTTTTCGTTGTCTTCAGAATTTCCGACAGGTGGGTGAAGGTCTAGAACTCCGTCCACATATTGTACAGAAAAGATATTTTTGAACGTTCCTTGCTCGACAAAAGGACATTCACTAGCTTTAGCTTACTCCAATCTTATCTCTAATACTGTTTCGGCGAAATGCTGACTCCAGAACCTCTGAGTTTGTTGGAGACCACGCAATGATTTGAAGGACCTCACCACCTTTCTTGATATGTTTCCGAATCCTGGCAACCTAGAATGGCTCATCCAGACACCCTTTAAATACGATGGCGTGGCCCGACTTGACCGTTCGAAAAGTACTTGATAGATTTCATATCCAACTTTGATAAACGCAGCGACAACTAGACGGATATTCCCTATGCAGGCTAATACTGTACGAAGGTACACCGTAATGTCTAAAACCGACTGAAATCTATTACGAGTCTAAAGAAAGGCCTTAAACCGAGAGCTATCACTACTTTCATATATCTTAACATTGAGCCCCAGTGTGGATGGTACACATTTTTTATTCTCAGATTGGTGGTCACTGACCTCTACAATGCCATTTCGCTCTCTGATATCAATTTGTTCCCAAAATTCCATGCAATTGACCTCAAAGTCACAAATAAGTAAGACACCTAGGGCAAAGTCATCTGGATAAACCGTTCTAGAAGCTTCAATTCATGCCTTAGGTACTTCTCCAAACAAACAATCTATTCAATTGGTTTCGTCTGCACCACTACAAAAGTCATCAGGTAATCAGGCCTATCATTGTTCTTTGGTTTGCAATAAGAGTATCAATAATGTGGGTTTCATCATGAATAGGAACTGTAGTTATCATAATCCTTGCTTTCACCTTGCCAATTGTCATTATCAACGACATGAATATCAGTCAGGTTGAAACCCCCACTACAGTTCTCCAGTACAGCGGGGTGGCGCTATATAGTGCATAGTTGAATAGTTTCAAATACCGTATAGTGATACGCAGAATCGCTTGGAACAAAATTGGCCCGATTTGCAATGTACCCCTGTACCCAAACACACCACCACACGAAGTCCACTTTCAGTGAAAGCTTTCAACATTTATGTTAAACTCTTTAGTGCTCACTTGCGTATAGAGCCATATAAAGGTAGTTACTCGGGGTAGTACTTGGTAACCACTGTATGCAAAAAAGAGAGTTGGTATATTTATCATTAATCCATATTACGCAATGTTTATTATACGATTTGGAAATGCTTCCAGCCTCACGACCAAACCAATAGTCAGCATGAGAGTCAGTGCTTATACTAGACTCGCCAAACTCGTTCCAAGATATTTCTCTAACAAACTTGACACCATCAGTCCTAAATTACTTACCGTAATCTCTGACTCGACTATCGATTAGGTTCAAACCTCAGAAATTATGCAGACAGAGAAGATAATCCATAGTGCTCTTCAAAAGGTCTAAGTTTTGCTGTGCGTCTTTGGTGGAAATTGGATTAGAACTGCCCCAAAAGGTGTAGAAAAATCCCCTTACTATATATCACTTCTGGGTAGATCCCTTCAGGATATAAGGGGAAATAAGGAAACTCTTTGGGAACTTTACTTTTGGAGGATATATTTGACCTATCCTCAAGTTCTCCAAAACTACTTAATCGAATCAAATTTGTGTAAAGAATAGTGATGGGACGAACTGACCTCCCTAAAAGGACAATTGAGGACCAGAAACCGCTTAGACCGCATGTGAAAAGAAGGATCCCACAGTATGCCCTGAGTCAAAAACCATAGGTAACACCTGTTTTTAGTAAAGTAAGAAAAATTTACAGTGGCTGAAACTAAGTAGCTTTATAGTATTTTATGCCAATAAATATATCTGTGGGTACCCAGTAAATAAAAAAAATTCTTTAGCGTGTATAATACTTTTGCTTTCTTATTTGGCACACACTCTCCTCTTGGATGGAATTATTTGTGATTGTCAGAGAGACTTGCGGCTAAAATAAAGGAAAACAGATATGGGGCCATCTAAGGCTTCATTATTTACTTGTGTACTTACGGACACATTTTGGTGATAAATTTCTTCCATTACTGAAAGAATTTATTTGTAACCCTCTAGAGACTCAGCTTCACCCTGAAACTTCTCGTCCAAGTGAAATTGACTGAAGCTTTTTTTTCGTGGCAATATTACCAAAGCGACGAGGTAGCTTCTTTTACTCTAAACTCTACACCTAGATGAATAGATGACTGGAGAAGAAAATACTGACTGCTTGGGCTGAAGGAAGGAATTTATCTACACAGAAAGCATGACCGAAAAGGACGTGAAGGACCAAACCTATACTTTTACACAAATTATTGTAACTACCGATTTCATTAACTATCTTTTACTAGGTCCCAATGTAAATCATACATTTAGTCCCTTTTTTCCATTTTCGGGGAACCACATTCGAAACTTTAAGTACCACTGTATTAATCTAAATTATTGTAATTCTGATTTTATATATGCATCCTTGATCACCTGTTGTAGTTTATTTAATCTTCGAAACCTATTTTTAAAAGATACGCAGAGGTTGGAATATAATCAATGTATTTGGCACACTTAGCGTCTCTATATTATGTTCAATAGGTTGATGGGTATAATGAATTGAATTTCTTCAAAATAGCTTTAGTTTAGTGGGCTTTCCTGCTTCTTAAATAATTTCACCTAAAGTTCTCGTTATATATGCAGATAATTTCGTTGGAATCATTATCTATGCAGCGCAAACCCATAGATTTCTGCTAGAGAGAACAGAAGGGTTCCTGGCTGACTTTTTGGCTGAACTTCATAAGAGCACAACAATTATCAATTTGGTTGAAGACGAAGAGGGACAATTTTGGGTTACTTTAATGGATGGAAGATTTGATTGGTTTTAATCATGTAGCTAGGGTTATTTTAATGCATGGAAGATGTGGTCGGTTATATCCACGAGGCTAATACGTTATGCGGGATAAGTCCTCGCTGGTGGGTAACACTACAGTAAATGACCTTGCTTACAGCGCCGGTACAGGGCCGTGTAGCTAGGGTCGCGGTGAGCTGGAAAAGTCGTCACTGGGCAATACTAAATAAAATTCTTTACAGAACCAACTCAACATCACTGAACAGGTATGCTGCATTAGATATGGCGGCGTGGCAGTGTTCCTTTCTGTTGGCATTGCATTAACTTTACAATAGTTTTTCATCGTCAAAAAGGACCCATTCTGTTCGAGATTGGCTAGCACGGCCTACCTACATGGATTTCATCATCTTTAGATGAATATGGGGAGATTTTAAGCTATTTTGGAACGGCACAAAATGATTCACTTGGATTAAATTTAAGGAATATTTTATGTCGAAAGATAAGAAGTTGTTTAATTTAATGGATTGTTGGATAAGTGATTGCAGATCCTGGAAAAAGGGGTGTCTTTATTGAGATGTATGGATTGGCTGGAACGCATTTGGAGTTGCAAATCTGCATGTCATGTTAAATACATGTAGCGATTGTCGAGGCAATGTAGGAATCATTGCTGTCAAATATTAGCACCAGAAACAGTCTACCAGAAAGTCGATGGGAGTCCAGTCAGCAGACAAGCAGCGTTAGAAGTTACTACCAACGCCGAGTGTCGTTGTAGAAGAATGCCTCGAACCTTTGCAAATCGTTCCATTGCGCGGCTGGCGACGGTTCTTGCAATCTCCGTGACCACTGAAAACGCCTTCGGATGCCATCCGCCAAGAGTAGAGATTGCATATCCTTCCTCAATGATATCCTCAAACAACATATAGCTCTATACACTACGTAGCACTTTTGGAATACACGCGTTTTGACAACTTCCCGCCAACCCCTTACATTGTAAGCCTTTACCATCACGACATCCCGCAGGGAACAGCTGACCATATTTTTCATGCATTAATAACATCCCAAATTTCCCCCCTTTTGGAATAAGGATCACAAATACACTAAAAGGTGGCAGTATTTCTATTGAAATGATTTCAAAAAAAATTTTTCATCCTCCACCAATCAAATTTGTGTGCTGTAGCTTTAAAGTTATGACTGCAATGGCTTCATTTCTTCTGTCCTGTAAGAGGGCCCCAATGGGAGTGGAATTTTTGGGTTATTTTAATGCATGGAAGATGTGGTCGGTTATACCCACGAGGCTAATACGTTATGCGGGTGATTTGAAGCCTACCAGAGAAAATTCTAGCACCTCATGTGCAAGTTATTTTTCCACTTTGACTTCATGCACAGCGCTTTATCGCTTTGTCATAATGCAATCATGAAAAAACTCATTTTCTTCACGCTACATACCATTGTTGCACAACTCTGTCGCCCCTACCCCCTTCCCTCTTGTCGTCTCCGCCGCACTGACCGCGACCACGTGCGTCTCGCACCAGCGCTCACGGGTTACTTCTCCCGACACGCGTTCATCCTTCCTGTTTTTGTTGCTTTCTCTTTTTGTTTTTCAAGTATTTCCTCCCCTGGGTAACACTATTTCGTTTCTGTGATCTCGCTACTACCCGAGTGATCTCGCGCCTTCACGTGAATTCCCGCCCTTTCGATCCCTCTCTCCGTCGGTCCTGGGGCCAGCCCTCGTCACACCACAATATATGGAGCCGAAAACAAACCGTCCCGCTGCCACCCTCAGCAACCCCATCGTTGCTCTTTCACATGCCATGCTGGATCTCTTGGTCAAATCCACTTCACTGCTTGACGGAGCTGTGAACCTTGCTGACCCCTCATCAACCGATCATTTCCTTGCATCCACCCTGCAAACCTCTACGTTCAACGCGCTTAAGTCGTCTTTACAGAACAACCCGCAGTTAAGGTCTGTCCTTAACATTCTGAACGCTCTTGTCGGTGTTGACGTTTCCGCACCCCATTCTCCTTCCGCTTCCGACGCCAACTCGTGTGATGTGGATCCTGCGGCCACAGCACTGACCCCGTATCTGCGAGCGGCTAAAGCTCCAGCGGCCCAAGCACTGGTGCGGACCCACTCTTTTCGCCGCCTTCCCCCCTCGGTTGTTACGGCTTGACTGAGCATCGCGATCTCGACGACGCCCGCCTAGCCAGTAAGTTTGCAGGCACTGTTCGTAATGCTACCCGCAGCTTTTTCGGGGTAATCAGAAGCGTTTCGTTCGCGTGTCTATTCCGTCGATCTTCCAGATCCACAACCCATCCCAGTTTCGCGCCGCCATCTCTGCCGGTGGGTTCCCTGGTTCCTGCTCCATCACCCAATCCGCTGATCCGAGCCACTTCTTCATCTGTTCGGCGGAGGGCGACCTAACGACAGTCAACGCTGCATACGACTCTTATCGCACCTAAGCGCAGCATTCTGACAATTTTGACGCACCAAATCATACCTTCTCCGGCATAATGGATCTAGAGAATGATCGCTCGGCTGATTACCTCATTGCAGTATGGCAAGGTCTGCGTTCAGAAATCTCTCGCTTGGAAGAAGACGAATGCAAATGGTCTCCTGCTCGATCCTTCGCCACCGCTCTTCGGGACATCGATACGAAAATACTTGCCAAACTGTCCGGCCTCCCTGGTTTCCTTGACGCAGTCTCTCTGCCTCCCCACCAGCAGCGGAAGGTGGATTCAAACGCCACTGTACCCAGATTTCCCCTATTACACCTCAAACGGATGGCTGGGTTACGTTCGGTGCAACCAATGCCCAATCTCCCATCCTTGCACTCCCTAATACACCAGAAGACACCAACCCCTATGGTCTCTGTTAGGCGCGTGCCAATAGGAACGGATTTTTCGTCGTCGTCATCTACAGACTTTTAGTTTACTGTAATACCTCCCCTTGTCCAAAATTGCTTATAGTTCCGGTCCTTCGTCGTCCTCCCTGAGCCTTGCTTATCATTACCGCGGTCCTCTCCTAATATACTTGCGTTTTATCTAGGTATTTTTATACTGTATCTTTCTCTCTGAATCGATCCAGAATCAAGGTCTTTTCCCCTTTTTGCTTACTTCCTCCTCCAAATTCGCATTTTTGAGAAAAAGGGCGCAAATGTACTACTACAAAATTCCTTGCAGATTTATTTTACCTATTTCTAATCTAAAGAACCTGCTGTGGCAGCCCATTTAAACCCCTTCATTCCAAGTTTCAAACGTCCGAGATAATTTTACTCAACACCCCTCTCCCACTGCAGACCCAAAATACCTTCCATTGCCTCCCATTCCTCAAAGCCCACCAAAATGAACAATCTAGGCCCCTCGAATGTCATTTCCAAAAATAGCCATCCCGCCCCCTAAACTCTATTCCCTTACTCCTTTTCGGACCTACTGACCGTAATGAATACCTGCACCGGCAAACCAAAAAGAATGTGATCGAATTCGTGCGTTGCATTTTTGTTGAGGATGAGGCGGCGAGGGTAGGTAAGGGGCGGAAGTGGATATCGAGGAGGGAGCTGGGGAGATCTTTGAGGAGTGAGTAGCCCCTGAATTGGTCTACGAGGTTAAAAACGGGGAGGAGGAAGAGGAGGAAGAGGACAATCATGAGGAAGAGGACGAGGTGGATGAGGGAAAAGGGGGCATGGAAAGTGTTGGAGTGTTGGGGACTGGACTAGAGAGTATTGAACAAGTGGTGCCGACGCTGGAATCAGATGGGGATATCTTTAGTAGTTTAGATATCTCCCAGGAGGAAATAGATAGTTATGAACCGTTCGCAGATATTTGTGGGGACTGCTTGGACAGCATGGATATTTTTGAGTAGTTGTTTGGATTTGATTTAGAGAATAGGAAATAAGAGGACCTCATCGATTGTTAGTTTCTTAACTATCTTTTGTTTAGAATATATTGTCCACAAAAATTGTTTTTATGCATTTCCTGGTACCTTCTGTAGTTTTATTTAGGCTTTAGGGTAGCCAAAAGTTTATATAAGCTGAGTAAACTGCTTCCTTATGGAGAGGTCAAGCAAGTTGGCAGACAAATTCAAGTCAAGCCCTGAGTAGTAGGAAATAAGAGTCAACTTCAGATCCAAGAAACACTTTTCCTAAGCTGGTCCCAGAGCAGCAGTGGTAGACCCTGCCCCTTCCATACTTGCTTGTAGCCCTCTCAACTCTCTTCCATTTACCCTCCTTTTTGTTCGGTCAACTATACCACGGTAGCACTTTTGTCGCTTGCATCACCTCCTTTGGACCTCTCTATGTCCGTGATTGAGGAGCACTCAGCAATTTAATCTCTATAGTAATCTAGCCCCATCTTTTCATGCGTGTTTCTAAAATCCTTACCATGAACCAAGGTTTTCTGGGGCAAATAAATGTAAGAATAGTCCGAAAGTGGTAGATTGGGGTAAAGCAGTTATTTTATGTCCACTATCTAGAAATATAAGTGTTTTGAGCGACAAAAGATTTACTGTAAGATAGTTGCGGGAACGGAAGTGGCGTATATGGACGAGGGATTTAAGGTCTATGAGGTTATTCGGAGAGTGGTAGACAGTACCCTCTCGTTGCGAGTCACGCAATTGCCACCGTAGAAGAATCCGGACAAATGGAGTTGGTAGAATTGCAATAGGGCTCAGTGGACCACTAAGCAATCCTAGCGGACTTCCACAAGCAGATGGTGCTTCCGAAATTATGAATAGTTTTGTCGAGAACTATATTTATATTTATTGCTCATATCATCAGGGTGACTGGGATGAACTGCTACCCTCTGCAGAATTTGCGTACAAGTCGCCTGTCAGCGGTAATTTAGATATGTCGCCGTTTAAGATGGACCTTGGAGGTATACCTCAATTGCCGTTAGGCATTCTTGATAGAAGTCACATATCTCTTCAAAGGTTGGGCGACTTTCGTGTAAAGCTCGAAGTTTCTCTTTAGGATGAGAAATATGCCTACAAAGTGGCAAAAGCCCGGCAAGCTGCCTATGATTCGAGGAGAAAAAAGGTTGTAGATTAAAAAGTCGGCTCAAAGGTATGGATCAATGGCTTATTGTTTATAGCTATGAAATATAGGTTGCAGGATCCGAAAAGTCTTAGTGTGCGAAAGTTCAGGACATTTTTAGTAACGGAGATTATTTTGTAGAAATTCTGGTTGATTGAGCCCCCCTGATCAGTTTAAGTTCTATCTATTAATTCATCTCATCCACATAACACAACACTTCGAGCAGCCGTTTGATATTGCTTTACATATTCCCCTGGTTCTGAACCGCTTCAATGGCCGAATGGAACAGAGCGGTAAATTGAGCTTGTTTTAATTCATAAGATAGTTAGTCGGTAATGCAAGTTCCTATGTCCAATTTGCGGTAACTTACGTCATGATGCAGAGTGGCAACCAATGAATGACTTGTTACATGTTATGGAAGATGTATCTGTCATGGTAACTGGGGCATTTCAGCAAAATGTTCGAAACAAAATATACTACCGCTGTACAATTGATGAGGACGTCAATAGTCCGGGGGAGGGAATAGTTTACCCAAAACCATGTTACACCGCTGTGAAATAGAGACTTGTTTGCTTTTGCTTTTTCAGTTCTCTATTACAAAGTGGTATACCACACTGGGGCCCGGCTTCAGGCCTCGTTCTCCTTCTTAATGCGGGTTCGAGGTCTCCTGCAAACTTCAGACATTACCGAGGCTGCTCACACAGTATCTGTAATTGATTTTTTTGGACTTATCTCCGACCTGCTGACTCTTTCCCAGGACCGCCATCTGAAAGAGATCCCTCGGTCCGCCATCTCGCTCTTATCCTCTCGCCACCAAAAGCTGTCTTCTTTGCATACTGCTACCGCTCTTTTTGAGCGTTGTTCATATCTGGTCTCCGGCGAAAGGCTCCAGTCTGCGATCACAACTGAACTCATGCTATCAAAGTCCGATAGGCTGTTTTTGTCCGCGGCAGCACACGACCGAGCACGGCTACTCTCCGTGCGCACATCCTCCGCCTCATGTGTTTTCTCTTTGATTCCTTACTCCCACCGCGGTACGTGCTATGTGGAAAGTGGCTCTGGCTCTCCGTCTCTGCATCGCGCTATTCCCTGGATCTATCCGCTGTCCGGTCTGCTCCGGGCGCTCGGCTCACAACGCACTCGTCTTAGATCCAAGCGGTCAACACGCGTTGATCTTCAAGTAGGAAAACGTAGTGACTTGTCATCATCACGTCCTTCGCAACGTTCTTGCCCGCTCCTGCAAGTTGGGATCGTCGCCCTCGTCGAGCATCCGCTCCTCTACCAGGTTCACAACTCGTCTTGGCATTCGGAGTCCCACGCGCTGCGACTGGACATTTACATACCCGGTGCATACAGGCTTCACAGTACCGATATCGCCATCGACATTACTGTTCCCCACCCCTCCGCACGCCGCCATATATCGCAAAGCACGGTTACTGCGGGCGCTGCCGCGACACTCGCAGAGCGCGAGAAACATCTTCATTACCGCACTTACTGCAACCAAAACGACATCCTCCTCTCCGCCGTCGGGATTGATATCTATGGCGCCATGGGCGACTACGGCAAGGGTTTTTTTCCGTCGCCTTTCTTCCTTAGCTGCTTCCCGTCGTGTTTCCTCCCCTCATCAAGAGCTCCTCGACTTCGGAACCCATTTTGCATTTAGTCTCCAAGTGATGCAGGCGCGAACAGGTTTGCACCCGTCGCCCGCATCCGTAGTTAATTTATGAATACACTTCGCACGTTTCTGTGCAACATTGGAAAACGCAGGGATAGATCGGATATATCTTTCAAGAGTAAAAACCCCAAAGATATCCTATATTGTACAGCCATAAAGACTTAACACCAGGAAGTACAGGGGAACCCACAGAAGGAGTGATCACTTTCGTTTAGTTTTGGATTTGTCGCGCTTCAGAGAAATAATTTAAGATACTTTAATTGCTCCAGTTCTCTCATATGAATGAATCATCCTTTACATGCGTAAAACCTAATGCATTTCAGCATCTTCACAGCTGTCTTTAGCATCAAACTAAAATCCGAACTGTGTGCTTCATTTTAGGCATCCAACTTATCGTTCTTCGAGACTACAGGTCTCATCGAAGAGCTGGAATATATGCATTCTTAAACAAACTGGGAACCATCAAAGATAGGACGATCTGCACCGGAACGCATAACCAAGATGGAAATATCCTCTCCTTCATATTTGATGTGCGCGAATTCGCACACGAAGAAAATCTAGATGAGGACCATGATTGTATACAGTATCGGAATTGGGAAGATATTTTTACAGTTTTTGAATTTGCAAGATATTTTTAATTTGGGTGAGTGTGGCAAATTCATCGGTTGATTTTTTCATTTTATGACACGCTGTCATAGTAGATATCAGTACAGTTCCAGGTTGTGGGTGATACTACAAGTAGCTCTGAAAGGTCTATATAATGGCCACATCAATTCCCACCCCTGGCCGATGGGTGGCTGGCATGGGTATGGCACCTAGATATTTACCTTGAGGAAATATCTTCTAATAGTCTCTCTGGTTCACACGAATACCGCGAATACATTTTATGGTTATTAGTATGTTTGTTTGAGACTTTTGGAGTAGCCAAAAGTCTATATAAGCCGAGAAAACTGCTTTCTTTAGTGTAGGTGAACGAAGTTGGCAGACAACTTCAAGCCAAGTCCCGAGTAGTAGAAAGTTGAGAGTCAACTTCAGACCCAAGAAAACTTTTTCTTACGCTGGTCGCAGAGCGTCGGTGGTAGATCCTGCCCCTTTTATACTTGCTTGTAGCTTTCTCAACTCTCTTCTATATACACTCCCTTTTGTTCGTTCAACAATACCACGGTAGCACTTTTGTCGCTCGCAACACCTCCTTCTCAGGGTAATTGGTTCTGAGGATCTCTTCCCCTTCCGATTTACCCCTATCAATATTCATCAACTACATGAACGTTAGATTCCCGATCAGGAGCCCAGCTCGTCACCACGTGGGACTTCTACATCTTCTTCATTCTCTAGTGACCTGTCGATTTCAAATACCCCGTACTTCTATTGGAGGGACGCTCTCCTGAAGCAATACGACCAACCCTATATCCACTCTTATTGCATTAAATTCACGTGACGATCCAACAATGGCACTGACCTGGAATTGGTGCCCTAAACATCTGCAGTCATAGCAGAGATCCACAGAAAGTCGGTCGAGTGTCAAGAGTTCGTTACACGGTCCATATCTTCTGTTGCTTTCTGTTGATAGATAGGCTGCATTTGGTTACAGATCGGTTCATAATTGATCAAACCCGGCCAAAGTCCTTCATTGTAGATCTACAACTGCAGTGAGTAGCATGTGAATCGGATCACGCATATTCATAACAGAAGGATTTGAAAGTTCGACAGAAACAGGGGACGTTGCAGAGCTTCACATACAAGTTGAGGCCAGAGAGACAGCGTGGGGGCTGGTACGCCGAGACAGAACAGCGAGCTCTGTTGATGACCCAGAGAGGGCTCCCAGAAGGGAGGGATTGTGCTGCCTGCAGAGAATGAAGGCCATTTGGATAGTGACTTAGCGGCATCCTAGGGAAATCGGCAATTCGATATACTTGGCCGGAGTTTAGGTGTGCGTAAACTAGTTGAAAGTGGGCGGAGCGATGAAACAGGTGCAAGCTTCAGCTTTAGAAAGATTTTAAAATGAGTGTAGTTGAAATTCTAGGAAGAGTTGAGAATGTGTTTATGTTTATATGGAAAATTATGAGCTATCACGTACCGAGGCACGATTTAACGTGGCACTCTACAGCCCCAGAGTCAACTGTAAATCGAAAGTAATTTGAGCTTTGCACGCAACGTCGCTACGAGGACAAGGGAGACATACGCAAAGGTCAAAGAAATCTTAACACAGCGTCATGCCGCAGCAGCAGTAATGTCCAATGCAGCGTGCCTGTTGGCCGGCCTCCGTCAGTTTTCTAGCTTTTTGACGTCTTCCTGCCATTTCTTTACATTGTAAGCCTTTACCATCACGACATCCCTCAGGGAACAGCTGACCATATTTTTCATGCATTAAAAACACCCCAAATTTCCCCTTTGAGCTTTGTGCTTGTTTATTAATAGAACAAACCGAATTGAAACTCTCGTCGGGGAATTTAAAGCCGACGGTATCTTTTTAACGGTCAACGGCCTCTTTTATCTTTTCCGTTCCGTTGCACTCTTAACAACGACCCAAATGTCGGAGGGAGGTCTTTTAATGTGTTCAAAAACTTAAACCGTATGGTAATGCAGGTAGTGGCTCACCCAAAATTCGAAGTCAACTCAGCCACCGCGAAGCCTCGTCAGGATTGCGCCACTTTTGGCGAATGACCCGTGCAACGTGTCGTCGGGTGTGAGCGCAGTCACGTCGGGGGGGTTTGATGCAAAGGCACGCTGCAGCAGCCGTCATGTCCAATGCGGCCTGCTTGATGGCTGGCCTGAAGGTAGCATTTTAGGGAACGTAGTTTCTTCCCCATTACGGTGTCGGTATACCCTTTTTGAGTCGATTGTGGTTGTCTGGAAAACAATGGGATAGATCGGATATAACTTCCAAGAGTAAAACACCAACGTTCCCCCGCAGTCACTTCTGACCGTCTAGCCCGTTTCGTCTGCAGATCGACATACCCCGACTGCTACGATATTGCTACACCGCTTTCGTCAATACGGTTGTTGATGGCTGCCTGAAGGTAGCTATTTAGGGAGCGCAATCCCTTCCCCATTACTGTTTTGGCATACTTTTTTGAGTCGATCGCGGTTTCTGGAAAACCATGGGATAGGTCAGATATATTATCCAAGAATAAACTACCCAAAACTTCCCCCGTTGTTGACAGTACCGACACCCCTCGCCCCTGAATGGTGTAGAAAGATGGCGTTGTTTTTAAGATAGATCGAATATATCCTCCAGCAGTAAAAAAAACCAAAACTTTTCTCTGTTCGAACGGCGCTGTAAACCGATACCCTATGCTTTTCCGCAAAGTTGCCGATCCTGTGTGCTAATCGTCGTCGTAGAATCATTCTGTAGCTTCCGTGCTTACTGGCGACGGGGCCTGTTTTTTAAACAGCAGATTGATATAATGAAAATTGTAGATATTCCTTGGCATGCTGCGCTGGCTGAGTTGGCTGCGCTGGCCGAGTTGGCATGCTGTGCTGGCTGAGTTGGCATGCTGTGCTGGCTGAGTTGGCATGCTGCGCTGACTGAGCTGTCACTGTACTTACAATTATATTTTTAATTATTTTTAGAGGGATGCTTTGCACTGTACTGTGGCGGTGCAGATTTGGCACATAGGTACTGTATAGGTGCTACAGAATGTGAGGGTTGAAAACTCTATATAAGGGGCTGTTTGCATGAAATGGTAGGACTACTTGGGAGCGAGCATACCCGAGCGGGGTGCTCAACAAGTTAAGTCAAACACAAAGCATAAAGCAAGTTGGGAGACAACTTGAATCCAAGTCCCGAGTAGTAGAAAGTTGAGAGTCAACTTCAGACCCAAGAAAACTTTTTCTTACGCTGGTCGCAGAGCGTCAGTGGTAGACCCTGCCCTTTTATACTTGCTTGTAGCTTCCTCAACTCTCTTCTATATATAATCCCTTTTGTTCGTTCAACAATACCACGGTAGCACTTTTGTCGCTCGCAACACCTCCTTCTCAGGGTAATTGGTTCTGAGGATCTCTTCCCCCGCCGATTTACCCCTATCATTTGGTACTCTTGTGGAGGGGGTTGCACCCGAGGTATTCGAGTTGAGCAGTAGTACGAACACTTCGGGGGATTTCTTTTCTGTAAACATGGATCTCAACGCTGCTCGTATAACGTTCACAGGGGGAAGACTGAAGACGTTGAGGGTTTCTTTACACATATGTTAACCTTGTGATGCGTGAGAAGGGCGATGAAGAAAAGGCCGCAAGTATCTTCGCCTATCTTCATGGTGACGCAAAGCACAAATATGTAAGTCCAAGTTTATCGACGGGTGGTCTCTTAACGGGAATGGGCGTAACTTCGGTGAGGTATGTGAGTGGCTTGTGAAAGAGTATTCTAAGGAGGTAGAACCAGATGAGATATTCGTACCGCCATAGAGGCCCGGCTCAACTTCGACGATTTGTTAAGCTCATTGGTGTACTTGTGTGATCTTTATGAAAAGGCTGGGTTCAACGCCCAAGCAAGTACGGAATGCTGCGTAAGGCGGCTATGGGGGATAAGCGGCTCTCCGATTTCCTCCTCATCAAGGGCCCTCACACTTTTGATGAACTGAAGGGTACCATAGTAGAATTTGTCAAAAATTCGGAGACGTTTCAGTCACTGAGTGAGGTACCGAGGGAAACCCGCACATCGATGTCTATCGTACATCCTGAAAAGAATTATCAAAGGCCGGCTACTAGTGCAGCGGCATTAGAATCTGTCAGGAGCGATGTCAAAAACTTGGAAGAAAGGTTGGAAACCCGATTCGATAATCGACTTGACATGATAACCTCGCAGTTGGAAAGCCTTACTCTTACCATTAAGAAGAACCAGTCTGGGGCCCCTAAGCCGCAGAAGTCTGTTCTTACTGTCACAAGCCTGGACACTTTGCAAACAGTGTCCTGATAATCCACATAGAAACACTCGTTGTGCAAAGTGCGGTCGATATGGGCATCATGAAAGTAACTGCTGGTCTAAAGACAACAGAAGAGCAAATTTATCGGAAGCAAGGAGTGAGTCAGGACCAGAGGTGAAAATCTTACAAAATAGAAGGGATCAAAGGTTGAAGGATGCGGTAACGTATCCATCGCTGAAGAGATTAGTCAAGTCAATGTGACAAAAAGGGATGGGGAAGGGAACATTTTATCGAAGAAACCTAGGCTAGAGTATGGAATGCTGGAGCATATCCCAGCACCTGTACCTCCTCGAACCAAGAGGTCTGATCAAGTTGTTCCAGGAGTGGGAGTCACTCCGGCCAAGAAGACGAAAAAGAGTAAGAAAGTTAAGAGTATCTCTAAGGACGTACTAGAGTATGTGAAGAGGTACAATTTGGTGGCTGAGCTTGCATCGGCCCCAACTGGGATAACGTTTGGTCAACTTTTGAGGGGCGACGCAGAGGATGCGAGAAAAGAACTCAAAAAAATTATCAGGTCTAATAAGTCCGCTAAGGGTAAGAAACTGTTTCTTCAATCGGCCTCGACAGCACCAAGACGTCTTAAGCTGGTACCAGTCAAAGTATTGGGTATGAAAACCCAAGCTCTTTTCGATTCGGGTGCTGTTCCAAACCTCATTTCAGAAACTTTGGTGACAGATCTAGGTCTCGACATTACTCAACGACTCGAAAAATAACTGTAGCGGATGGAACCGTCTCAAAATGTGGCACTGTTGACAAGGTTTCCGTGTTCTTTGGGACTCTAAAGTTGATGTAGACTTTCTTGTCATGCCGGATCTCCCTTTCGATGCAATCATTGGCTGCCCCACAATGGAAAGACTAGGAACATGCATTGACTTGGGCAACCAAGTGGTTTCAGTTAATATTGACGGCAGAACCGTGAAGATGCCCCTTGATTTCGACAAAAGCACGCATCCTGAAGATTTAAAAGAAACGGACAGTGAAGATTTCACTTCTAGCTATGACAGCGAAGATTCGGAACCAACTAACACTTTCGGAAGTGGAAAAGGGTACCCTCGGGGGTAATGAACATGGCATGGGACGATTATGATTCCGGGTTTGAAACAGATGACGACTGGAATTCTAGGATAAGTTTGAAACCCGAATGTGTTTCTTTTTGCGATGATATCGAATCAAAGGACAGAATTCGGAGCATGAAAGAAGATTACCTTTGCAAAGAAAATAAGAATACGTCGAATTCCATATATGAAGATGTGAGCACGACGGAAGAGGTCCTTCAAAATATTGAGGTTGAGGATCAAGAAGAAAAAGGGCGCCAAATGGCAGAAATCCAAGGAAAAGTGCAGCACCTTCCCGCCCCCGCCTCACTGAAAATATCCGACATGTTAACATCTTCCGAAGTAATTGCATGGAGCGTTTCAGATTTAAGACAAGCAAGTGTACCGGTTACTCACTCGTTCGAACTTACCGACACTCAACCGATTTACCACAAGCCTAGACGTCAACCGCCAAAATATGACCAATTTATCTCAGAAAATGTTACAAGTATGCTGAAAAATGATATTATTCGACCAGTTTCATCCCCATGGTCGTTTCCAGTTGTGGTCGCACCAAAAAGGATGGAAAGCTGCGTTTTTGCGTCGATTACCGACAACTGAACCAGAGAATGATACCCGATCGATTTCCGATTCCGAACATGGAGGAGATCCTCGAGGACCTGAAGGACGGGAGATATTTCACCTCAATTGACCTTTACACTGGCTATTGGCAGATTCCATTGGATGAAAAATGTAAGGAAAAAACAACCTTTACCAGCAAAGCCGGTACGTTCAGGTTCGAAGTGATGCCTTTTGGTCTCATGAATGCACCAGCTACATTCCAAAGAATGATGAACGAGGTTTTGAAAGGACTTCCATTCGCAAGAGTCTATATCGATGATGTCGTCATATTCTCAGAAACATTGGATCAGCACATCTCGCACGTCAAGATAGTTGTGGAGAGGATATCGGAGTATAGCTTGAAAATTAAGTTGAGCAAATGCTTCTTTGCGAAAACTTCTATCCAATTACTCGTCATATCGTCGACCAAGAGGGAATTAGAGTGGATCCAGAGAAAACGAAAAAAATAAAGTTGGCACCAAGGCCCGCTTCAAAGACGGAGGTCCGAAGCTTCTTAGGACTGGCCTCATATTACAAAGATTTATCAAAGATTCGCCAAGACTGCAGCACCGTTACATGCCAGCACTACGAAGAACGGAAAATTTCACTGGAACAAGGAAATGGAAACTGCATTTAAGGAGCTTAAAGATAAGCTATGTGTCCCCCAGTTCTCATGTACCCAGATTTCAAGAGACCATTCGTTGTGGAGACAGATGCCTCAGAACGGTCTTTGGGTGCCGTTTTGTCCCAAAAAGATGAAAACGGAAGACTACACCCTGTTCAATTCGCAAGCCGAACTCTGAATGATGCGAAAAGAGATACTCAGTCTGCGAGAAAGAAGCGCTAGCTGTCGTCTTCGCGCTGAAAAAGTTTCGCGTATACCTTTTATCACTCGAGAAATTTGTCTTGATAACTGATCACCAGGCACTTAAAACAGCATTCCAAAAGAAGGATGTACATCACCGCTTGGCCCGATGGCTCGACATTTTCGCAGAATATCGGTTTGAAATTGTGTATAGACCCGACGCAATAATCAACCTGCCGATTACCTATCCCGCTTGAGGGACGCACTGATTCCAAATGAAAAAGCTTCGGAGGACATCGTCGGAGTCACCGAGTTGCAGTTGCCGAACGATAACGAGTACGAAGCTAATATTCACGGACTGATCAAATTCCGCGATGGACTAGAAATGAGAAAGGGTGATCTTGAACACAGAAATTGGGTACGCAGGAATCAAAAGGCTTTTACATTGTGGAATGGGAAAATCTTCCGGCACACTAAAGCCAGTCCCCGACTAGTGGCCCCTTTGAAAGAAAGAATGAAGATCTTGAGGACTTTCCATGATGAGTTAGGGCATTGGGATCTCGAAACAACCAAAAAATTCGAACTGAGAGATTCTGGTGGACCGATATCCATAAGGACGTCTATAATTTCGTGAAAAGCTGCGACAACTGCCAAAAATTCACTCCAATACGGAAGTATAAGACAACTCTAAGTTTTCCAGTTTCCGGTCTCTTTGAAACCTTCTCAATTGACTTTGCCGGGCCCATTCAAGGAAACATTTCTGGAAACAAATATCTCCTTATAGGGGTGGAATATCTTACTGGATGGTCAATAGCAGTTGCAGTCGAGGAGACCAATGCTGAAGTGGTCCTGAGATTCATCGAAAAAGATATAATTGAACCGTTTGGTCTTCCAAAAAGGATAATATCGGATAACGCCCTTTGTTTTACTGCAACTTCACTGCTTCGAGTTTTGAAGGAGAAAGAGATTCAGCTGAAGACAGTTCTCGAATAAGCTCTTATGTCAAGCGGGAATGCCAAAAAGATGATTGGAACTATGAAACGCGCACCTACTTGTTGGAGTATTTTATAGGTAATCAAATGCCTCCCTATTCGTTTGAAAGGCCTCATGTTTTAACGATAAGGCAACTTACATTAAAGAAACAGAAGAAGAATGATGACGAGTCGGGACGTTCGTCTTGAGCAAGGGGGCCTGATATAATGAAAATTGTAGATATTCCTTGGCATGCTGCGCTGGCTGAGTTGGCTGCGCTGGCCGAGTTGGCATGCTGTGCTGGCTGAGTTGGCATGCTGTGCTGGCTGAGTTGGCATGCTGCGCTGACTGAGCTGTCACTGTACTTACAATTATATTTTTAATTATTTTTAGAGGGATGCTTTGCACTGTACTGTGGCGGTGCAGATTTGGCACATAGGTACTGTATAGGTGCTACAGAATGTGAGGGTTGAAAACTCTATATAAGGGCTGTTTGCATGAAATGGTAGGACTACTTGGGAGCGAGCATACCCGAGCGGGGTGCTCAACAAATGAAGTTGCATACAAAGCATAAAGCAAGTTGGAGACAACTTGAATCCAAGTCCCGAGTAGTAGAAAGTTGAGAGTCAACTTCAGACCCAAGAAAACTTTTTCTTACGCTGGTCGCAGAGCGTCAGTGGTAGACCCTGCCCCTTTTATACTTGCTTGTAGCTTCCTCAACTCTCTTCTATATATAATCCCTTTTGTTCGTTCAACAATACCACGGTAGCACTTTTGTCGCTCGCAACACCTCCTTCTCAGGGTAATTGGTTCTGAGGATCTCTTCCCCGCCGATTTACCCCTATCACAGATGTCATTCTCCCTCGTACTCCGTTAGGTAACCAGAACCAGAAGGCTAATTTCTAGGGCTGCAGGTTCCGACACATTAGTACACATGAGGTTCTCGATGATATCATGGGCTTCAAACAGAGATTCTCTCCCGGAGGCCCCGGTCCAAAGTCATGCCTGATAGTTGCTACGAGTTCCATCCTCATAAGGGAATTCCGGTTTCCTGGCAGCTTGTCCGCGACTTGTTAATTTTTAGGCACCAGGGAAAACACCCGCCTGTTCTCGCCCCTTAGATCGTTGGTACATTTCTAACCATGTTGGCAAGGAAGGAAATGTCACCTCGACCGATAGCTTTAGGTACTTGCCGCGTAGATTGATCGATAGCTGCTTATTGAGGTAAGTGCCCCAGAAGGCGCGAGATTACGTCCCAGTTCTTCATGCAGGTGTTACCACCTGTTCAGGTTCCGCAACTGTACATGGGATAAAAGGAATCGCCCAGGGGTATGGCAGGAGTCCAGAGAATGAGTTGTTGAAGGACAAGAACGCTTTTTGTATGGGGAAGGTTTGAGGGTTTCACTCTTGGAAGAGAAGTAAAGGCAGATAGATTTGGACGTAGGGAAGTGGATGATACTGAATAGGTGTTCGATGCATCTTCTTCATATCTAGCTGCTTGGTCGCAAAGATCATTTCTTATAGTACTTGTGTTTGCTATAGATTCTCTGATTTTCGTTTGGGACTACAAGGAATGGCCATGTGCATAGTCATCGTAACTCATCCGGGTAATCAGGTTACTGACGAGTTCTTGATCAACTGGATCACTTGGAGTACACTGCCATACAATAAGGCGCTTGATCCTGCATTGCTTCCAGTGAGTGGCTCATCACAGTTGATCAAAATACATTCAGTAAACTCATCTCATGAAAATTGCCATCGACATCTTGAGCCCAATCATAGTCATGAGTAGGAAAGCAGTTACAGTAACTCATTTGAGCAATACGGCTAGATCATTGTGTTTTTCCAATAGATAGGTATTCATAGCCAGGGCACATTCTAAGGTTTGGGTGTTTTACTTTTGGAAGATATATCCGATCTATGCCAGAGCGTTTCAGAAAACCACAATCGACCTGAACAATTTATGCACTTCTTTTAATATGTTTCAAGGCACACACATCCAGCCCATCCCTCCGCTCCTACCTTCCGCCCTTCAGGTCTGGTTAAGAGTCAGGAATGAAATTGATAAAATAATTTATTCCGTGGCTCTTTTTGTAGAGCCGAGAGTTCCATGACTACGTGTTGGTCCAAATTGACCCTTGCAACGCTTTAAATTGAATTTTACGCCAGCGTATTCTGTAAATTATACAAACGCGTGCCCCAGGCTTCGTACGGTGCCTACACTAGTCTTACGATGCTCCTTCAGAGTTTCCTTTTTTACTTTTCTATGTCCGTGGTTGAAAGAGCACTCAGAAAGATGATCTCTACAGTAAACCAGCCCAATCTTTTCATGAGGGTTGAACAGCAGCTCTAAAATACCTACCATGAACCAGGGTTTTCTAAGACCATAAGTAATAAATGTCCTTCACAGCCTCATGGAAAATATCTAAACCACTAAATACGCCCCTTTTCGAAGCTAACGTTGGGACAACTTGAACTTTCTTATCCAGTCCGAGTCTTACCTTATCACCTCCACCATCCCCTTTTCAGCCTTTTCCCTGACCTTATGTCCATATATTCTTCCTCTTCTTCGGATTTTTGGCCATTATCGGCCTCTTCTGAATATTCTACCATATCCTCCTAGTAAGAGTCTTCATTCTCATAAACTAACTCCGGTGTCACGGACTGTTCGAACTGGTCCCCAGTGTCTTCCTCCTCTTCAGTGGCCTCGTCCTCAAAGACAAATATTCGGGCTAGTTCTATGATTTTCTTCTCTGTTTGACGATGAAGCTAATCGTCCGCGTCGGTGGGACCAGGAGAGATCAAGAAAGTGGGGTTTAGAAAGCGAGAATGGCGCGCTTTTTGAATTGGACTAGGAAGGGCGTAAGTTTTTCATTGTGATTTTGGTCGGGGGAGTGGTGGAGGATTGGAGATGCTGAAATGTTTCGTTGCTCTGGTTAAACGGAATTATATAGGCATTGAAGTCATTTTACATACAGATTTTAAATATATAACAAAATATGAAATGGAATTGTTTCCTGCGCATTTGCGCAAATTTGTGCACAGAAATAGAGAATTTTTGAAAAACGTGAGCTGAAAGAGGGAAACGCTCGACTTAGGATGGGCTACAAGGGGTGTATTTAGTATTAAAAATATCTATAAAAACTGGTAGTGAATCTGGAGAGGATCGCATAAAGGATAGCAAGAAGTAAATAAGGATGGATATTCGCCCTGAGAAGTGGCTGAGAGTGAGGGAGTGCGAGGAAGGACCGGAACAAAAAGCAAATTTGTACTCGAGGAGATACTGCAGTAAATTAAAGATCAGTAGATGACGACGACGAAAAAAATTTTCATCCCGTCTCCTGCGAGCCTAACAGGGTCAGAAATGATTCAGCCGTACTTGCTTCAGATGGATCAGCTCCAGCAGCACCAGACCAGATGCCCAATACCTACTCAGAGACCTCCAGTGTCTGAGAACCGTCTCCGCTTACATCAACGAGACCTTTACATCCAACATTCTTGTCATGTCGCATATGCTAACAAGGCTAAGCTGTATTTTAGGAGAAAGATATGCATTATCTATAAACTCTTCTTGTTTCTTATTTTCACCACTTCATCACAACAACAGCGGCACGTTTTTATCCTCCCACGCTTGAGAAGTCGTCGTTCCTTTCACCATAGCATCCCGCTGTTCTCTGGAGGGTGAGGTTGCCCCGTTTGCGCCCGCCGTTCCTCTGATGTTGCCCCTTTACTGGACCTTCTCGCCAAGCTCACTCTGACCTATAAATATGACGATGAACAAACACCAATGCATAATTTACTCCGGGATGCCATCTACCGGTAGTGCAAGGAATGTTTTCTCTCCGCGCTCGCCAAATACACTCTTCCTCTAGTGATCCAAACTCGTCTCCGTCTCTAAGCATAGACCTCTACATTCTGGGTGCCTATAGGCACGCCTCTCGTGATATTACCCTGAATGTCACTGCAGCCCATCCCTACTCCGGCAATTGCATCTCCTAAAGCGCATATTCTGCCGGCGTCGCTGCAAATCTTGCTGAGAAAGTGAAGTTCCGACGTTACGATCCATACAGCCGCGTTGGTGAGATTTTTCTCCTTCCGATAGGTGTTAATTCCAATGCGGCTTTAGGGGCCTGCGGAACAATTATTTTTGCCTTCTCCCTTCTTTCGCTTCAAGCTGCCGGAATTAAGTACCAGCAGCGGAGCTTCAGGACTGAAGTATCTGCTTTTCGTTCTGCCGTCATGGGACGCAGGCCATCCAGATGAACAGCCACCGCGTACCTGAGCAGTTATTGTTGATCTTCCTAGTAACCCTTGCCTATGGGCTTTCGTTTCTTGTAAAAGATTTCCACACACACTACGTTTATATGTAATTATGGAAATGTACTTCATTATTTCTCCTAGGTGAGTCAGTGAGAGTTCTTCAATACAAATATTTGGCAGCGGTCTACTCCTGAAAGAGTACGTAAACCTTGGAATATCTCCGGGAGTAAAATAAAAGAGGACAATAGTCATCCTCTTCGGTTCACAATGTGCAACAATTAGAATGTGAGAATGCTTTCCAGAGACCAGGGAGGCAAAAGTCTGCGTATTGAAAGCTCCAAATAGGAGACGGAGGCAAGTGGGACTATCTCAAAAGGCTATTGAAAGACCAGCCGTAAGGAATATCGCGCTGGGCGAAACTATCGCGGCATCTTGTTTTTGGAGGAGAGACCTCACCCTTGCAAAGATTTCAACAGCTCGCACGGCAGCGTGCTAGACCACGTCTGTCACCACCGCGAATGCGTCGGAGTTCCACCCTCCAACGGTAGATATTGGCAGTGAGATCAGTCAAGACCTGGCTTGTGTGGTGGTTGATAAGGGTAAGTCGGCGGGCGAAGAGATCTCCAGAACCGATTACCCTGAGAAGGAGGTGTTGCAAGCGACAAAAGTGCTACCGTGGTATTTTTGAACGAACGAAAGGGAGTGTATATTGAGGAGAGTTGAGGGAGCTATAAGCAAGTATAAATGGGGCAGGGTCTACCACCGACGCTCTGCGATCAGCGTAAGAAAAAGTTTTCTTGGGTCTGAAGTTGACTCCCAACTTCCTACTACTCGGGACTTGGCTTGAAGTTGTCTGCCAACTTGCTTGACCTGTCAAGGAGGAAGCAGTTTACTCAGCTTATATAGACTTTTGGTTACCCCTGAAGTCCGAAAAAAAATACAGTAGGTACCAGGCAATGCACAGAAACAATTTGCGTGGATGATATACTCTAAAAAAAAGATACTTAAGAAACTAACAATCAATGAGGTCCTCTTACTTCCCATTCTTTAAATCAGATCAAACGACTCCTCTAAAATATCCATGCTGTCCAAGCAGTCCCCACAAATATCTGCGAATGGCTCACATCTCTCTATTCACTCCTGGGAGATATCTAGACTACTAAAGATATCTCCACCCGGTTCCATCGTCAGCACAACTTGATCCATACATTCCCCCATTCCAACCCTTCCCATACCTTCCTGTGACTCATCATCGTCGTCCTCATCGTCGTCCTCATCGACATCCTCATCATCCCCATCCTGATCCTCCCCTTCCTCCTCTTTGTCCTTAACCTTGTAGACCAACTCCGGGGCTGCCCATTACTCGAAGGACTCCCCGCTCTCCTCCTCGACGTTCCTAGCCTCATCCTCACTTACCTCCCTCGCGTTTTCTTCTATGAAGTAGCGGCGAACGAACTCGATGATTTGCTTCTTTGTTTGCCGCCGGATGTAGTCGTCGGCATCGGTTGGCCCGCAGGCGGCGAGACGGAGGCCATTGATGGGGCGAAAGGGGCGATTTTTGGTGATGGGGCAGAGGAGTAATGAATAACATGATCGGGACATTTGGAACTTGTAATAAAGGGGATTAAATAGGCTCCCGCGGCGGGTTCTATAGATTAGTAATAGGTAAAATAAATCTGCAAGGTATTTTGCAGTGGTGCATTTGCGCCTATTTCCTCAAAAAAGGCGAATTTGGAGGAGGAGGTAAGCTAAAGGGGAAAAAGAACTTGATTCAGGGTCGATCCAGAGGGTTAAATACAGTATAAAAATATCTAGATAAAATGGAAGTAAATTTGGAAACGACGGTCTGAGAGGTTAGGGCGGGATCGTTGTAGGTTGCTGGATTACACAAAGGGAGGACCATTTCCTGTATTCATGAAGGAGGACCATTTCCTGTATTACATGAGGGGAGGGCCATTTTTTTGTATTACAGTGGTTAACACTTCAAACCTTCTGAACTTCAATGATCCCGAAGCATTCGGAGATGTCAAGGGGTGGGAAACATCGTGAAACAGAGAGGGACACAGCCGGGGAGCTGCTAAAGAAACTGCAGAGGCGATGGTAATGGGTTTCAGAAAGTTGGGGGCAAAGGGTGTATGGAGTGTACCTGGATTCCCACAAGAATCCAGATGAGCCCCTCCTTTTATAGACAGTACGGTAACTCTACTCTAGAAATTCTATACTCTGTTAGCTCAGTAGAACTTACTAGAAAGTAGAGGTGTAAATATAGAATTATACTATCTAGAATATAACTACGTAAAAAAAACGATGACGTGGGGCTCCACGTCAAATAACAACATTGAGGGAAAATCAAATTTCTAAAATCATTCAAGACGATACAGTTTCCCTGTTACACCACTGTGTAATAGAGAACTGGAATAGCGACAGCGAACAAGTCTTTATTACACAGTGGTGTAACAGAGACATTGTTACACTATTCCCTCCCCCGGACTATTGACGTCCTCGTCAATGATACTGCGGGAGTATATTATGTTTCCGAATATACTCTTGTAAAGCTTCCGCTACTACAGCAGATACATCTTCCGTAACATCAACGAAGTCCTTTGTGGGTTGCCACTCCGCCTCATGACGTGGCCCACCACGCATCAGAACCAAGAACTTGAAACCGCGTCCAACCTTTTTGTGATCCAAGATAACCTGAACTTCCTGTTCTGGTCCATCAGGGAGCTTAAGCGGTGCAGGTGCAGGAGGAATAGGTAAAGCAATATCATTGGGCTGCTCCAAATGTGGTGTGGTGTGAATGGTATGAATGACTGGATGGATTTTAAAATGATCAGGGAGATCCAGTCTTAACCACGAATGGCCCATATCTACGCGCACCAAGCATTTTTAGAGGCCTGGGACCTAGAATAAACATCTGTAAACCACGAGCGATTGATCCAAAGCTTTGAACCGACTTTGTAATCTGGAACCTTGTATCGCCTTGAAGCATATGCAGCTTGCCGAGCTTTTTCCTTTTTGTAGACAAATTGCGCATCCTCCAGAGAAACCTTGAGCTTGACACGAAAGTCGTCCAAACTTTGAAGAGGTATTCTGCTGCTAGCCAAGAAGTCCAATGGCGATTTAGGTGTCCATCCCAAGTCCAGCTCAAATGGTGACGTACCCAGATCATCGCTCACAGCCGAGTTGTATGCAAATTCTGCAGATGGAAGCAGTTCATCCCATTCATCCTGATGATACGAGCAATAGCAACGGAGATAGTTCTCGATCATCCTATTCATAATCTCAGAAGCCCCATCTGTTTGTGGTTGTCTACTTGTAGACATTCTTAATTTCACCCCACAAAGATTCATTATTGTCTTCCAAAACTTTGAAATGAACTTGCTGTCCCTATTTGAGGTCACATCATCAGGCAACTCGTGGTTCTTGAATATGTTCGCGAAGAATCTCGAGCCGTGTCCTCAGCAGTATCTGATGTTTTAGATTTAAGAAAATGGACTCGACGAAGTCGATCAACCCAAGTCGTGATCGCATCATGACCGCTTCCTCGTCAGGGTAGCCTCACAATGAAATCTGTAGCTAATGAACCCCATCTGCGGTCAGGACAATTCCAGTGACATTGGATCAGTCAACTTTTTTTGATTAGAATCCTTATACTGCTGACACGTGAGACATCCTTCACAATACTTTCGAACATCCCAGCTCTTATGTTTCCAATGGAAGTTATCTAATCTGGACAGTGTTATCGCAAATTTAAAATGTCCACCAACTTTAGAGTCGCGAGCAATTTGGCAAAATATCCGAACTGACCTTCTTGGTATGCACAACTTTCCATTGTAAAACAGCCTCGAACCACCTTTTCGGAACATTGGCAGAATTCTTTCAAGTTTCTGCTTCTGACCATATCCTCTGGCCACTCTCCTTCCATGGCTTTTACCACTGGACCAAAGAACTGGTCGTCATCATCCGAGAATGATCTGATCAACGTCAAGGTAGGAATTTCAACGTCATTCACTGAGATGTCACGGTCTCCTCTAGTCACGTGCGGAGCTCTGGATAATGCGTCTCCCAAGACGTGAATTCTTCCAGGCTTCAGTGTGATGGGAAAGATTCCGAAGTTACCGAGAGTTTCCAACCAACGTGCTTCTTTCCGACTCAGTTTCGGTTTTGTGAAGAAGCTCTTAAGCACTTGGTTGTCTGTGAAAATCTCGAATCAGAACCTTCAACATACACCTGAATCTTCCCAGAAAATTAATCAAAGGCAGAAGCTCTCTGTCATTTGCAGTGTAGACCGAGACTCAGCTGGTGAAAGTTTCTTTGAAGTAGAAAGAAATTACACGATCTCTTCCATTCTCATCCAACTGTGTTAGAGTTCCACCGACAGCAAGCTGTGAAGCATCTACATGACCACGAAATGGCTTGTTCCAATTAGAAGCGACTAAAATTGGAGCCAACTTCATCGCTTACTTTAGCTTCTGAAAAGCTTTATCACACTGCTGGTCCCATTTCCAATACCTCGACTCTTCTTTGTCAGATCTGTGAGAGGTGCCGCAATTGCCGAGAACTTCTGAATGAACCTACGAAAAAACTGTATTAGACATAAGAAACTTCTCAACTCCGTTAGAGATTCAGGTTTCGGCCACGTTTGTAGGGCTTCCACCTTCTCAGGATTGACACGAATGCCGTGCTTCCGACTATCAAACCCAAAAACTCTAGCTCAGTCTGAAAGAAAGAGCATTTCTTCGGAGAGATGTACAGCTTGTGGTCCTTAAGTCTCTTTAATACAATTTCCAGATGTTCGTAATGTTCGTCCTCATGCTTACCGAATATAAGAAGATCATCCATATAGACAACCAAGAAGACATAGATTCAATCATAGAAGATCTGGTTCATCAAAGTTTGGAACGTAACAGGAGCGTTGCAAAGTCCCATTGGCATAAAAAGATATTCAAATTGTCCATACTTTGTATTGAACGCAGTCTTTTCGATGTCCTCCGGTTTCACCCTTATCTGATGGAATCCGGTTTCAGATCAAAGATTGGAGAAAAAACTTCGCATCTCCAAGTCGATCGAACATTTCATCAGAACGAGGGAGTGGAGCATTTTTTTTGGTGATGCGATTCAAAGCGCCATAATCGACAACACCTCTAAGTTTTCCATCCTTTTCTTTCACAAAGAAAATTGGTGCTCCATAATGGTGATTTACTGGACCTGATCTTCCCTTTTCCTCAGAAGAGACTCGACGTACTCTTTTGCTGCCCTAGTTCGGAGGAGACAACTGGAATAAAGGTCGATGAGGTGCCTTTGCTCCTTCTCCACTTTGATCTCATGATCAACTGATCGAATCGGAGGAAGCCCTCTTGCAATTCATCCTGAAAGACCTCTTTGAAATTACCAGTAATCTGCTCAGTCTTCCATCAAACTTTGAATCTGTCACTCCTGTCATACTGTGAACTTCAAGTAACTGAAATACTTCGAAGTCACCCCATGCCTCAGCATTCGTCTAAATTTCTTCAATCCCAAATTGGACACATCAATACGTTTTCTTCATCGGAATCAATCACTGGAATGGAAGCATCTTTCACCATCACAATCGTTTCCGATAGTCACACGTGGATTGTGGGCAACATGCCACGGCATTCCCAACAGAACATCATACCTGGTTTGGAGACAGCCCAACTAGAAGTATATGTATGTTCGCCTAACTTTAATGGTCCGTTGGAAATGATCTCAGATACTTCCTCAGTGACTCTCTGTGAATGGCAAACAATGACTCGTTCACGCCGAATCTCAAACAAGTTCCTATTTCGTTCAGGAACTCGGCTGAAACCACGTTTGTATTGCATCCATCGTCTTTAGTACTTTGACTGCTATTCATTCAGTCTACCTTCAAGTACTAACAAAGGCTCCACTGGTATAGGTCCATCAGTGGGGATGCTGTCATCATGACTAGACGTGATTCCATTAGACTCGGCTTCGGAGATTCTCGACTTTTCCCTGTCCTCTGAGAATTTAGCTCCGGTGATGTCCACAACAGTTTCACTCTGCTCATTGGGACATCTTTCACACTCACTACTGGTCTCACCTGAGTGTTCACCAAGTCTGGTGGACCAACTAGTTTCCCGAGTCAAAGCCATTCAAATCATTACTGGTCCTGCCTGTGTATTGTTCGCCGCTATGCGAGTACCACCCCTGTTACCTTTATTCCCGTTTCCTTTTCTGTGTTTCCAAGGTCTACATCCCACCTATGGCACGTAAAGCATCGGTTCTCCATCAAGTCTTTCTGACGCTGCCCATCGTTTTTACGTTCAAGGTTTCCAATCTCCATCGGCATAGGACCTGAGGCATTTCGATTGGCGTGAAATGAACCTCTGCAGTGAAAAACCTGCACCATAAAATGCTCCGTCAACGTTGAGAGCAATGGTAGTCAGCTTCAAACTTGGATGGGTTTCCTTTACGAACCTCCAACAGAATGTGGGGTTTGAGACCTTCACAGAACCGCGCCAATTTTTCCGACTCACTGATACCGGGAATATTGATAACCAAATTCCTGAACTCTGAGAGGTACGCAGCCACACTCGTTTTCTGGCGGATCTTGGTAGTTTGTCGCGAGCTCGAATGACACTGTCCGGGGACAAACTCTGCCTCAACCAGGAGTTTGAAAGCTTCCCATGTAGAAGGAACAGCATTCTCGGACACAACTGTATACCACCAGTTTGCGGCAGTTCCGTCATGAATGTCGAAGCAAAGTCGATAGCATTCTGGGCACTGATGACTTCTTCATGGCCCACCTGAATAAGTCTCAGGTATTTTTCGACTGAATGCAACCATGACCGAACGTTAACGCATCTCGAGTCCCATCGAACAACACAGGCTTATTTGGTTTGAAGAAAGACATGTTCAACAAACCTCTCACTTAAAGCCTTACAATAACACCTAAACTTGAATACAAGCACTTGAAGTTGAAATCTGCAAGGGATTCGTCCCTGGACGACGGGTTGGCTCCCTACCGCGAAGAGAGTGACTCACCAGCAGCTTTAATCACACCTACACTCCATGTGACTCAGCAATCCGTTCGGGATATCCCCACCAGTCCACTATGTAGACCGCGATCGGTGTCCTTACCCTATAGGAAAGCCTCTCAAGCCGACTCTAAGCTAGCGAATAACCAAAGAATCCCTTTCTGAGCACGTACCCTTAGTCCAAGTCCAGTCCAAGTCAACCCTATGAAGCGTTACCTGAACCCGTGACCCAGTCGGTGCACCTAGCTAACAGCCAACGAGTGCAATAGGATTGTATAGGAATACTGTGAGGGGACCCTAAAATGGGGACTTGGTCAGAAGTAACGGCTTTACTAAGGCAACTTAGTTAAGCCTACTGTCCAGTCTAAGTATTCTGAAAAGGATCACGCAGTTTCGTGAGGCCTGCACGCTACCTGAACAGAATAACCTAGAGAACGCAGACTAGGCTGCACCCTCAAGTTCCGGTTACCTAGTTCTCCAATTAGTAACGCGAACTGCGTAGAACAATGGGGTTTAGAGTGCCTGGCACTCCAGCACGGATACTCTCCTGTACTTGGCACTCCAGCCCACAAGTAAAGTATATAATATTGCTTACAGTAAACCTGCCCGCAAAAGTTTTCCAAAAAAAGAAACAACCCAAAAAATACACGTGTAAGAAACCCTCGAACTAGAGAAAGACGAGAAGCAAAAAGCAGCGGAACAGGCGAAAGCGATGCTACAAGTGAAACAGAGAGGGACACAGCCGGGGAGCTGCTAAAGAAACTGCAGAGGCGATGGTAATGGGTTTCAGAAAGTTGGGGGCAAAGGGTGTATGGAGTGTACCTGGATTCCCACAAGAGTCCAGATGAGCCCCTCCTTTTATAGACAGTACGGTAACTCTACTCTAGAAATTCTATACTCTGTTAGATCAGTAGAACTTACTAGAAAGTAGAGGTGTAAATATAGAATTATACTATCTAGAATATAACTACGTAAAAAAACGATGACGTGGGGCTCCACGTCAAATAACAACATTGAGGGAAAATCAATTTCTAAAATCATTCAAGACGATACAGTTTTCCGTATTATTACCGTATTATTTCCATTATTATTATTTTTTTATTATTTTATTATTACTTATTTCCGTACTATTACACAGTGGTGTAACAGAGACACACATCGTGCCCGTTTATGTTGAGGGAGCAAGTGTATTCACGAATTTACAGTAGCGTCGAGGACGTCTGTCCCTCCGGTACTCCCTGTAGCCCAGATATCTGGCCTTCTGCGATGTTGGCCATCGAGACGGGCTCCATGACAAGGGGAAGTGTTTGGGTGGTTTACATTTGAAAGATATTTTCGCCTGATGGGTGACGAGCGGTCTTTGGCAAGTCCGACATGAGAATTTTAACCTGGCGGAAGCTCGTCTCCTGCTGTCGCCAGGGGGTGTTCGTCCTTGAACTGCTTCGTGAATTGCATCCGTCAATTTCTTTCACAGGGGAGGGTTGCTGAAGCAAAAGTCGCTGTAGGGAACTACTTTAGACTGCGGAATTGGTCATGGGGAAAGGTCTGGATGTTTTACTATTGGAAGCTATATCCGATCTATCTCATTGGTCATGGTGAATGGTGAGTTGGCTTCCTCGTAGGTTGCCAAGTGGTTCACTGCGGACGGCAGGCATCAGTCACACAGCTGGTCTGTTTGGAAGCTATACGCGGGAAGATGGCTGTGGAGATGATTTTGGCAGAGATAAGGCCGACCTAGATTTTTGGTTTCATGTCTTCAATCGATTGGAGTGGTAGTTTTAGCTTCCTGAAGACTGGAAAACTGCTGGGTTATGTTTCGCTTATTTCATTTATCACTCGTGTGTAGATGTGTTTTTACATTTTTTCTACAGCAGAACCTTTGAAATGGTTTGAATACAAGTTCAGAGGACACCATAAGTTTGCATCGCTAGAGGAAAACAGGCCCCATTAACCCCAGTTCTCGAGCTGCATGGTCGGTGTTATTTGCTCTACACAACACCTAACATAAAAACTCCCCTGGTCCTCAGCCCTTCAAGCTTTCACAGTATATAAACTCCGTACTTTACCAATTCATTTGCCCTAATAATCTCTCAGGCAGCTGATCGGTTGTTCTACAATAGAAGACTGGCGAGAAGTCACCCGGAAGGTGTGCTGGATTTGATGTAACAGCTATCAAATCCATAATGTACTGTCTTTTCGATAGGCGCAATTTAAGCTGCTGTTTCTCTCCCAGGAGTTTATTTCTGACTCACTCTCGAAACCCAATCTCTGATTGCTCTCCTTTTGCGACAGAGAAAACAAGGGATATGTTTACCGCGAGTCTCCAGAGTGCTGAAACCTAGGACAGCTTTAAAATAAGAACATGACGCCACCCGACAGTTACGATGGCCGCGTGATTCTTGAGTTGGCCATTTAACTGAAAGCCGCAGCTCGCGGTAGCCACGAAATATTTGGGCCAGAATAAATCCTTTACTTCTTCAACTATCCGTGTTTCAAGCGGATCAATGGACATGTCTCGCTAATCATATGATCACAGCAGTCAGCAAACTGCAGACAATTCAAAATGAAGAGATCCTCTCAATCTCTGGGAACGTGCTTATAGTGTAAGGTGTGACTAGTCCATCCAATACGAATTGCCCTTCGTAATTAGATGCGAGCAGTCCGATGGTACAGGTGGCAATGATCTCAAAGACGTCCACGCATCACTTCCGGACTCCGCAGCCATAGTACTGTGCTCCATCCCACCTGCACGCCCTTGCGTAACGACGTACTCAGTGCCCCCTGTTTGTGCACCGAATTGAACCGCTTCTTGAGGCCAAACGCCCATAGACAAATCGACAGTCAAGATGTTATCCTCACTAGCCTTACCTACCACCGCATCGACTTGGAACCGCTGCCCGGGCCATGAACCTGTATAGTCGTGATATAGTTCTACACGGCAATCCGGACTGTTAACTGACCTTGTCAAATCGTCCATATCTTCCTTTACTTTGCGGCGATAGTCAGATTCCGCGGAGTTCCGGCGCGGGCGATACTCGATAAAGTTTGCGGTGAGCCCCATGTTCAGAATCCATAGATAAATAGCTTGACCTGGCAGACGGATAACCAAGCTATTATACGTATAACAGGGGAAACCGAGAAGGAAACGTGGCGCGTTGCTCATTTTGATGTAGACGTTGAGGCCATACGGGGTATAATTTGGTCTGTAGGCCATGGCAGTGCAATCCGTTCGTCTGCTTGTCCAGAGTGAAGGTGGTGGTGGTAGCATTGGTGATGGAGCGATTATGTTGAGACCGCCAGGAAAGTGTTGCAACGGCATGGTGACAAAGGTTGTAAATGAGATAGAGTTGGCGTTTAAGGATCGTGGCTGTAGGTTCAAGAGGAAGTTAGAAGGATAGCACTTTGTGGGTGCTGACAAGGTTTGAGTAGAGTTCAGAGACCTTTTAAAACAATAATTTCGACTGGAGGTTCTCGTGAAAAGGGCGGGAAATGTTGGTTTTTTATATTTCAAAGATGTGGGCGGCTGTGTCCCAGTATATTCCGCAAAGTGAACAGCGGCGTGAAGAAATTTAAATCTGTGTCCCATGGGAAATTTGTTTGATGTTCTGTACTCTTTTGCGATAAGTGGAGGGAAATGTTGGGATTTTTGTGATTTGGAAAGAACGGTCACTTTTTTTGCTGTGTTATTCACGTTCCAAAAATTAGTAGAGAGACTGGAAAATCTCATTGCATCAACCGGAGCATTTTGTAGACGGTTACTTGCCTTTCGGCGGTATCTTGTTGAAGTACTCATGAAAGTTTTGATGCGTCCCAATACAGCGAACTGCCTAGATTTTTTTGTTGGAAACGACCGGTCGGAGTTTTAACCGATTTCTGATCTCCGTAGAAGAAATGAAAGTAAAGAATGTTCATCCTTTGTCGGGGGATTTCGGATGATTGGAATGGATACCATGAGCCAGCTCCTAAATTCATGAATGATTGAACTCTTTTAGAAGTATTTCCGATATCCGCTTCGAAAAATTGTAAAGCAATCACTTTTTCATCCCCTACATTGTAAGCCTTTACCCACATCCCGACATCCCTCAGGGAAGAGCTGACCATATTTTTCATGGATTAAAAACACTCCAATGTCCCCGCTTTTCGAGTCCCGCGACCACATCTTCCATGCATTAAAATGCAAGATTATTCCTCCCCTTTTTCATTCCACCAAACTACCTGTTTCATTGAAATCCTATCAAAGAAGACATCTGGTTATTTAATTAACAATAACTTATGTCACTGGATGGTACTTGACTGAAAACGTCACCATAATCTAATGCCCTGTTCACCTCAAGATTCCAAATTTTGAAGCGACTTATTTAGCGAAACAAAAAACGGGTTTCCTGTGAATTGGTTCCGACATCACGATTACTCATCTATAGTACGTTCAAAACATGTATGTTTCGGAGTCGACTTTGAAAATTATGGGACTCATCAGTCACACAGTTGACTTGTAGGCCAAGTCATATCATTTGCGATAACAAGATGGAAACAGAAAATCATAAGCGCTGAACTGATACGCGGCAATGCCAGGAAAATGTTGACTGCTTGGATTTCATTCCGCAGTGACTTTAGAAATCCAGCAATATCGGTTCGCAGATTATTTGGTAGGCAGCCTACAGATTCATTGTATTTAGAGGGGAGAAGAAATTAATCCTAGTAATTGGATCTACCATTTCAGAATATATGGTAAGTGTTTTGTTACCCAGCGGATATAAACATGTGACAAAACGGACACTCTGTGCGAGGTTGCTTGGCACAGTCACCTCTCCAAATGAATTTATTAGGAAATATAAACATCAGCAATGCCATCAGAATGTAACAATGCCTCTGTAACACCCTTGTGCAATAGAGACATGTTCGTTTTTGTATTAAGTTCTCTATTACACAGTGGTGTAACAGAAACCTCGCATCGTCTTGACTGAAATGAGAAGCTCAGTGTAGCTGGATAGCGGTTTATTTTTACTTCAATGTTTTTAATGACGTGGTTTTATTTCCGTAATTATTTTCTATATACGGTAGTACTATTCTATAGTTCCATCTCTTCTTTCTAGTAACTTGTACCGAGTTAATATAAGTATGAAAGTTCTAGAGTAGAGCTACAGTACTGTCAGTAAAAAGCGGGCTCATCAGTAGTATTGTGGAAACCCAGGTACACTGCGGTAACCCTTTGCTTTCAACTTTCTGAAAACCACTGCCATCGTCTCCACCACTCCTTTAACATTGCACTGGCTGTCTTCCTCTCTGTTTCATTGTAATTATCGCTTTTACCGCCCCCGCTGCTGTTTCGCTTTCATCTTGTCTACCTCTAGGTTTTATACACGTGAACTTTTTCTTTTTGTCATATTAATAATTTTAGGTCTTATAGCCCGGAAACTTGACAGTACAGCAAAGGGTTTTAGGTCACTCCGTATAGATAGCGTGCAGGCCTCAAGAATCTGCGCGATCTTGTGCAGAATCCTTAGACTGTAAAGTTTGGCTCAACTATGTAGCCTTAGTAAAGCTTTGCTTCTGGTCAAGTTCCCATTTGAGGGTCCCAGGTCAGTATCACTCTGCAATACTCTTGCAATTGTTTGCTGTTAGCAAGGTGCATCGACTAGGTCACAGATTCAGGTAACGCTTTAGAGGGTCGACTTGGACTGAACTTGGACTGAGGGGCACGTGCTCAGAATAGGTACTATTTGGTTGTTTGGATGGTGTTTAGAAACATTTTAATCAGTGTTCCCGGTATGAGTGAGTCGGAAAAACTGGTGCGGTTCTGTGAAGGTCTCAAGCCACACATTCTGCTGTTGGTCCATTAGGAGAATCCATCCAAGCCCGGAGCTGCTACTACTGTTGCTTTTAAAGTTGATGGAGCATTTTACAGAGCAGGATTGTTCGCTGCCAGAGGTTCATCTTCAAACAATCGAAATGCCTCAGGCCCCATGCAACTGGATATAGGTAACCTGGACCGCAGTCTCTATGGGCAGCGTCCGAAACACTTGATGGATAACCGATGCTTTACGTGACATAAATTGGGATGTGGACTTTGGAAACACAAAATGGAAACGGTAATAAAGGGAACAGGCTTGATAGCCGCATAATGCCAAACTACACACACGCAGGACACGGTAATTATTTAAAAGGCTTCGACTGAGAAAACTATTTGGTCCACCAGACTTGGCAAACATTCAGGGAAGACCTTTTGCGAGTGTAAACAAATGTAAAGTTGTACGAAGGAAGGTCGTGCAGTAAATTAAGGGTCAGAAGATGACGACGACGAAAACATTTTCTTATCCCGTCTCGCGCGCGCTTGACAGGGTAAACAGTATTACAATCGTACTGGTTTCAGATGACTGAGCTCCAGCAGTACCAAACGGAATGCCCAATATCTCCTCAGAGACCACCAGTGTCTGTGAACCGTCTCCGCTTACATCAACGAGACTTTACATCCCAAAATCTTGTCATGTCGCATATACTAACAAAGCTAAGCTGTAGTTTAGGAGAAAGATATGCATTGTCCACCAAATCTTCTTGTTCCGTATTTTCAGCACTTCCCCACCACCACCGCGGCACGTTTTTATCCTCCCACGCTTGGAAAGTCGTCGTTGCCTTTCAACTTGGCACCCCGCTGTTTTCTGGACGGTGCCGTTGCCCCTTTTGCGCCCGCCGCTCCTGTGATGTTGCCCCTTTACTGGACCCTCTCGCCAAAACTCACTCTGACCTATAATATGACGATGAACAAACAACAATGCACAACTTACTCTAGGATGTCATCTACCGGTACAGCAAAGAATGTTTTCTCTCCGCGCTCGCCAAATACACTCTTCCTCTAGTGATCCAAACTCGTTTCCGTCTCTAAGCATGGACCTCTACATTCTGGGTGCCTATAGGAACGACTCTCGTGATATTACCCTGAATGTCACTGCAGCCCAACCCGACTCCGGCAATTGCATCTCCTAAAGCGCATATTCCGCCGGCGCCGCTGCAAATCTTGCTGAGAAAGCGAAGTTCCGACGTTACGATCCATACAGCAACGTTGATGAGAATTTTCTCCTTCCGATAGGTGTTAATTCCCATGCGGCTTTAGGGGCTGCGGAACATTTTCTTTGCCTTCTCCCTTCTTTCGCTTCAAGCTGCCGGAATTAGTCACCAGCCGCGGAGATTCAGGACTTGAGTATCCGCTTTTCGTTCTGCCGTCATGAGATGCCGGCCTTCCAGATCAATAGCGGCCGCGTGCCTGACGTCATGGGATGCCGGCCTTCCAGATCAATAGCGGCCGCGTGCCTGAGCAGTTATTATTGGTATTCCCCCTAATCCTTGCTTAGGGGCTGATAGGGGTAAATCGTCGGGAGAAGGTATACTTAGAACCAACTACCCCAATAAGGAGGTGTTGCGAGCGACAAAAGTGCTACCGTGGTATACTTGAACGAATGAAAGGGAGTGTATATGGAAGAGAGTTGGAAGGGCTGCAAGGAAGTATGGAAGGGGCAGGGTCTACCACTGATGCTCTGCGACCAGCTTAGGAAAACGTTTTCTTGGTTCTGAAGTTAACTCTCAACTCCCTACTACTCGGAGCTTGACCTGATGTTGTCTGCCAACTTGCTTGACCTCTCCATGATGGAAGCAGTTTACTCGGCTTATATAGACTTTTGGTACCCTGAAGTCCGAAAAAAATACAGTAGGTACCAGGCAATGCACAGAAACAATTTGTGTGGATGATATACTCTAAACAAAGATACTTAAGAACTAACAATCAGTGAGGTCCTCTTACTTCCCATTCTTTAAATCAGATCAAACGACTCCTCTAAAATATCCATGCTGTCCAAGCAGTCCCCAAATATCTGCGAATGGCTCATAGCTCTTTACCGTCCTGGGAGATATCTAGACTACTAAAGATATCTCCATCCGGTTCCAGCGTCGGCACCACTTGTTCCATACTCTCCAGTCCAGGCCCCACCAGTCCAACACTTTCCATTCCCCCTGTTCCCTCATCCACCTCGTCCTCGACCTCGTCCTCATCATCCTCCTCTTCATCCTCCCCATCCTCCCCATCCTCCCCATCCTTCGCTTCCTTCTCCTGGTCTCGTACACTAGCTCCGGGCTAACTATTCCTCGAAGGACTCCCCGCTCTCCTCCTCAACTTTCTCAGTCTCATCCTCACTTACCTCCCTCGCCTCTTCTTCTTTGAAGAGGCGGCGAACGAACTCGATGATTTCTTCTTTGTTTGCCGCCGGATGTAGTCGTCGGCCTCGGTTGGCCCGTAGGCGGCGAGACGGAGGCCATTGATGGGACGGGAAGGGCGGTTTCTGGAGATAGGGACAGAGGGGCGATTTGACGTCATTTTGGTAGGCTTTGGGGAGTGGGAGGTAATGAAAGGTGGTTTGGGTGTGTGGGGGAGAGGAATGATGAGCAAAATGATCGGGGATGTTTAAAACTTGGAATAAAGGGTTTCAATAGGCTCCCGGTGCAGGTAATAAAGGGGTTTCAATAGGCTCCCGGTGCAGGTTCTATAGATTAGGAATAGGTAAAATAAATCTGTAAGGTATTTTGTAGTAGCGCATTTGCGCCCTTTTTCTCAAAGAAGCGAATTTGGAGAAGGTATTTTTTAGTGGTATCGATTCAGGGGGTAGATACAGTATAAAAATATCTAGATAAAATGAAAGTAAATTTGGAGAGGACCGTGGTAATGAAAAGCGAGGTTCAGGAGGACGAGGAAGGACCGGAACTATAAGCAAATTTGGACAAGGAGATGTAGTACAGTAAACTAAAGGCCTGTAGATGACGGCGACAAAAAATATCCGTTCCTATCAGCACGCGCCTAACAGTGCCTTTCGTTTCTTGTAAAAGATTTCCACACACATTACGTGTATATGTAATTATGAAAATGTACTTGATTATTTCTCCTAGGTGAGTCAGTGAGAGTTCTTCAATACAAATATTTGGCAGCGGTCTACTCCTGAAAGAGTACGTAAACCTTGGAATATCTCCGGGAGTAAAATAAAAGAGGACAATAGTCATCCTCTTCGGTTCACACTGAGCAACAATTAGAATGTGAGAATGCTGTTTCCAGAGACCAGGGAGGCAAAAGTCTGCGTATTGAAGGCTCCAAATAGGAGACAGAGGCAAGTGGGACTATCTCAAAAGGCTATTGAAAGACCAGTCGTGAGAAATATCGCGCTGGGCGAAACTATCGCGGCATCTTGTCTTCGGAGGAGAGATCTCACCCTTCCAAAGATTTCAACAGCTCGCACGGCAGCGTGTTAGACCACGTCTGTTACCACCGCGAATGCGTCGGAGTTCCACCCTCCAACGGTAGATATTGGCAGTGAGATCAGTCAAGACCTGGCTTGTGTGGTGGTAAACTCTTCAAACCTTCTGAACTTCAATGATCCCGAAGCGTTCAGAGATGTCGAGGGGTGGAAACATCGTGCCCGTTTATGTTGAGGGAGCAAGTGTATTCACGAATTTACAGTAGCGTCGAGGACATCTGTCCCTCCGGTACTCCCTGTAGCCCAGATATCTGGCCTTCTGCGATGTTGGCCATCGAGACGGGGCTCCATGACAAGGGGAAGTGTTTGGGTGGTTTACATTTGAAAGATATTTTCGCCTGATGGGTGACGAGCGGTCTTTGGCAAGTCCGACATGAGAATTTTAACCTGGCGGAAGCTCGTCTCCTGCTGTCGCCAGGGGGTGTTCGTCCTTGAACTGCTTCGTGAATTGCATCCGTCAATTTCTTTCACAGGGGAGGGTTGCTGAAGCAAAAGTCGCTGTAGGGAACTACTTTAGACTGCGGAATTGGTCATGGGGAAAGGTCTGGATGTTTTACTATTGGAAGCTATATCCGATCTATCTCATTGGTCATGGGTGAATGGTGAGTTGGCTTCCTCGTAGGTTGCCAAGTGGTTCACTGCGGACGGCAGGCATCAGTCACACAGCTGGTCTGTTTGGAAGCTATACGCGGGGAAGATGGCTGTGGAGATGATTTTGGCAGAGATAAGGCCGACCTAGATTTTTGGTTTCATGTCTTCAATCGATTGGAGTGGTAGTTTTAGCTTCCTGAAGACTGGAAAACTGCTGGGTTATGTTTCGCTTATTTCATTTATCACTCGTGTGTAGATGTGTTTTTACATTTTTTCTACAGCAGAACCTTTGAAATGGTTTGAATACAAGTTCAGAGGACACCATAAGTTTGCATCGCTAGAGGAAAACAGGCCCCATTAACCCCCAGTTCTCGAGCTGCATGGTCGGTGTTATTTGCTCTACACAACACCTAACTTAAAAACTCCCCTGGTCCTCAGCCCTTCAAGCTTTCACAGTATATAAACTCCGTACTTTACCAATTCATTTGCCCGATAATCTCTCAGGCAGCTGATCGGTTGTTCTACAATAGAAGACTGGCGAGAAGTCACCCGGAAGGTGTGCTGGATTTGATGTAACAGCTATCAAATCCATAATGTACTGTCTTTTCGATAGGCGCAATTTAAGCTGCTGTTTCTCTCCCAGGAGTTTATTTCTGACTCACTCTCGAAACCCAATCTCTGATTGCTCTCCTTTTGCGACAGAGAAAACAAGGGATATGTTTACCGCGAGTCTCCAGAGTGCTGAAACCTAGGACAGCTTTAAAATAAGAACATGACGCCACCCGACAGTTACGATGGCCGCGTGATTCTTGAGTTGGCCATTTAACTGAAAGCCGCAGCTCGCGGTAGCCACGAAATATTTGGGCCAGAATAAATCCTTTACTTCTTCAACTATCCGTGTTTCAAGCGGATCAATGGACATGTCTCGCTAATCATATGATCACAGCAGTCAGCAAACTGCAGACAATTCAAAATGAAGAGATCCTCTCAATCTCTGGGAACGTGCTTATAGTGTAAGGTGTGACTAGTCCATCCAATACGAATTGCCCTTCGTAATTAGATGCGAGCAGTCCGATGGTACAGGTGGCAATGATCTCAAAGACGTCCACGCATCACTTCCGGACTCCGCAGCCATAGTACTGTCCATCCCACCTGCACGCCCTTGCGTAACGACGTACTCAGTGCCCCCTGTTTGTGCACCGAATTGAACCGCTTCTTGAGGCCAAACGCCCATAGACAAATCGACAGTCAAGATGTTATCCTCACTAGCCTTACCTACCACCGCATCGACTTGGAACCGCTGCCCGGGCCATGAACCTGTATAGTCGTGATATAGTTCTACACGGCAATCCGGACTGTTAACTGACCTTGTCAAATCGTCCATATCTTCCTTTACTTTGCGGCGATAGTCAGATTCCGCGGAGTTCCGGCGCGGGCGATACTCGATAAAGTTTGCGGTGAGCCCCATGTTCAGAATCCATAGATAAATAGCTTGACCTGGCAGACGGATAACCAAGCTATTATATATAACAGGGGAAACCGAGAAGGAAACGTGGCGCGTTGCTCATTTTGATGTAGACGTTGAGGCCATACGGGGTATAATTTGGTCTGTAGGCCATGGCAGTGCAATCCGTTCGTCTGCTTGTCCAGAGTGAAGGTGGTGGTAGCATTGGTGATGGAGCGATTATGTTGAGACCGCCAGGAAAGTGTTGCAACGGCATGGTGACAAAGGTTGTAAATGAGATAGAGTTGGCGTTTAAGGATCGTGGCTGTAGGTTCAAGAGGAAGTTAGAAGGATAGCACTTTGTGGGTGCTGACAAGGTTTGAGTAGAGTTCAGAGACCTTTTAAAACAATAATTTCGACTGGAGGTTCTCGTGAAAAGGGCGGGAAATGTTGGTTTTTTATATTTCAAAGATGTGGGCGGCTGTGTCCCAGTATATTCCGCAAAGTGAACAGCGGCGTGAAGAAATTTAAATCTGTGTCCCATGGGAAATTTGTTTGATGTTCTGTACTCTTTTGCGATAAGTGGAGGGAAATGTTGGGATTTTTGTGATTTGGAAAGAACGGTCACTTTTTTTGCTGTGTTATTCACGTTCCAAAAATTAGTAGAGAGACTGGAAAATCTCATTGCATCAACCGGAGCATTTTGTAGACGGTTACTTGCCTTTCGGCGGTATCTTGTTGAAGTACTCATGAAAGTTTTGATGCGTCCCAATACAGCGAACTGCCTAGATTATTTTTGTTGGAAACGACCGGTCGGAGTTTTAACCGATTTCTGATCTCCGTACAGAAGAAATGAAAGTAAAGAATGTTCATCCTTTGTCGGGGGATTTCGGATGATTGGAATGGATACCATGAGCCAGCTCCTAAATTCATGAATGATTGAACTCTTTTAGAAGTATTTCCGATATCCGCTTCGAAAAATTGTAAAGCAATCACTTTTTCATCCCCTACATTGTAAGCCTTTACCCACATCCCGACATCCCTCAGGGAAGAGCTGACCATATTTTTCATGGATTAAAAACACTCCAATGTCCCCGCTTTTCGAGTCCCGCGACCACATCTTCCATGCATTAAAATAACGCAAGATTATTCCTCCCCTTTTTCATTCCACCAAACTACCTGTTTCATTGAAATCCTATCAAAGAAGACATCTGGTTATTTAATTAACAATAACTTATGTCACTGGATGGTACTTGACTGAAAACGTCACCATAATCTAATGCCCTGTTCACCTCAAGATTCCAAATTTTGAAGCGACTTATTTAGCGAAACAAAAAACGGGTTTCCTGTGAATTGGTTCCGACATCACGATTACTCATCTATAGTACGTTCAAAACATGTATGTTTCACATCGGAGTCGACTTTGAAAATTATGGGACTCATCAGTCACACAGTTGACTTGTAGGCCAAGTCATATCATTTGCGATAACAAGATGGAAACAGAAAATCATAAGCGCTACTGATACGCGGCAATGCCAGGAAAATGTTGACTGCTTGGATTTCATTCCGCAGTGACTTTAGAAATCCAGCAATATCGGTTCGCAGATTATTTGGTAGGCAGCCTACAGATTCATTGTATTTAGAGGGGAGAAGAAATTAATCCTAGTAATTGGATCTACCATTTCAGAATATATGGTAAGTGTTTTGTTACCCAGCGGATATAAACATGTGACAAAACGGACACTCTGTGCGAGGTTGCTTGGCACAGTCACCTCTCCAAATGAATTTATTAGGAAATATAAACATCAGCAATGCCATCAGAATGTAACAATGCCTCTGTAACACCCTTGTGCAATAGAGACATGTTCGTTTTTGTATTAAGTTCTCTATTACACAGTGGTGTAACAGAAACCTCGCATCGTCTTGACTGAAATGAGAAGCTCAGTGTAGCTGGATAGCGGTTTATTTTTACTTCAATGTTTTTAATGACGTGGTTTTATTTCCGTAATTATTTTCTATATACGGTAGTACTATTCTATAGTTCCATCTCTTCTTTCTAGTAACTTGTACCGAGTTAATATAAGTATGAAAGTTCTAGAGTAGAGCTACAGTACTGTCAGTAAAAAGCGGGCTCATCAGTAGTATTGTGGAAACCCAGGTACACTGCGGTAACCCTTTGCTTTCAACTTTCTGAAAACCACTGCCATCGTCTCCACCACTCCTTTAACATTGCACTGGCTGTCTTCCTCTCTGTTTCATTGTAATTATCGCTTTTACCGCCCCCGCTGCTGTTTCGCTTTCATCTTGTCTACCTCTAGGTTTTATACACGTGAACTTTTTCTTTTTGTCATATTAATAATTTTAGGTCTTATAGCCCGGAAACTTGACAGTACAGCAAAGGGTTTTAGGTCACTCCGTATAGATAGCGTGCAGGCCTCAAGAATCTGCGCGATCTTGTGCAGAATCCTTAGACTGTAAAGTTTGGCTCAACTATGTAGCCTTAGTAAAGCTTTGCTTCTGGTCAAGTTCCCATTTGAGGGTCCCAGGTCAGTATCACTCTGCAATACTCTTGCAATTGTTTGCTGTTAGCAAGGTGCATCGACTAGGTCACAGATTCAGGTAACGCTTTAGAGGGTCGACTTGGACTGAACTTGGACTGAGGGGCACGTGCTCAGAATAGGTACTATTTGGTTGTTTGGATGGTGTTTAGAAACATTTTAATCAGTGTTCCCGGTATGAGTGAGTCGGAAAAACTGGTGCGGTTCTGTGAAGGTCTCAAGCCACACATTCTGCTGTTGGTCCATTAGGAGAATCCATCCAAGCCCGGAGCTGCTACTACTGTTGCTTTTAAAGTTGATGGAGCATTTTACAGAGCAGGATTGTTCGCTGCCAGAGGTTCATCTTCAAACAATCGAAATGCCTCAGGCCCCATGCAACTGGATATAGGTAACCTGGACCGCAGTCTCTATGGGCAGCGTCCGAAACACTTGATGGATAACCGATGCTTTACGTGACATAAATTGGGATGTGGACTTTGGAAACACAAAATGGAAACGGTAATAAAGGGAACAGGCTTGATAGCCGCATAATGCCAAACTACACACACGCAGGACACGGTAATTATTTAAAAGGCTTCGACTGAGAAAACTATTTGGTCCACCAGACTTGGCAAACATTCAGGGAAGACCTTTTGCGAGTGTAAACAAATGTAAAGTTGTACGAAGGAAGGTCGTGCAGTAAATTAAGGGTCAGAAGATGACGACGACGAAAACATTTTCTTATCCCGTCTCGCGCGCGCTTGACAGGGTAAACAGTATTACAATCGTACTGGTTTCAGATGACTGAGCTCCAGCAGTACCAAACGGAATGCCCAATATCTCCTCAGAGACCACCAGTGTCTGTGAACCGTCTCCGCTTACATCAACGAGACTTTACATCCCAAAATCTTGTCATGTCGCATATACTAACAAAGCTAAGCTGTAGTTTAGGAGAAAGATATGCATTGTCCACCAAATCTTCTTGTTCCGTATTTTCAGCACTTCCCCACCACCACCGCGGCACGTTTTTATCCTCCCACGCTTGGAAAGTCGTCGTTGCCTTTCAACTTGGCACCCCGCTGTTTTCTGGACGGTGCCGTTGCCCCTTTTGCGCCCGCCGCTCCTGTGATGTTGCCCCTTTACTGGACCCTCTCGCCAAACTCACTCTGACCTATAATATGACGATGAACAAACAACAATGCACAACTTACTCTAGGATGTCATCTACCGGTACAGCAAAGAATGTTTTCTCTCCGCGCTCGCCAAATACACTCTTCCTCTAGTGATCCAAACTCGTTTCCGTCTCTAAGCATGGACCTCTACATTCTGGGTGCCTATAGGAACGACTCTCGTGATATTACCCTGAATGTCACTGCAGCCCAACCCGACTCCAGCAATTGCATCTCCTAAAGCGCATATTCCGCCGGCGCCGCTGCAAATCTTGCTGAGAAAGCGAAGTTCCGACGTTACGATCCATACAGCAACGTTGATGAGAATTTTCTCCTTCCGATAGGTGTTAATTCCCATGCGGCTTTAGGGGCTGCGGAACATTTTCTTTGCCTTCTCCCTTCTTTCGCTTCAAGCTGCCGGAATTAGTCACCAGCCGCGGAGATTCAGGACTTGAGTATCCGCTTTTCGTTCTGCCGTCATGAGATGCCGGCCTTCCAGATCAATAGCGGCCGCGTGCCTGACGTCATGGGATGCCGGCCTTCCAGATCAATAGCGGCCGCGTGCCTGAGCAGTTATTATTGGTATTCCCCCTAATCCTTGCTTAGGGGCTGATAGGGGTAAATCGTCGGGAGAAGGTATACTTAGAACCAACTACCCCAATAAGGAGGTGTTGCGAGCGACAAAAGTGCTACCGTGGTATACTTGAACGAATGAAAGGGAGTGTATATGGAAGAGAGTTGGAAGGGCTGCAAGGAAGTATGGAAGGGCAGGGTCTACCACTGATGCTCTGCGACCAGCTTAGGAAAACGTTTTCTTGGTTCTGAAGTTAACTCTCAACTCCCTACTACTCGGAGCTTGACCTGATGTTGTCTGCCAACTTGATTGACCTCTCCATGAGGAAGCAGTTTACTCGGCTTATATAGACTTTTGGTTACCCCTGAAGTCCGAAAAAAAATACAGTAGGTACCAGGCAATGCACAGAAACAATTTGTGTGGATGATATACTCTAAACAAAAGATACTTAAGAAACTAACAATCAGTGAGGTCCTCTTACTTCCCATTCTTTAAATCAGATCAAACGACTCCTCTAAAATATCCATGCTGTCCAAGCAGTCCCCAAAAATATCTGCGAATGGCTCATAGCTCTTTATTCCGTCCTGGGAGATATCTAGACTACTAAAGATATCTCCATCCGGTTCCAGCGTCGGCACCACTTGTTCCATACTCTCCAGTCCAGGCCCCACCAGTCCAACACTTTCCATTCCCCCTGTTCCCTCATCCACCTCGTCCTCGACCTCGTCCTCATCATCCTCCTCTTCATCCTCCCCATCCTCCCCATCCTCCCCATCCTTCGCTTCCTTCTCCTGGTCTCGTACACTAGCTCCGGGGCTAACTATTCCTCGAAGGACTCCCCGCTCTCCTCCTCAACTTTCTCAGTCTCATCCTCACTTACCTCCCTCGCCTCTTCTTCTTTGAAGAGGCGGCGAACGAACTCGATGATTTCTTCTTTGTTTGCCGCCGGATGTAGTCGTCGGCCTCGGTTGGCCCGTAGGCGGCGAGACGGAGGCCATTGATGGGACGGGAAGGGCGGTTTCTGGAGATAGGGACAGAGGGGCGATTTGACGTCATTTTGGTAGGCTTTGGGGAGTGGGAGGTAATGAAAGGGTTTGGGTGTGTGGGGAGAGGAATGATGAGCAAAATGATCGGGGACGTTTAAAACTTGGAATAAAGGGGTTTCAATAGGCTCCCGGTGCAGGTTCTATAGATTAGGAATAGGTAAAATAAATCTGTAAGGTATTTTGTAGTAGCGCATTTGCGCCCTTTTTCTCAAAGAAGCGAATTTGGAGAAGGTATTTTTTAGTGGTATCGATTCAGGGGGTAGATACAGTATAAAATATCTAGATAAAATGAAAGTAAATTTGGAGAGGACCGGTAATGAAAGCGAGGTTCAAGGAGGACGAGGAAGGACCGGAACTATAAGCAAATTTGGACAAGGAGATGTAGTACAGTAAACTAAAGGCCTGTAGATGACGGCGACAAAAAATATCCGTTCCTATCAGCACGCGCCTAACAGTGCCTTTCGTTTCTTGTAAAAGATTTCCACACACATTACGTGTATATGTAATTATGAAAATGTACTTGATTATTTCTCCTAGGTGAGTCAGTGAGAGTTCTTCATACAAATATTTGGCAGCGGTCTACTCCTGAAAGAGTACGTAAACCTTGGAATATCTCGGGAGTAAAATAAAAGAGGACATAGTCATCCTCTTCGGTTCACACTGAGCAACAATTAGAATGTGAGAATGCTGTTTCCAGAGACCAGGGAGGCAAAAGTCTGCGTATTGAAGGCTCCAAATAGGAGACGGAGGCAAGTGGGACTATCTCAAAAGGCTATTGAAAGACCAGTCGTGAGAAATATCGCGCTGGGCGAAACTATCGCGGCATCTTGTCTTCGGAGGAGAGATCTCACCCTTCCAAAGATTTCAACAGCTCGCACGGCAGCGTGCTAGACCACGTCTGTCACCACCGCGAATTGCGTCGGAGTTCCACCCTCCAACGGTAGATATTGGCAGTGAGATCAGTCAAGACCTGGCTTGTGTGGTGGTAAACTCTTCAAACCTTCTGAACTTCAATGATCCCGAAGCGTTCAGAGATGTCGAGGGGTGGAAACATCGTGCCCGTTTATGTTGAGGGAGCAAGTGTATTCACGAATTTACAGTAGCGTCGAGGACATCTGTCCCTCCGGTACTCCCTGTAGCCCAGATATCTGGCCTTCTGCGATGTTGGCCATCGAGACGGGGCTCCATGACAAGGGGAAGTGTTTGGTGGTTTACATTTGAAAGATATTTTCGCCTGATGGGTGACGAGCGGTCTTTGGCAAGTCCGACATGAGAATTTTAACCTGGCGGAAGCTCGTCTCCTGCTGTCGCCAGGGGGTGTTCGTCCTTGAACTGCTTCGTGAATTGCATCGTCAATTTCTTTCACAGGGGAGGGTTGCTGAAGCAAAAGTCGGCTGTAGGGAACTACTTTAGACTGCGGAATTGGTCATGGGGAAAGGTCTGGATGTTTTACTATTGGAAGCTATATCCGATCTATCTCATTGGTCATGGGTGAATGGTGAGTTGGCTTCCTCGTAGGTTGCCAAGTGGTTCACTGCGGACGGCAGGCATCAGTCACACAGCTGGTCTGTTTGGAAGCTATACGCGGGGAAGATGGCTGTGGAGATGATTTTGGCAGAGATAAGGCCGACCTAGATTTTTGGTTTCATGTCTTCAATCGATTGGAGTGGTAGTTTTAGCTTCCTGAAGACTGGAAAACTGCTGGGTTATGTTTCGCTTATTTCATTTATCACTCGTGTGTAGATGTGTTTTTACATTTTTTCTACAGCAGAACCTTTGAAATGGTTTGAATACAAGTTCAGAGGACACCATAAGTTTGCATCGCTAGAGGAAAACAGGCCCCATTAACCCCCAGTTCTCGAGCTGCATGGTCGGTGTTATTTGCTCTACACAACACCTAACTTAAAAACTCCCCTGGTCCTCAGCCCTTCAAGCTTTCACAGTATATAAACTCCGTACTTTACCAATTCATTTGCCCGAGTAATCTCTCAGGCAGCTGATCGGTTGTTCTGCAATAGAAGACTGGCGAGAAGTCACCCGGAAGGTGTGCTGGATTTGATGTAACAGCTATCAAATCCATAATGTACTGTCTTTTCGATAGGCGCAATTTAAGCTGCTGTTTCTCTCCCAGGAGTTTATTTCTGACTCACTCTCGAAACCCAATCTCTGATTGCTCTCCTTTTGCGACAGAGAAAACAAGGGATATGTTTACCGCGAGTCTCCAGAGTGCTGAAACCTAGGACAGCTTTAAAATAAGAACATGACGCCACCCGACAGTTACGATGGCCGCGTGATTCTTGAGTTGGCCATTTAACTGAAAGCCGCAGCTCGCGGTAGCCACGAAATATTTGGCCAGAATAAATCCTTTACTTCTTCAACTATCCGTGTTTCAAGTGGATCAATGGACATGTCTCGCTAATCATATGATCACAGCAGTCAGCAAACTGCAGACAATTCAAAATGAAGAGATCCTCTCAATCTCTGGGAACGTGCTTATAGTGTAGGTGTGACTAGTCCATCCAATACGAATTGCCCTTCGTAATTAGATGCGAGCAGTCCGATGGTACAGGTGGCAATGATCTCAAAGACGTCCACGCATCACTTCCGGACTCCGCAGCCATAGTACTGTGCTCCATCCCACCTGCACGCCCTTGCGTAACGACGTACTCAGTGCCCCCTGTTTGTGCACCGAATTGAACCGCTTCTTGAGGCCAAACGCCCATAGACAAATCGACAGTCAAGATGTTATCCTCACTAGCCTTACCTACCACCGCATCGACTTGGAACCGCTGCCCGGGCCATGATCCTGTATAGTCGTGATATAGTTCTACACGGCAATCCGGACTGTTAACTGACCTTGTCAAATCGTCCATATCTTCCTTTACTTTGCGGCGATAGTCAGATTCCGCGGAGTTCCGGCGCGGGCGATACTCGATAAAGTTTGCGGTGAGCCCCATGTTCAGAATCCATAGATAAATAGCTTGACCTGGCAGACGGATAACCAAGCTATTATACGTATAACAGGGGAAACCGAGAAGGAAACGTGGCGCGTTGCTCATTTTGATGTAGACGTTGAGGCCATACGGGGTATAATTTGGTCTGTAGGCCATGGCAGTGCAATCCGTTCGTCTGCTTGTCCAGAGTGAAGGTGGTGGTGGTAGCATTGGTGATGGAGCGATTATGTTGAGACCGCCAGGAAAGTGTTGCAACGGCATGGTGACAAAGGTTGTAAATGAGATAGAGTTGGCGTTTAAGGATCGTGGCTGTAGGTTCAAGAGGAAGTTAGAAGGATAGCACTTTGTGGGTGCTGACAAGGTTTGAGTAGAGTTCAGAGACCTTTTAAAACAATAATTTCGACTGGAGGTTCTCGTGAAAAGGGCGGGAAATGTTGGTTTTTTATATTTCAAAGATGTGGGCGGCTGTGTCCCAGTATATTCCGCAAAGTGAACAGCGGCGTGAAGAAATTTAAATCTGTGTCCCATGGGAAATTTGTTTGATGTTCTGTACTCTTTTGCGATAAGTGGAGGGAAATGTTGGGATTTTTGTGATTTGGAAAGAACGGTCACTTTTTTTGCTGTGTTATTCACGTTCCAAAAATTAGTAGAGAGACTGGAAAATCTCATTGCATCAACCGGAGCATTTTGTAGACGGTTACTTGCCTTTCGGCGGTATCTTGTTGAAGTACTCATGAAAGTTTTGATGCGTCCCAATACAGCGAACTGCCTAGATTATTTTTGTTGGAAACGACCGGTCGGGTTTTAACCGATTTCTGATCTCCGTCAGAAGAAATGAAAGTAAAGAATGTTCATCCTTTGTCGGGGGATTTCGGATGATTGGAATGGATACCATGAGCCAGCTCCTAAATTCATGAATGATTGAACTCTTTTAGAAGTATTTCCGATATCCGCTTCGAAAAATTGTAAAGCAATCACTTTTTCATCCCCTACATTGTAAGCCTTTACCCACATCCCGACATCCCTCAGGGAAGAGCTGACCATATTTTTCATGGATTAAAAACACTCCAATGTCCCCGCTTTTCGAGTCCCGCGACCACATCTTCCATGCATTAAAATAACGCAAGATTATTCCTCCCCTTTTTCATTCCACCAAACTACCTGTTTCATTGAAATCCTATCAAAGAAGACATCTGGTTATTTAATTAACAATAACTTATGTCACTGGATGGTACTTGACTGAAAACGTCACCATAATCTAATGCCCTGTTCACCTCAAGATTCCAAATTTTGAAGCGACTTATTTAGCGAAACAAAAAACGGGTTTCCTGTGAATTGGTTCCGACATCACGATTACTCATCTATAGTACGTTCAAAACATGTATGTTTCACATCGGAGTCGACTTTGAAAATTATGGGACTCATCAGTCACACAGTTGACTTGTAGGCCAAGTCATATCATTTGCGATAACAAGATGGAAACAGAAAATCATAAGCGCTGAACTGATACGCGGCAATGCCAGGAAAATGTTGACTGCTTGGATTTCATTCCGCAGTGACTTTAGAAATACAGCAATATCGGTTCGCAGATTATTTGGTAGGCAGCCTACAGATTCATTGTATTTAGAGGGGAGAAGAAATTAATCCTAGTAATTGGATCTACCATTTCAGAATATATGGTAAGTGTTTTGTTACCCAGCGGATATAAACATGTGACAAAACGGACACTCTGTGCGAGGTTGCTTGGCACAGTCACCTCTCCAAATGAATTTATTAGGAAATATAAACATCAGCAATGCCATCAGAATGTAACAATGCCTCTGTAACACCCTTGTGCAATAGAGACATGTTCGTTTTTGTATTAAGTTCTCTATTACACAGTGGTGTAACAGAAACCTCGCATCGTCTTGACTGAAATGAGAAGCTCAGTGTAGCTGGATAGCGGTTTATTTTTACTTCAATGTTTTTAATGACGTGGTTTTATTTCCGTAATTATTTTCTATATACGGTAGTACTATTCTATAGTTCCATCTCTTCTTTCTAGTAACTTGTACCGAGTTAATAAGTATGAAGTTCTAGAGTAGAGCTACAGTACTGTCAGTAAAAAGCGGGCTCATCAGTAGTATTGTGGAAACCCAGGTACACTGCGGTAACCCTTTGCTTTCAACTTTCTGAAAACCACTGCCATCGTCTCCACCACTCCTTTAACATGCACTGGCTGTCTCCTCTCTGTTTCATTTAATTATCGCTTTTACCCCCCCGCTGCTGTTTCGCTTTCATCTTGTCTACCTCTAGGTTTTATACACGTGAACTTTTTCTTTTTGTCATATTAATAATTTTAGGTCTTATAGCCCGGAAACTTGACAGTACAGCAAAGGGTTTTAGGTCACCCGTATAGATAGCGTGCAGGCCTCAAGAATCTGCGTGATCTTGTGCATAATACTTAGACTGTACAGTTTGGCTCAACTATGTAGCCTTAGTAAAGCTTTACTTCTGATCAAGTTCCCATTTGAGGGTCCCAGGCCAGTATCACTCTGCAATACTCTTGCAATTGTTTGCTGTTAGCAAGGTGCATCGACTAGGTCACAGATTCAGGTAACGCTTTAGAGGGTCGACTTGGACTGAACTTGGACTGAGGGGCACGTGCTCAGAATAGGTACTATTTGGTTGTTTGGATGGTGTTTAGAAACATTTTAATCAGTGTTCTCGGTATGAGTGAGTCGAAAAAACTGGTGCGGTTCTGTGAAGGTCTCAAGCCACACATTCTGCTGTTGGTCCATTAGGAGAATCCATCCAAGCCCGGAGCTGCTACTACTGTTGCTTTTAAAGTTGATGGAGCATTTTACAGAGCAGGATTGTTCGCTGCCAGAGGTTCATTTTCAAACAATCGAAATGCCTCAGGACCCATGCAACTGGAGATAGGTAACCTGGGCTGTCAACGCGACAGAATCACGGGTGTCCATGCACGATACTGCTCCGAAAATCAGTTCGAACGGCAAAGCTCATGCGACAAAGGTGAGCTCGGCGGAATCCATACAAAATACGAGACAAAAACTCCTCCAAATCTATTCTTTGGCGGAAGAATTCTCCTTTACGGCGATTTTGATGATCCATACCACCTTTTCGGCTCTACCGTTAGACATAGGAGCGTTAACCAGAACAGTGGTCCACATAATTCTGTGTTATTTCAGGAAGCCGGAATGGCGGCAGCGGTGAAGCACCCAGCTTTGTCGGAGATAATAATACTTGGGGGTAGAAGGGCTACTATTTTGTCCGGGGAGTATGTAGTTGCAACTGCGATTGGCAAACTTGTCAAATGCTCGACGGTGATGAAAGGATATCTTCCTCCTGCCTTTGATATCGTCAGAGGTCCCGCGAAGTCGATCAATTCGGTATCGAAGATATTCTTCAATGGTAAATTAAAAATCGTGCGATATGATGAAAAGGCCTCATCTTCATGTACCATTGGCGGATTTTTACGCAGTTTTGAATGATTCGTTTCATCCATGACCACCAATAACTGTCTACGACAATTATCTTGGTCGTATCCTTGTCCCAGTGCCTAACATCGTCAAGGAAGGTCTGAAATATTGCTATTCTGTCCTTCATAAACGGTACAGACTTTAGTCGGTTTCCGATACCTCTAAAATACTTTCCTCCCAATACCATGAATGTTTTAGCAATACATTTGATCGAACGGCGATTGTCCTCATCGTCGACCCGGATCTTGAAGCCATGCAAATTACGGGAGACTCCAAGCAGGAAAGGCTCAAGTGTGTAGTTCTCTTCAGCAATGATGGAATCCAGCGCAGCACCTAAGTTAAATTCATCGTATTCAGAGGCAACAGAGGAATCAGTAGGAACTAGAAGCCAGAGATAGTCAGCCACTACGTTTCCCGCACCTGGCCTGTACTATTCCTAGAGATCATGCACCACAAGGAAGTCCATCCTGTCTGCCAGCCTTCTGTTAATTTAGTTCTTTTGAATGAATAACTAGGGACTTGACGGCCGATGATAAGATAGAACGGCTCCGTCGATAACAGATACACTTAAATTTACTTAAAGCGAAAATGACAGCTTACGACTCCCTTTCTTAGGCGGAAAGTTTATGCTATGCTGAGTTCATACTCCAGCTTGCGTAGGTCACAGCATTAATCTTACCATCTTACCTCGTTTGGCCCAGAATCTCCCCAACTACGCAATGAGGGCGTCTGTGTTCACGATGAAGCTGGACTCAAGGTCCTGGAGGTTAGCACAGATAGAGGGGTAAGCCTTTCCTTTAGAGTTTCGAAGGCGGTAGTCATCTCTAGATTCCATTCGGAGTTCTTGTTCCCCGAAGTTCCGGCGTGAAGGTTACCAGTTATTCCGGCAAAATACTTAATGAGCGACGATAATACCCGGCGAGGCAAAGAAATTTACGCAACTTCTGAGTTGGTATGGACGGGGCTCCTCTTGGTTAAATCAATCTTTCCTTCGTCGACCCGGACTCCACGCTTGTCTACGAAGTGGCCAATCAACTTAACGCTTGACATAGAAAACGAACATTTCGTAATCTTGAGCTTAAGTTCTGCTTCCCCGACTGCCTTGAAATTGCGACAGTAAGGTGATCAAAATACTCCTCCATAAAATTAGAAAATATTATGAAATCGTCTAAATAGAGTCGTGAAAGGAGAATTTATTTCCTGTCGTATTTCATCATGCGATATAATGTTGACGGCGCGTTCATTAACCCGCACTTCGAATTTGAAATTGCCGAAGCGGTTGTCGAACGTGATTAGTTCTTTGTATTCTTCAGCCACATAGATTTTTAAGTATCCGTGAACAAATCTATGGTAGTTAAGATAGAGCTTCCCTTTATATCATCTAAGACTTTCTCTATTTTGGGTAGTGGTCAGGTATCTGCCTTCACTTTGCAGTTCAGAGTGCGATATTTCACGCACAAAAGAGGCATACTATCTTCATTTGTTATATATACGACTGCAAATGACAAACGCAGACGATAAAAGGGTGATTATCCCAGCGTCTTAGATGTTGTCGATTTCTCGATCGGCAATTTCGCTGTGACGAGGCGACTTTCGGCGATACCTAAGGTGGATCCGGGTAGGTTCCTTCAATTTAAAGGATTTTGTCGTCTTTGCGGCTGCAGTTCTTAGCCCTTCTATAGTCCAGGCGTCGATGCTGATGTCGCGAAGTGAGCCATTTATCCCTCCCCGCGTTTCTTCCTTCAAGGAGTCGAGTCGAGTCCTCAGAGCATCACGCATTTTTTTCTTCTTCGCTCTATAGTCCGTAATATATTATTCACTGGTGGGATCTCCGTCCGATCCGGAAGGTTTTCTTCGCGGATATCCAGGACCAGTTCTTCGTCCGAAGAGTCCGACGACTCCGAACCGGCATTCGGATCAGAGGTGACACCTTCACTGTGGATCCCTATCTCTTCGCCCTTGAACAGCTTATTCTCGGTAGACTTAGTGTCAGGCTCGAGCGGAAGCACTACTTCTTCGGAGACAATTGCTAAGCGAACGCTCTGCGACCGAAAAGCCATGTTTACACGCATAACTGTGAGCGTGGGGAGACCAATTATGATGCCGAAAATGTAATTCTTGACGGAGAAGTCTAATTTGATGGCTTGTTCTCAGAAAACCACCGGTACCTTGACCAGCGAGCCGAAACAGGAAGACCTGTCACCATTCGCAATAGTGATCATTCTAAACGTATAGTTTGGCCAAAGGTATAGATGTTGAGAAAAATCAGCGGAAATGACGTCGGGTACGTCTCTGGAGTCTAGTGTCTATTGGACCATGCACTGTGCTCATATGAGACACTCTTTGTCCACATTTGAGGACAGTTTCCGTTCATTTTGGAAAGGTAAATGCTTTGGAAGCCCGAAATTTTTACTGCAAAAAAGGTTTTTTTGTTAAGTTACAGTACCGTAATTCTTACTGTACATGCGCCTCGTTTCTAAAACCCCACGATAATACGAACTATATATCCTTCCAAAATAAAGCCGTTTTCACAACTTCTTGCGAATAGCGGAAGCTGGTGAGGGAAAACTGCTCTAGCCTTCACCGTGGTCAACAATAATGAAAAGTTTGTTTTGATCGGCCATCTGCACTCATGAACTAATGCGGAGGGACAAGAATAGCGCTGAGATAAAAAGGTGCTAAAAGTTGTCCTCATATGAGGACAATGGTCCAATAGACACTAGTAGAGCCCAGATCTCGGTTCCGTAAGCTTTGCGCTGAATCAACCGTAATAAACGAGACCCAGAACTCGAGGTATTCTCTGCTGCGTTTAGGAGTCTACCTAGACTACAACTGCTGTGAAAGTTAGGATATTCATGCTGTAGCAGTAGTTGTAAGTCGCTTTGCCATGATTCTCTCGGGTATCTTGCATTGTTGTTGCTTTTTGTTTCTTGGGTTCAGTTGCAATAAGCAACTATGTTTAATGAGTTCAACTGGATTGATGCTGACGTTTCCCAGTATCTAGCTCACTACAGTAGAGATAGCACTAGATGTCTAGAGCTCTCTATATATTCTTTTTTTGTAGAGCTCGGCTCTCTAGTAAAAGGTATCCACGTATCAACCATACCACCACTGAGCCCTCACCTACATACCCTGTAGTCTTCACACTTTCTAGCTCCTTGTCCCTGTCTCTCTAACCATCTGCCACTCCCCTGCTCTTCTAGGTAAGCCTCTGCAGGCCGCTTCTAGCCCAGTTCTATTTCATTCTATTTCAGTTCTCTGGAATATACATAATTTCAAGTTGTGGCCTTAGATGTCGCTCGAAACGCATTCCGACAAACAACTGGCGTTATTCTGCACGAGTCTCGCTGTGTGAAGAGCGGGCAATGTTTGCCACGCATCATCGATCGAAACAGCTGCCCGTGTAGCAGTTCCAGTCGCAACCCGGTTAGCAAAGTCCTGAGGCAGTCTGGTGCCAGCCCTCCAACGGGCAAGTGGGATTGGTTGGCTGTTAAAGGGTGGTATTCTTATAAATTAGAGTTCAAACCAAGATTCAGAATCTACAGGGGAAGCTTTGGGTGTTTTTACTGTTGGAAGATAAATTCGATCTATCCTAAAGTTTTCCAGACAACCACAATCGACTCGAAAAGGTGTGCCAAAACAATACAGTAATGTGGGGGAACTATGCTCCCTAAAATGCTACCTTTAGGCATCTAGAGTACATTCTGAAAAGCGTAGTGTTTCCACGGACTAAAAAGACGCTGGGCCAGTAGGTTGAGGACAGCAGCAGCAGAGTAATCGGTGCGGCCGGTTGGGCTCTTTACCTCAATGTCCGGCCTCGTCTTGGGTTTCCGATGCGAACGGGGCATGATAACGGCACACCTTGCTCCAACGCTGAGACCGTTACTCAATAGAGCACTCTAGTCATCGTAGGGGTCCATTCGAAGGGAGCCGGTCCTGCAGTGGATCAGGGAAAGGTTTGGGTGTTTTACTCTTTGAAGCTGTATCCGCCAGGCAGGCACCCATCATCGACTTGTAAAGGACATTCCGTCCCTAGGCTTCCTAAAGGGCACCTTTATAAGGCAGCCATCAAGCCGGTCGCAATGGGCAATGGGCATGACCGCTGCTGCAGAGTGCCTTTTGCATCAAGACTCCCCAGTTGGGCTACAATACGACTGTAATAATGGCCTTACTGCCACGTCTCACAACTTGCAGTTGGGACAAAGGCAATGACAGCAAAGACAGTGTACTGTACTGTACAGTCTGGTACGCACTTGTCCGGCAGCGTCACAAGCCATCAGCCCGTCATTTACCAGGCACGAGATGCGTCCCTTTGCACCAATGGATGAGCGACATTCGGCTAGTCGATAAGCTACACGCATTCCTGCATCCATCCAAACCCTGCCCTCCACTCGCCACCGTTGCCAAGTCTATCCCGATACCTGCCGCGTCCCGTCATCCAGGGGAGCGAAACCCTTGTTTTGTACCTGGCACCCGAATCGTGCACGAGCCGTTGGAATTCGTGCGTGTGCCACGTTTCGAATGCATCCCACGCCATGTTTACCGGCGACAAGCGCCAGCGGCCGGGGCGGCGCATGAGAGGCAAGCGGCTGCCGCGTCCGTCAGCATGCGGGCAACAAGGCGTGCTCGATAAGATGGGATCATTGGCAGTCGCTCAACACGATGTACATTACGCAGCGAGGCCATTTCACAGGTTGTGCACAACCACACAATTCAAAGCAACGTCATTTACCGCGGACACTATTCCTACTTGACAGCCTGGCAAATACACCCACCCTTTTCCCATCGACTGGCGGCGTTTCTCTGCAACGCATTGGATGACAAGGCAGGCTAAAGAGATGGAAGAGATGACAAGTCAAGGGCAAGGCGAAGGCGTGTGACGCACGACAAGACGGGTGCACACAAGGTGTGGCAGGTAAAGATGTCGGCTAGTCGGAATGGACGGGGGGTCGTGTGGGGCGCCGTTGCTAGGGTCAAGCTTGAGGCAATGGAACGAGAGCAAATCGTCCAATGTTTTAAAGCCCCATTCCTGCGGTGCGTACCGGATGCCATCACCGCCCATGATCAACTTTCCATGGTCATCCAGCAGCTTGCTGACACTCTTCATATTCCCCTGCGCCCAGCGAATCAGGGTGTCAATGGTCGGGACCTCGACGTGCAACAACTCGGCCATGCCATGCAGCACGGACAACGAGTTGATATCCTCTGTAAAGTAGCGATTTGCCCAGTCGACCTCGTAGTCTCCTTGGGGGCGTTTACGCATAGGAGTAGAAATGCCCTGAAAACCATCGCAGGTTGCAAACAGGCGAGCCAGGGTGGATGTGTCGTTGGAAGTGTAAACTGCGATGGTTGCGTCGGCGACGGTGGGGACCTGATGCATGCGAAGGGAGTAGCCCAGACGAGAAGCGGCGGTCTCCAAAGTACGGGCTATCAACTGAATCTCGTCGGAGACGTTGTTGATAAGCGAGGCGGAAAAGTCATCCATCTCTTCGTAAAACATGGGAATTCGAGGGCGGGTGTGATCGAGGTGGAACATACCGTACATACGGGCGGGGTGGATGCATTGATTTGCCGGGAGAGGGTGGGGACGAGGAAGCTGTCCAAAGGATGGACGGTAAGCCTGGGATCACTGTGGAGAGGGTTTGGGTGATGCGTTGAAGCAGTTGTGCGTGTTGGTGTTGGTTGGGCGACGGGATGGTAGCAAAGCCGAGATTGGTCTTGTATGCAAAGACCTTGATACGCTTTCCATAGTCCAAAGCACGACAGTTGTAGGGGAGTTTATCCAAGCCGATGATAGTGACAGGATGTGGCAAGGATCGTGTGTGATGTGCGGCGATCCACTGGACGCCGCCTTGTGCGGGCATGAAGAGTAGCCAGGCATGGGGCTGTAGATGCGGGGCGATGAGGGCGATGGACGGCGGGATGGCGAAGAGCGGGAGTGGAAAGATGATGAGCTGTGCTGTGGGGATTGCGAGGGCGGGTGGCGGGTGATGAGATCGGGGGTTGCGGTGATGGTAGTGGCGTCCGGGTTGTCAAGGGTGAGGCCGTTGTTGGCGGCGACGGCGGCGTTGAGACGATCGGCCTCGTCTGCGTGCGGGGCGAGGAGGGTGACGTGAGGGCGGTGCGGGGAGGCGGAGAGGAGGGCGGTGAGGACTTGGGAGGCGTTGCCGCCCCCGACGATGCAGATGTGGGTGATGTCGGCTGGGAGATGCATTGGTGGGTTGAGGCGGGGTTGGGTATTTGGTGGGGTGGGGAGGTGGGGAGGAGTGGCGGTGCGGAAAGAGGCGACGGGGCGATCGGGTTGGAACGGTATTTGTAAGGCGGTGGGGGGGGGGCGCGAAACGAAACCGGAACGAATAGTTTCAAAATGTGTTGAATGTTTGAAATGGTTTCGGCGAAAGGGGGATCTGGAGGTATGAGCGACTGCCACGTGTGTTCGCTGTACGAAATTGAAACAAAATATATAAAATATAAAATTAATAAACACAGCACAACTTGGTCCACGTCATGATTCAAAAGAATCTGAGAATCTGAAAATTGTATTCCTCCTTTGGTTACACAGCGGCGACAAACATCGCTCCCTTTGAAGATGTACACTGTAATGGAGGTGTGGCGATGTCGATAGCAGGGTATTGATGGCCACAGTTGACGGAAAACCCTATCTCGATACAGTACAACTTTAGATTCCACTTGCACACCTTTCAAAGTCGTCTGCTTTTGTGATGCTACCGGCATCAGCCCCTGTTTTCGTTTGTCAACGACCAAAAATAACCGATTCGACCCGACGCCACGCTACCCTACTTGCAGCCGCCGTCTTGCCGCCTGGCGCCCTGTGCGTACAGTACTGTACGATCTGCAGTTTTCCATCATCATATCATATCATTCGCTCATTCACCAACTTGCGCCTCCCAGCCCCGCCTTTTCGCCCATTCCATTCATGCCGGGCAACTTTTTCACACCCTGCTCTCCTGTGCCACTACAGACAGCCCTACAAAATCCATACTCACATATACTGCCCCCTGCTGACCCAGTTCTGCCCCACTGCTTTCTCGATTCACGACGAGTTTGGGGCAACCCGCTCATGCTGCTTCACTCTATCAGCATACGGGATACATCGCATATATCTTCCAAGAGTCAAACACCCAACCTTTTCCCTTTACCAGCAAATGGAGGGGAGGCCAGCTGCAATCGCTGGTACACTACACGAGTGCCAGTGCTTGGCTGCACCTACCGGTCTGTTTGCACGGGCGACTGTACTATACGCTCTACCCAACTGTATTTCTGAATTTACAACGCACCGACATGTAGCCCCCGCAGCGTTGAGCATGCCTTTTATCAACCTTCTCTGCTGCAGTTACCGTCCCTGCGCGCCAATGACACTGGGATACGCTTGTGCGGTAGCCCCTATTTTTTTTTTGTATTGACTGGCTTGAGCATTAAAGTCGATTTCATTCGACCATGATACGATATCGACGCCCCGGTGCAAATTTACTCGGTACCAGTCCACGTATCTACCACAGTTAATTAACCCCCAAATTGACACATTATCAAAAAAAATTGCCGGAAAGGGGCCTTGGCAATGTGAAAACAATCAAACAAGCTATTGAACCCATACTTCAGCGACTACAGCCGTCTACCGAGTCTGGATACTGCGCATTCGGCAAGGAGCAATCTCGGTATATTTTCAAATTTATTATTTAAAGAGCAAGTCTCTAACGACGGTATGAGACGATGCTCTTTCCGCTCAAACATGAACGGGAAGATGTTTTCTGCAATCCAACAAGAGGGGGAAATTTTTGCGTTATTTTAATTTATGGAAGATGAGGTCGGTTATATCCGCGCGGCTAATGCGTTATGCGGGATAAGTCGTCGCTGATGGATCCAACAAGTGCAAGCCGTTCTGCCAACGTTTTTGATCTCGTAATTTTATCCGCAACTCTGATTCAGGCTGGCATTAATCTTTTGACATTTATCCAGACGACATCAAAAACAGAGGTGAATCGTTACAGATACTCAATTCCTTCTTTTCCAGGCACTCTAGCGTCGAGAGAACACCCAGTCCCTCATATCAAACATCTTTCCTATTGCCAACTAATTTAGCTTTCCTATTACCAACTAATTTAGCTACAGGGTTTTTTTGATGTTTTATATCTACAAATTCACTGGACCCGTAAAATTACAAAAAGGAGCCCAATGTTACAACTGCTTACATGAAAGAATTTCTTCATGGCGCCCCTTATTACTTCACCACTATTTAATTTTACATAATCATTTTCAGATTTTCTCTCCTCGGAAGCAAGTGCCCTAGTAAGTATAATAGTACTAACGTCGCAATATTGACATCTTTCTCTACAAATAAAAGAAAACATAAATATAAGAGGTTCCAAAAATTACGATCTTTTCCGAAATTTGCTTCACGAGCTTTGATTAAGACATGAGGATTATTTTATGGTTTCCTGACCCAGCGTATTTGAAAGTAAAGTGAAGCTATTTTTGGAAAACTAAACGGACTCTATTTATTCATTTTAATCGCTTTCAAGAACAAATCTATATTTTTGAAGCATTGACTTCGAGAATTTTCCCGTAATTTTAAACAAGATTTTATCGAAAAGTACAAACTGCTGTGGTTAACCTATTTGAAAGTACTGCTCCAAGATTTCATATATTCGAGAAGCTGAGAACCTGAACATCCCAAATGTATTATCAGGAATATAAAGAGGAGCTCTAAGTCTAATATCGTTCACCTTATAGTGTCTTCAAGTCATTTACGTTTTCTTAAACTCGGATTTATTCCGTTTAGAATTGAACTGTTTAACATTTTAAACCTGAGACGTTATTTTACAGGTTTCGATCCTAGCGTCATCTGATTTTAGTCTTATGAAACTTTTTATATTATACGTGATATGCTACTCAAATGTGTTTAAATAAAAATATTTGATTTCCGGCTTCTTTTTTGTTTGGCAAGTACTCTTCTTGATAGAAAAATACATTTCACTACTCCATTTTCTTCCAAATAAAAATTGGTGTGGATGGTGCGCTACGCAAAATCGAATACTGTATACTTAAAAGACAAGCAGAACAAATTTGATTTTGCAATAATTGAAAGTGTAGAAAGATGTTCCTTCGGGCCAAATGTGTCCTTATTTTCGAATAAAAGGGCTTCATTTCTAATCTATTTTTGTAAATTTAAATTTAAACTCCTATTTTAAAAATTTTACATAAACTACTGTTCTAGGAAAAATTTCTTTAACAATCCTGAGACATTTTGAGAGCAAAAAAAGATAAATATTACATTAGTTTGATTTTTCTTTAATGTTCATGATTAAAATGGTACAAACTAAAAAACACCTGATTTCTAAAAGTTTCAAAATATCTTAAAGTGATTTGGAACAACGAAGCACTTTTATGTTTTTCCCCCCCTGATATTAAATATTTATACATAAATATGTCGGGAACATTATTATTATTTATTTTAAATATTAATGGAAACTTTTACCCTTCCAATTGTAAAACTCAATTTGTATCTAATCACCAAACTACTCACTAGGGGCTTGCCTGGTACAATCAAGATTTTTTCATATCTTACATTTTAATCAATGTTCAAAACATGGATGCTTGCCTCAATAGTAATATGTTATTGTCAATCTCTCACATTAAATATACTAGATTTATTAATATTACAAGTGCACTTTCGATTTTAAATGCTATTCTAAAACTCAATCGGTGATTGTAAAAAACTCCTTTCTAATAAAAAATTAGATCAAAAATGAAACCATAGCTTCCTATATCAATAGCTTGAAATATATAATACTTGATCTTATTTTTTCCTATTTATCAGTTAATCATATTTCAACGAAACTCCGTTTGAATACCGTCTTAAAATGTTTTGAAATATTTATTTATTTTAATTTCATGCATTTATTTGCGTTCCCAGTTAGAATATATACACGGATTCTAACGAAATTTTTAGATTCAAGTTGAAGCAACGATGGACTCCAATTTAAGAATTCAAATAAAATACCAAATTATTACATAGACGTGCAAATATAAACATAAAATTTGAACTGAATACGGATTACTTTGAAATAAATAACTCTTGTTTCGCTGAATTGGATATGAACTGTGTAATGACATCATTTTGATATATTGAAACCTCCAAAATGGTGGCAAAAAGGGCATGAAATAATTTAAAAACAAGAAATTTATCCGCACTTGCATTGACATATTTCGAAGCTGACGTAATTTTTACAGATGATTTAATGCATATTTAAAAATTAAAAGACTTGAACATGTTATTGTACGTTTTTAGAGTCGGAATGAAAAAAATGCATATTTTCAAGTTATATTATTTATATTAATTTTTATGCTTCCTAAATATAATTGAAACAGTATTATGCGTAGATTTGGAAGTGCTCGGACATTTAATTCCCGGAAATTTAATAAAATTTTAATCTTATAGGAGAATAAATCTTTTAACCATTTATTAACGCCTTTGTTTGAGTGTTCTACTAAATTTACTACTGAAAATGCCTGAAACAATAGATCATTCCTTTATTTGTTTCTCAAGGGCTTTGAATTTCTTGAAACGGGGTTTCAAAATATCCTCCATCAAGTCAAAAAACCCATATTGAAATCGTATTCTACCATATTTATCAGGGAGGTCATTACATAACACATTAAAAGTTTTACATGTAGTAAAACTGTACCATTACATGGAGAATGACAAAAAATAGTTAATATGTTCTAAACATCCTTCCAAATATAAATTGTGCAATGTTTAAAAACTTCACTTCCAGAATAATTCAATTTTAGCCTAAATGATTATTTTGAATGTCTCTAAAATTATAGCGAAGAGACTTCACCCAATAAGCATATTTGTTTAACTGCATGGAAAATCTTTAATTTTTTTTTCGAAAAAGAAAAGAAGAGAAATTTAGATGCCCTACTGGAAGGATTAATTGATATAAGGAACCGGGGAAAGTACTTTTTGAAATTTTGTGAAGTACTTCTTGAAAATTTTCAAACTTTTATTTTCGCGAATAATTACTTTTGGCACATGTCCGTAAATGATTATCAATATAAGGCCTCCTTTTATCTTAGTCTTTGGTATCTTTAGAGCCATTTACCTCTTTTTACGACTACTTTTCGCGTCATTTTCTAAGAAATGACTTGAAAACACAAAACTTTCGGCAACTTTTTCGTCCTTATATGTACCTTCAAAAGTAAATAAGCTCTATAAATATATAGTTTGCCAGAAATGTTTCGATAAACGAAGTCCGAAGAGCTTTCTCCACCTCCTACCTTTCTCTTTTCCGTTCAGTTTAAAAACAACGGACCCTCTCTACTCCCGTGTCAGATTCATGAAGACATTTTCTGAGTTAAAGCGTCTCTATAAGCCATTTAGAAAAACAATTTGGTCACAGTAATCATCGCTTCCAGCAACATTGACAAGATCAATGGTCAAAGAAGAATTTATACATGATTACACTGATATTATCCCATTTTCCAGTTTGGGACGCAAGTGAAGATCAAAAGGATTTCTAGCCATATCAAATAGCGTCTGATGGAAACAAAGATGTTTGTGAATCAATCAATCAGATGAAAACTGATTCGTAAGCGGAGACTTTGGACACATTAATTGTGATTTTAAGGCAATTAATGGAATGAGAAAATCATGAAGGTTGATTTTCTTTTCTTGTAATAATCTCGCATATAGCTTTGGATTTCATAAGTTGACTCCCGTTTGAATTCTTTACGATAGTCTTTCCGCTTCATCATCTCCAGTTGACGCTATATCCAACAAACTAATTAGAAGCTTCCAGTTGCATCCCTTTCTATCAGGTGAGATCTTAAATTTCTTCTAACTTCCCACATTTTATTTACGAAAAGGACCTAATTTTCAAGCCGCATTCAACTTTGGAAGGTTTCAGGATTGAATTACTTGCAAGCCCCTAACTTTGGAAAGATCATGGTACACAGACATTTCGAGTCCTGATGTTGCTGATATCAGCTTTAATAACCCCGCAAGGAGAAGAAAACTACCACCTGAAGGTACCATATAGTCGATAGGAATAAAAATAATTTTGGAAGTTATCAATGATCATGCTACTAGAATAATTTTCGAAAGTGGTCAACAGTCATCGTAAGAATTACATGAGGCTACCGTCGCATGTAATTGGTGATGAAAACATAAACAAATGTTATATAGTTGTGATCTATTGGATCAAGAAATGCTATCCAATTACTTGGCTTACGATCGGAAGAGTGAAAATGGCTGTGATCAGAAGAAATCAGCGGGTGTAAAGCCATAAATTATGTTGATTGTGAAGCTAGTGGTGATGAAAAAAATTGCTTTCGTCATGGCTTGGCAGGACAATTTTGTCCCATCACCGTATTTTCTAGTCTCTTCTGCAGTAATTGCTGAAAAATACCACGTTACATATGAAAATTCTTTCTAATGATCCATAACGACCGCAGATGCATTCAAAGGATATGGGATGTGGTCAATTTTGTGGTCGGTTATATTGCTAAGGAATTAGAGAAGAACCATCCTTCATTAATGGAACCCGGGAGCGTTTTGATGCTTATCTAGAAGTTTTAAATAATGAAGATACGATTTATTCCTAATTTAAGTTCTATAGGTTGAAAATGAGAGAAGATACTCCGTCGAAAGCTTCCATACAGTCAATTTCTCTACTTAAAGTACAGAGAAACGTGAAGTAAAGTCAGTAAGCATCATTAGAAAATGAAATTTTAGATCTCATTTACAATATTTGCTGAAAGCTGCCATGATATTTTTTCTCAAGCAGAACATCCTATAAGATGGATAAAATATTCGATTCTAGTAGATTTATAGCTGTTTTCTCCTCCTTATTATCGTATTCGTGAACGTATAGTTATTTTCAGTATTTTAACTTAATCTATCCCATGTTCATGAAATATTTGGAAAAGAGTTGATTTCAAAAGTTTGATTCCGTATCTCGGCGAGCATCTCAACGATTTGATAGCGAAACTAAGGGTAACAAGTTATCAACAGTTGCTCGAGTTAGATTTTCCATGCCGGAACTGACAAGAGAGAAAATGTGAAATGAAAGAAACAATTTCAACACAGTTGACTAAAATCAATTTAGCGCGTGCAAAGTTAGTCAATTATTTTCTATATTACAGTTGACGTTTCTGTAGACTTACTAAAATTTTCGTTTATGATAAGATCACATAACAGCATGGCCTCATGAAGTATTTACGTGAAGAAAATCACCCCAGTGCAAATAAAGTATGAAAATTGAAATTAATGGATTAAATAATGGTTAAATTGGCAACTTTCTACATGAATTTTTCTCAATTGGGCTTCTGCTGATTTATTAGATTTATCAATCTCACTATTTTCGAATTTTTAGTAATTGTTTTTAGATTTCATAATAATTTTCGTAATATAGCTCAAATTTAAGTTTATGCCAATGGGATATTTTGCAGTAGCTTTTTGACAATAGCAGAGTTTCCAGCGAATCATTTACTTCTTTAGTATAATTCCAGTACTATTTGAACTTAAGATACCTGGGTTATAAATACGGCACTCTCAGCACAGATGGAATTCTAGGAGATATGTGTTAAGGGTTCTATTCAGTATTTTCGGGTAGATGATATCACTGAGAGTGTCCAAAGTAGATCTCTAAAAATAAAATATTAAAAAAAAATTTGGATCGGAATTTCTGAGTCCTGAAATGGTCTTAGTTGTTTAACACCGTAAAATTCACACCTGTATTTTCCTCTTGCGAGAACGAATTGTTCTTCATCTGAAGAAAGTGGTATGCATCAAACTTACCGGACCAGGTGAGTAATAGTGTTCTTCATCACAGGACAGTTGAATAGAGGGTAGATAGCAAAGTATCTAAGACGAATTCATGAAATATAAAAATGAGGAGGTAAATTGCATGAAATAACTAGATGAGAAACTGTAAATCTCAATTATCTAATAAGAACCATATACTTATTGATATACAAGAACGACGAAAAATATTTGTTCGCATTGAAGGGTTGTCTATCATTATAAAATGACTCAAAAGACGCTTTAATATCAACTAAAGGTACTTGGAAGTTATATTTAAGCGTTCTTTCAAAGTTGATTTATATATCTCTATGTAGCTAAATCGGTATTCGAATATTTTTTCTGCTAAATATATATGTAATGCAACTGAAATACACTTCCGTACCTTAACAGGATGAAAAATGTTCGTAAAGTCTCAACTTTAACTGTAATTCCTGTGTTTCTTCGCTTCAAACAGTTATTACGAGAGAAATTTTGACAAATTTGATCATCGAACTCGTCAAAATTTGATTTGAGATTTATCAATGTTTTTGGTTTTACCGTGCGAAATTTCGAAATTTCATCTGGAAATATTTGATCATTTATTCTTTTAATAAAACAATGGTTTTCTAAATAAGTTTTTACTTATTAGTACCAAGTTTACCGGAGAGGCTTGCAAAATTTTGATATCTGCTGGAAAAATCTATCCTCAGTATCGTCTCGAATTGCTTTTAGATCATAACTCTTAAAGTGTAAATAGTAGAGGGTATTGAAAGAAGATTAGTCTATCTAAACGTAAATTTTGATTTAATCAAAGGATTCGAGAGAAAATCGCAATATTGAAATGGGGAATATTAATACGATGCAATATGTGAATTAGAAATTAATTATATTTTCTGATCACGGCCACGAATTAAAATACCTACTTTTCTTCAAGTGTAGAATTAATTCCAGTTTCCAATGCTCTCTGGTTTTTTTGTAAATTTTAGTATTTCTATGTCCGTTTATTATTTAGAGATAGTATTATTTAATAGGCATGTACTTTTCCCAAAAAGTATATGAAAATTTGATCCATCTTAAACGATAACTGTGGTAGTTTTTTTCTGGCTCACTGATATGTACATAGAACAAGTTCCTTGAATTACATTGAAGGCATAATTACTCTCAAAGGGAATTCAAAAGTCATAATGAGTAGTATAGGTGAATAAATATGACTCCATCAAAGCGTTCAAAGCTATAGAAATAATGTACACAGATATGTGCATCCGAACTTTCTTCTATAAAGTGGGGTTTTTCTGGTACATTACTACCATACAAGGCAGAAAATATGACCGTAGGGTAGTCTGCTTCATGGAAGATATATTCAGTAACAGTTCTATTTCATATCTCAGAAAAATCTGGAGAAAAAGCTTCAATGCAAAATTATATTATTATTTTAGGATAAACTGAAAATAAATATTGCAAAATAGAGATCCTTAGACTTCTGTGCAAAATGACGAAATGGGTCACTGTTGGGAATTCTGTGCGCCACATAAACCTCAAAAGAGCAGATTAGAAAAGCCAAGGTGAACAAATACCGTACAGCCCCTAAGACTTGCCAGCCAAAGAGCTCCTCCATTACTTTCAGGTGAATATTCTGAATCTATGGGAATTCGTGAAGACATGATTTATCGACCGGAAGATGCCTAACGAAACCTAAGCTTGGATTAAATCTTTAGCGGAAGACTTTAAACGAAGTTTCAAGTTATACTTAATATCTGAAAAGTGAGTAAGATCGAAATATAGATCCAATTACATGCTCAAGAATACTTTTTAAAATACGTAAACATTGAGAGGGCGTCCTTTTATATAATCTATAATGTTCGGCTCCGAAGAAATGGTTTTCATAGTAGGAGTGGAGCTTGAGGAGATTTTCACAGTACTATTCATGCATTTTGCACACACTTTTTCACAATATTGGCCATATAACTGGAGCTAAGCTATTGTATCAGATTTTCTCTAGGAGATATGGATTAAGTAGACGTTGAAGATCCTTGAATACATATTTGAGCTGCTCCTAGTGCTAAATTATATGGTTCCAGGAATTTCCGGCGGCCTATACGTTTATTTGAAACAGATTACAATATGGCTTAACAAAAATGGAATCGAGTGAGAAGGAAAATTGATTAGTTTGTCAATTTTTTATAAGATCATAAATTTTAAAGTTTTATCGGTGATCCAAATCAATTTATGATTGGGGAACTATCTTTATTAACGTATGACTTGGTATGTGATGTAGTTACGCCCAAAATATTATAGAGTATGATCTTAGTTTGTGGCACACTTCAAAAATTTAGCCTATGCATCACAATGAGTGAGTATCAAAGTGCAATCATTACATAGTGGTGCAATTCGATATTATTTTCACACTTTCTCTTCTGTAGGAACAATATTAACTTCTATGAGAAGAACAGCCATTGCTTGTAATGAAGAAATTTTAGCAGAAGTTATGAATATCATGTTTCTGCAAAAAACATTTTTGAATATTTGAAGCAGCCAAAGAAACTTCATATGGGAAATTGAAAGAATAAACGTATGGCATCGCAAATCCATTTAGCTTGAAAAATAAACTGAAATTTGTTCAGAAATTTAGAAATATCGTAACTATGTGCAGAGTTATGACTTTAAAAGAGGAAGTTTTACGTTACCCCTAAAGTTTTTTCTCATATTAGTCTCAAATATGTTACTCAAAATTTCAGTTTGAGTTTTCAGATTTGTAAATATCTAAATTTACGTTCCAAAATGACAGGCTTGAGTAAAGAAGCTATTTTCCTGGTTTAAAGTGATACTAGGATGAATGAACATTCTGTCTCTAAAATAATATTTTATCAAGAGTCTTAAATACTCTGCAAAGAAGTATGAAATGAAATATCGAAAAGTACAGTACGTTAATTTTACAAGGTAGAGAGTTAAATCGAATCCAATTAGCATTATTGTATCATTGGCATTAATAAATAAAAGGACAGGGTAAAAAATGCCCGACAGGTGAAGTTTATTGCTGTTAGTTTTGCTATAAGAAAATAAAACAGAAAACTATTGTATAATCTACAGTTTTGAATACCATATCTACTAAAAGTGTCAAAAATTCGAAGAAATATCCATTAAATTAATTTTTGTGATGCTTTTATTCTTGCTGTGATTTTTAACTTTGAAATATTAAGGATTACTTTCAACATTCCGGCGGAACTTTTTCTATTAAGGTTGTGCTTTTGTTTTTAAATAAAATTGCTTACATGGGTTCTTAAAAATCAGAACACATTGTAAAAGGTAGTTATGAAAGTTATAATTTTTCAAACACAAAGTTAGTGCAATTTTCGCAAGTGTACTTAAACAAAATATTTTTAAATAGGAAGCTGATGTAAGCATAAATCCATTTGAGGTAAAAATCTGAATCCCTACGAGCTTCTATAAGTACAATATGATTGCAAGTCCATCTACATACTCGATAAAAACAGGTTCGATCGTCCATAAGATAAGACTGATGGAAGTGACATATTAAACGCCAAATATCCAGCATAGAGCTGTTTTGAGCATCATGATTGCTTACTGAAGCTAAATTGTATTAGGGAGGATACGCATATTTGGACTACCGAAGTTATCAAAATGACAATCTTTAATTTACCCTCCTTGCTTAGATTAGTTCCATTTTTACTACGAAATGTTCGAACTGCATGAAATGCTAAAAGGTTTATGAATGTAGTTTTATCCGCGTACTTACAAAACTTTGTTGGCAACCGCTCTATCTTTCCCATAGTACCGTCGACGACCGCTTTCTTTCTGCCTTTCGAAGCGGCAATGACACAGACTGCTCCAAATTTTTGCACATTTTTCATAAAAGAATACATGAAACTCTTGTAATCAGTGGAAGTGTGAAATCTTTTAAAATCTCATTGTCTAAGAAATATTCGCAGGGTCTACAATTTTATGTCCGTATTTTTTGCTTGAGTGGTTTATGATCATTTTACTTATCTCTTGAACCCCTTTGATCTTCACATTATCTGTGTATGCTAGACAGACCAACGTTTCCAATCTTCTTTCCTCCTTCTCCGAATAGCGGAGGCTAGTGAAAAGTATATAGCAAAGAGAGCTGATCTTCGTTGATAGCTAGATCAAATTACATGTAGGTTGTAAAAATTAAGCACTTATTTTAATTTCCATCCCCGTTTCCTAGATTGATGTTGAATTGTGGGAAAATATCATTAGTTTTGACTGAGAGTTTATATTTATTGTGAATCATTGAAGGATAATCTACTTCTTTACTCAGAACTTTTCTGCGGTATTATTCTAGAACAATTTAAGTATTTTGGCAGTATTGTAGTATTCAACAGGCAATATCAGACGACAATAACTATCTAGACCAATTGTAACCCTGGAAATACTTCAACAATTACAGCTGTATAAATTATGGTTACAAAAATTAATACACGATTTACTTGCAATTTTGGTAGCAATTCTTTATTTCTTATAAGTAGTTCTATGTTGTTAGAAATATTTTACACATGCGGTTCAACGAACTTTTTGCGTCGATCAGCTATTATTCAAATTGGTTTCGATTTATTACTATTTCAAGTATTATGTTGTTGTATAAGTCTATTACTTATTCAATTAGAATTACCTCTTTTTTATTTTTAGGATCTAAATATTTAAATGGTTTACAAAGATTATTTGAAAACTGATTTTCTCTGGAGATGAGCGAAGATATAGCTTGACCTCAGAGGTAAGGAGGTTAAAAGTGCATGCGCAAATTACATTTTACTTTAAATTTTCTATTCGGTCAATTGAGAGTAGAAAAGAAAATATGTTAATTGACCCAAAATACACTCGTTCGAACTTGAAATCCACTCTCTATTCTTTCTCTGTACTTTTTTCCTTTGGTTCGTCCCATCCATCTATGTTCTCTTTACCTTAAGAATGTATTGAAAGGAAACCCTTTATGCCTTTTTGGATGATTGTTTTGATGGTCCTGAATTAGCCCATGAATGGTCCCAGGTACAACTGCATCTGTCGAGGACTGCTGGCTTTGGCGAGGTTTCTTGTACGTTATGTTCATTTCAAGTAATATGTGGCAAAGCGTATTAATAACGGCCGAGATGCTGTGATTCACTAGGAAACCGGTTGAAGAAAACGTATCTTTTTCCAGCAGTTTCTGCCGACAATCCTCTTTACTTGACCCGAATTATCTGGCGGGGTTCGGTGAGTAGCACTGGTACCAAGGAGGCGAGACCAAGGTCTAAATTTACGCTGTCATAGATGTTTCATAATCATCTAGTCTGATCCGAATCGCTTTTCCGGGGTGAAATGCACATTTCCTATTTATAACTTCATATGCATCTGTTTTTCCTACAGTCATAGTTTGATTTGACGTTGAGAATTAGTCTGGAAGTTTGGTTTTAGAGCGGTTCTTTACGTGCCTTCTGTGAGAAGAGCAGGTGGAATTAGGAATGAGGCCAAGCAGTTCTTATGTGCTACAAAGGTATGTCCAATCTGACCTCTTTGGTCGCTTATGAAAACAGCTCCGGAAAATCATGCAAGTACTGTCTCCTCGAATGGTTGGTTGAAGATTCTTTCAGAGTAGTGACTAAAAGCAGTTCCGCATTTGTCGATACTGTACTGTTTTCGGTAACTTTTGGAAAAGCTGATCACACCGATAATTCTTTAATTTGCCGTGCAAGGGCGCTGAGCAGTCCTGGGGGAAGACGTTTTTATTGGTCGCTGTAGGGTTTATGCAGACCGATTGTCTACCGAAACATTCGCCACCACAATCGATATGTTTGGCAAGCAGTGACCTCGCAGAGTTTTTAAAGTACAGGATTGGTTCCTCGCATGCTCGTGGACTTGCTTCATTGGTTGAGGGGGGGGATTTAATGATTTACTGTCAATATGGCAACCGATCGTTTTCATCTTGTTCCGAACGATTGTCATTGGTAGATATAATGTTAAACCCTCGAGGGTTGAATGGAGCGCAGTAAATGTACAAATGCTGGAACTTTTCATATTGGTTGAAAGAAGGGAGTTCATTTGCTGCGCAGAGTGGCTGTCAAGACAATTGTAAATTCGCTGCTTTTCATAAGTGCATGGCGCATTTCTTCGTCTTGTGACTATTTTCGCTTTAACATGTTGGATGTAAACTGGTGGCTACTATATTATTTCATCGATGTAGTTACAGGAATCAATAGAACTATGTAATTCGATGCTTCTCAAATAACACCATACTTATTGAAACATCAATGTGAACCATATTAGTACAAAGACTAAGAATCGTTTATGGTAATTAGTTTCTAGTGGACTTGAATTAGACCTCAAATAGACGTCAAAATCAAATATCAGATGCCATTAAAAGCAATATGTACTGTACTGTACAGTACAGAGTTTGGTCATCCCCGTATGTACAGTGAGTCCACTACTTCGGCAGAAAACAGCGAGTGAGGCACTAATTGGATATCGGATGAGAACTTCGCCAGGCCAGCACCTTGGATCTGGATGCTTCCTGGCACTGCACATATCGCAGGATCGGAACAAATTTCCTTCAGAACGTTTGTCGGGTGAGAGATGAAGAATTTGTACTCAAGTGCATGTCAAAGCAATATATTTATAGGGGACGCCTTCTTACTCTCACATTTACACTTGCACAGAATCGCGAGTCTTTATGTTTTGATAGCTACGCTCTCCTACCACGAGGATGCAATACTTTGTTTGCACCGCTCGCTGACAGAACCGGCATTTCTCACGGGAGGCCATTTAGCTCACTTGATTTAGAGTTCAAACAAGTCAGGAAACAGATTAAAGCATTATGCATAAGTAAAGTTAATTATGAGCAAATATCCCTCACATATGAATGGATGGCTATTGATGGCTTATGATTTTCGGTAGACAATTGGAAACTGATCATTATACTTCATCCGTTACAGGGTATAAACGGGACCTACCGTGTGCAAAACCTAGTAAATGCCGGCTGTCCAACAACTGAGGATGCGTATGAAACTCCACACTCCAATCATCAGTTCCAATTTGTCGTATTTGGAAGCAAGGTATCCATAATTCAGTATACGGGTCAAAGAATAGTAAATTTGGGATTCCGTCCCAATTCAGAGGCCTGTAACACACCCGCTTCTGCTCAGTGTTGCCCTCTATCTGTCGAGAAGTCCCACGACCTTCAAATTAGGTGCCATTTACGTTAAATCTTCAGTTCCAATTTAAGTACTGTATGTAAACCGTGCTGATTCAGTGACAAGTGCGTGGGTTCCCTATTATTTGAAAGGTACTGGTCGGCTCTTCTCAAGTATGTTCCAAACGTGTTGTTCCGGACCTGTTCAAGACAATGGGTAGTGTGGCACAAGTTCGTCTAAAGGGCTGACTGGATGCCTGCTAGCATGCATGTTCCAATGGACATCACTGTTGCTGCCGTGTGCCCTTGTTTTGAAACCGAGCAGCAACGAGGTCAGACGAGAGGTCTCCCAGCTGGGAATTGGCACTGCAAATCCTTAGAGAGACTAGCGGAAGACAGTTGGCTCATCTATCGTAACAGGTGACATGGGGTGAATGGGGATTGGTTTACTGAGATGATGTTTACTCATTCATTACTACGGGAGCCATCGTGCATGCCACTCCGGCTCGCATCTGCGATCTGCAGAACAATGACACCGCCCACGTCCTCATTTAGGTTGATGCCGGAAACGCCTTAAACTCAATTGAGCGTTCCGAAATTCTTGCTCAGGCTATCCGCCGCATCTCCGCAGCCACCCGTTATGTCCAGTTCCCCCATGGGGATCGTCTCCGCCTCTTCAGCCGACACCTCATGTGGAGTCGAACTGGCAGGCAATAGGGCGAACCCTCGGCATGTTGCTGCTCTTCGCAATTGCCCTCCTCCACCCTAAATCAAAGCCTGTGTAATACAAAAAATGGTCCTCCCCTCATTTAATACAGGAAATGGTCCTCCCTTCACGTAATACAGGAAATGGTCCTCCCTTCACGTAAGACAGGAAATGGTCCTCCCCTCGTGTAATCCAGCAACCTACAACGATCCCGCCCCTAACTTCTCCAACCGTCATTTCCAAATTTACTTCCATTTTATCTAGATATTTTTATACTGTATTTAACCCTCTGAATCGACCCCGAATCAAGTCCCTTTTCCCTTTTAGCTTACCTCCTCCTCCAAATTCGCCTTTTTTTGAGAAGAAGGGCGCAAATGCACTATTGCAAAATCCCTTGCAGATTTATTTTACCTATTCCTAATCTATAGAACCTGCCCCGGGAGCCTATTTAAACCCCTTTATTCTAAGTTCCAAATGCCCCCGATCATTTTACTCATCACCCCTCTCCCCCACACACCCAAAGCACCCCACATTGCCTCCTGTTCCCCAACTTCTATCACAATGAGCAACCTTCGCCCCTCTGTCCCTATTTCCAAAAACCGCCCTTCCCGTTCCATCAATGGCCTTCGTCTCGCCGCCTACGGGCCAACCGATGCCGACGACTACATCCGGCGGCAAACAAAGAAGCAAATCATCGAGTTCGTGCGCCGCCTCTTCATAGAAGAAGAAGCGAGGGAGGTAAGTCCGGGAGAGGCTGAGAAGGTCGAGGAGGAGAGCGGGGAGTCCTTCGAGGAATGGTTAGCCCCTGAGCTAGTGTACGAGGATCAGGAAGATGAGGATGAGGAGGATGAGGAGGATGAGGAGGATGAGGAGGATGAGGAGGATGAGGAGAGGAAGAAGAGGATGAGGAGGAGGAGGAGGAGGAGGAGGATGAGGAAGATGAGGCAACAGGGGGCATGGAAAGTGTTGGACCGGTGGGGCCTGGAATAGAGAGTATGGATCAAGTTGTGCCCACGATGGAACCGGATGGAGATATCTTTAGTAGTCTAGATATCTCCCAGGGGGAAATAGAGAGTTGTGAGCCATTCGCAGATATTTGTGGGGACTGCTTGGACAGCATGGATATTTTAGAGGAGTTGTTTGGATCTGATTTAGAGAATGGGAAATAAGAGGACCAAATTAATTGTTAGTTTCTTAAGTATCTTTTGCTTAGAGTATATTGTCCACACAAAGTATTTTTATGCATTTCTTAGTATCTTCTGTAGTTTTGTTCGGACTTTAGGGGTAGCCAAAAGTCTATATAAGCTGAGTAAAACTGCTTCCTCATGGAGAGGTCAAGCAAGTTGGCAGACATTCAAGCCAAGTCCCGAGTAGTAGGAATTGAGAGTCAACTTCAGACCCAAGAAAACGTTTTCTTACGCTGGTCGCAGAGCGTCAGTGGTAGACCCTGCCCCTTTTATACTTGCTTGTAGCTTTCTCACTCTCTTCTATATACACTCCCCTTTGTTCGTTCAACAATACCACGGCAGCACTTTTGTCGCTCGCACGCTCCTTCTCAGGGTAATTGGTTCTGAGGATCTCCTCCCCGCCGATTACCCCTATCACCTGGCATTCAATTTCCCTGCTTTCCCTTTTCACACATGGGACGCGGATGTTGGGGCCCTCACTGTTTCCATCCCTCATGCCCGCGCCGTTCTCTAGTACCTGCGCCTGAACGACCCGAGACTCGAGTTCCATAGCAACCTCAACCTCCACAAAACATCGGCCTAGTGGCCCTCTCTCTCACCCTACACCCTCCTACAAGACCTGCCACACGACGTCCTCTTTCGGATGCTATCACGGCTCTTGGTAGCCCGATCGGCACCCCGGATGCGTGCGCTTACTTGGCCCTCGAATGCCTGCAGAAGGCGGAGCCACTATGGAAATCCCTCTCCTCCATGAACGGGCCTCAGATCTCTTACCTGTATTCTGCGGTTCTGTGCCTCCTCGAGTCTGCCTATGTACTTGTTCTGCCCTAGAGAATTCTCGGTGTGGCTTCAATACTACTGTCAAGTCCCACTTTTTCACCTGGCACGCCATGCCGAGAAGAAATTGCCCGGACACACTCGATGTACATGGCGATCATCTCATGCATTGCTTGCATGGAGCCCACAGGATCAACCGACATGATCGCCAAGGAAATCTTCTCGCGAAAGACCTGGCAAGAGCTGCTCGTCATCCTATTGAAGAGCCACGCCATGGTCTCCACCACACGAGACCAGACATCCAGGCAATGGGAAGCAGCGGAGGCACCGACTTTTTTTGATGTTACCTTCATGAATCCCTCGCTTCTTCCAACAGGAGGGTGAGGGCCTTCAACCCGATGTCCTTTCTGAATGCGGCGCGAAATGCAAAGCAGAGAAGATATCAATCCTTTATCGCGACCTCCACCAGAGGTAGGCTCGTGCCTGTGCCAATCTCATCTCTTGGAGGGTGGCACCCGGACGCATGTGCAGTGCCAAATGACGTGGCAAGGAAAGTGGCCGTGAGGGCACTGGAGACGTACGGCAAGGTTTGGGGGTTTTGATGCAAAGGCACGCTGCAGCAGCCGTCATGTCCAATGGGGCCTGCTTGATGGCTGGCCTGAAGGTAGCATTTTAGGGAGCGTAGCTCCTTCCCCATTACTGTGTCGGTCTACCCTTTTTGAGTTGATTGTGGTTGTCGGGAAACCCATGGGATAGATCGGATATATCTTCCAAGAGTAAAACACCAAATCTTTTCCCCTTCTGCTCTAACCCACAGCAAATTACCTCACCGCTTGCCAAAGCTTTTGACAAGCTGTTGAGAACGGTTTTCGAGCAAGTTCACCGGAAGATGTCTGACATCGCATGGCTTAAAGCAACGCTGCCTTCCGCCATGGGGGCCTTGGCCTCATGCCATGCAATCCCATCGACTTCATCGCGTACACAGTCTCAAACCTTAAAAATAAGCCTCTCATTCGACGAGTTGTGCACACAGCCTCCACGCACATTCCTGTCGCCAGGCTTTAGACACCATACTACGACACGCTGGCCAAGAGTTTGGACCTCTTTGCAGAACTACGACTAGAGGCACTCATATGACGCTCCCACCATTTCGACCACAACGCCACCGGTTCCCTCCCTGAAGAAATCACCCATCACTTCCACCTCTCCCACGTCTCTCTCTACACTCATTGGTCTCTACCGCCTCTTCTTCGCACCTTTTTTCTCTTCTGGCCTCTACTGCGCCCTCCACGGCTTCCGACCCCTTTTCAACGCCCGGCTGCCTTCCATCGACCTATACACCTTCGGATACATATGGTGCAGATGGTCGGCCTCCGCTTAGGCAACCCAATATTCTGCGGCCTTCAGCGCTGCCCTACCTGCCTTGAAGGTAATTATACTGTTCCCAATCTCCTCGACGCCATGGACCATCACGCAACGAACGCAAGTGTGGTATGGGTGCAGCGTGCTGCCACAAACGTATTTGGGATATTCTATAGCGCGAACTTCCAAGCCTGGCCATTTCTCTCATCGTATTTCGGGAGCGGGTCTTTGCCGTTGACCTCAACAAGAATCCAGCCGAGCAGCGCGCACTGGACGCATTCATCGAAGAACCTTTATTCGCTACCATCGCACAGGGACTAGATGTGATCATTTTCAGCCCTCACTCCGTGCCATATCGCAACCAGGCAAATGGAGATCTCTCGGCACCGAGCCGGGCCGAACGGCGGAAAAAGGAAGACTATTCGATACCTTGTCGTGCCGAAGATATTGACCTTCGACCTACCGCGGTCGATATCTACGGACAAATCGGATTAACTGGACTTCAGGCCCTTCATTACAGCTGCTCATCGAGGAGCCAGATGCCCCCTCTCTGAATTCCAGAATCTCAAGACCCGTGTCTCACCGTTTCTTTTCCAATGGGGAGGAAGGTTTGAGTGTTTTTACTCTTGGAAGATATATTCGATCTATCCTAAAGTTTTCCAGACAACCACAATCGACTCACAACGATGTGCCGACACAGTAATGGGGAAGGAACTACGCTCCCAAAAACAGGCCGCATTGGAAGTGACGGCTGCAGCAGCGTGCCTTTGCATCAAAAACCCCCGAACCTTTCCGTACGTCTCCATTGCCCCCGGCCACGTTACTTGCCACGTCATGTAGCTCTGCACATGCATCCCGGTTTCCAACCCCCACGAGTAGAGATTGGCACACAAACGAGCCTATCCCTGTTGAAGGTCGCGATAAAAGATTGACATATTCTTTGTTTTGCAATTTGCGCCACATTCAGAGAGGACATCGGGTTGAAGGCCCTCACCCTCCTGTTGGAAGAAGCGAGGGGATTCACGAAGGTAACATTTAAAAGTCGGCCCCTCCGCTGCTTCCCATTGCTTGGATGTCCGGTCTCGTGCGGTGGAGACCATGGCGTGGCTCTACGCCAAGATGACGGGCAGCTCTTGCGAGGTCAGTTAATTTCTGAATACCTTCCGCACGCCTCTGTGCCATACTGTACAATTATCGTAAAAATGGAGCTGTTAGAGGTCATATGTCAATAGACGTTAAATTATGCCATGTACTGAATGTTTATCAGTGCCCTGCATTACAGCAGATAGTACATCATTGACGGAGACAGCGTGAAATGTGCTCCGTAACCTGGATGGGAGGGGAAAGGTTTGGGTTTTTACTCTTGGAAGATATGTCCGATCTATTCCTGGATGTGGAAAAAGGGAGGTTTCTTTATTGAGATGTCTGGATTGGCTGGAACCCATTTGGAGTTCCTGGATGGGATGCGGTCCTGGACAAAGGTGTCATCGGAGCACTGGAGCATCATACTGCGCAAGCACCTCAGTCTACCAGTCTACACAGACCGGTGCCCTTGAAATGCCACCATTGCCAGCAGGACCTGGATGTCCACGGTGACCATGCCGCCGACCGCTGCGTCTCAGAGTTTGGACGCGTTCTCCAACACAACTCCGCTCGCAACGTGTTCGCATGGCACGTTTCCCGCTCCGCCGGCCTTGACTACGAGTTTGAAGTTGAGAATCTCCTCCCGGTACGGACGGACTACAGGCCGCCGACATTCTCCTCGTGCAACCCAACCGTGACACTGAAGCTGGCCTGCGAGACGACCCATCGCATGCGACGTCGCCGTGACGTCGCCGTTCAAGCAGTCCTCAACTACCCTAGCGACGCAAGACGCCAGTGGGGCTGCCGCCCTCACGCACCAACGCAAGATCCAGAACCTACAGCACAAGCTGTCAAGGCGCGTGGTGCCCCCTCCTTGCCCTCCCGCGACCCAGGTTTCCGATTCCAGCCTCTGGTTTTGGACTCCCTCGGTGCCTTCTCCGGAGACGGCATTATTCATCGAAGAGTTGTAACACGTGCAGCCAGGAAATGCCACACCTCAGATGCTTCGATTCGCTCACGCACGCATCTAGCAGCGTGTGAGTAGCGCCTTGTGGTTGTCAGTGGCTATGGCCGTCATATCGCACGCCCCACTGCACGTGACCGATTTGGTCCATCCAGTTCTTAACTGAATAGTCGGTCAGTCGATGCACACTCAAGATAAGTAATTAGTAAATATCCTTCTTTTAAACGTCTGCTGCGAACAGACAGACATATTCACACATACTCTCTTCACAAAGGGGGATTTTTGGATTATTTTAAATTATGGAAGATGTGGTCGCCTGAGAATATATAATCATCTTTACTTCATGTATTATAAGAGGCGTACAAGCGTAGCTGACATTGTAAGCTTAGATAGTTGAAGTTTGTCGCTGCCCAGCTTGGGAGTACGCGCTAGGATCGATGTTGCAAAGATAGTCCATATGGTCGGCGAGATTCGTTGCCGCAGGTGGTCAAGGGCCGCCGCTGAGAATAGGTTGCGCGGGACAAGTCGTCAGTGGGTAACACTAAATAGAGTATTGTACAGTAACAGTACAAGATAAACTGGACAGATAGTCAGTACAGTATCTAGTTGTACCGTACCACACAGAACCTCAGTCGTGGATACATCCACACGGTCCTGTTTTGTGATACACGTGTCAGCTGTGTAATTAGAATGCCCTATGATACTGTACTCTACTGTACTGCATCCATTGTCTCCTTGCCACTCTCCTGAGAACCGAGCTAGTGTACAGTACTGTACAGTACATGACCCTTAAAAATGCCTTGTGTCGCCTGGGCTGATGAGGACCATTACAGATGCTTACAGACGATTCATTACTCACAAGCCCGTTAAAATAAAAAAATTGTGCAGCTGTCGTTTATTTTATTTTGATTCTAATATAATGGCTGGCCTGGAATCAACTTGTTTTGTACCCGCTGCTTGATCCGCATCATTTTGCACGGAGAGAGTGACAAGTTGACATCATTCCGTCTCCAGGCCGTCCCAATTTTAAAACTCTGACAATTCCTCCATCTCCTCTCTTCTACTAGTTCAAACAGCTCCCTCGTACCGTGATAATTTCACGTTCTATCCCAGGCAAGTGACCAGGACCAGGAGCACTCACGGTTTCCATCATAAATTTCCTCTTTATAAACCGAAACAGCCCGGCCTACCCTGCATCCTCAACCATTACTCACAACCAGCACATCAAAGCATCCATCCACCACCAATCCTACCAACCATGGCCTATTCAAGTACCAATCCGCCAAGCCTCCCATCCCTCATTTTAACACTCTCCATTCTATACCTCTGCACCACCACCAAAGCCCTGGACTACCCTCCTACTCCTTCCAGAACCATCCCCTCTACACCGATGAACAATTCAACAACTCCCCAAGCACCCCGCCATCATGAAAAAGTACTACGTCTTCTCAGGAACCAACCACGACACCATGGGCGTTAAATTCGCTCCAGGCATCGCCACCTACGTCCGCTACCCCACCAAACAGCCCTTCGCCACCAATCTCGACGCCCTATTCGTCTCCCCACGCGGAAAGCGTCAGTGGACCCAATCCAAGTTTCTCCAGGTCACACTAAACGCCCCCGCCCGAGTCATCCTGCTCTCCGCGGCAAGAACATCAACTTTGAGTCGCCGAGCACAATCACCGGACTCGACACCACCTGGAGCGGCTTGATGAGCCTGGTCACTCTCCACGGCGGTCACATTGACATACCACCCTCTCAACGTACCGACGGTGCTACCCGCGTGCTCCCAGTCGTGCACTGTGTGTCGAGACTCATTTGCCGCTTGGTGATACCCTCGTCTTGCCACACCCTCGCATGATCAAGGTCGATGGTAAGCAGCTGGAGCAGTACTATTTGTTGTTTGCAAGCCGGGCACGGTCGGTGCTGTCGCAGAGGCCTTTGAGAGGCAACCGGTGCCTGCACGGTGATTAATCGCCAGACGAATATGGTGTCGGTTCCGGAGCCGGTGCGTGCGAATGAGGAGTGTCCGGAATGGGTGCATGCGTTGTATGTTACGGAATCGAGGGATGGCGATGTCGCAAAGGATGAGGAGGAGTTGTTGTTTTGGCAGACGTGGCATCCGTTGGTGGATCCGATGTTTTGGTGTTACTTTAGTCATGAGCATGGCTCGTATCCGGGAGGTTACAGCCGGCGCTGGGCTATACGGCGTGGAAGACATTGGATAATAATACTGTGCATAAGAGGCAGGAGGAGTCGAATGAGGGTTTCAAGGTGTTTGCTATGCCGTTGCATGACCTGCGTAAGTATCTCGTCTTTGTGGTGCACATGCATGTTTCGCAACCAAGGCGCTTTACGACACGGTTTCATACTTTGATTTGCGCTGTGTTGGATGAGCAGTGGAATTTGGAGCTAGAGCTTCACTTGAAAATGGATTTCGGGTTTGCTCATGGGACCCTATCTAAGCAGTTGGGTCGTAAACCGGAGCCGTTTGTTCATGAAGAGGATATTAGGCAGGAGCTTCTTGCAGAGGGAAAAAGCGGGCAGGAGATTCAATGTGTTGAATATTGACGAGCATTACCCGACATCGGTGAATCAGAGCTTTTCGCTGAATTGTAATATTAAGCCCACGCCAACAAATAAGCATAGGGTATTGGCTGGCATCTATGAGCAATGGTAAGTGGAGTACTTTTCTTATTTTGATGACAGTTTTCTCTGAATAAGCGTGCGCAATTCCAAAGCAACAAAGGAACTAACAATATATCTTGTACAGGTTTGGTCCATTGAACACTTGCTCGGGCTCCCGCAGCAGGTTGAACAAGGGCATCAAGTTTGACATTAGAAATCCCTCCACTGCGAAACGAACGACAGATGGCGGAAAGATCGAACCGATCCAGTACTTGAAAGGGAACAGTGTCAATCGTAAGCTTGTAGTGCCCCGCGAGGGATTTTCTATTGGCCCGACGCTGTGCCGCTTCTTCGTGAAAGATTCCTCGGTGAATCTGACGGTGACCACAGATGGGTTGTTTTACACAGACTCATATTTTAAGGAACTCCATACAGGGCCCGGACCTAATTCTCTGCGGCAATTTATCAAGCCAGGATTTGGGGAAATTGTGCTTCAACCTGGCCAAGTGACCCCGGTGGACGGTTGGGGTGGGCATATGGATTATCAGAATAGCAAGAATCACAGCCGAAGGTTCATGAACATCGAGAAGGCTGCTCTAAAAATGTTCAACTAGTGTTTGGCATCACCGACAAATGGTAACCTGTGGGTTCTGGTCTAAAAGAGAGTCGAACTGAATGCTCCGAAAGAATTACAATCTAAAGCGAAATCCGAGGAAATGTTCAACGACATAATGACAGTGACATGTCGATGCATGGACATTCACGTCACTAGTCGTTTCACAATATCCTCTCAAACTTTCCATATCGTCCGTATGTCAAAGACTGAATAAATTGTTACCGTTATGAAGCATTTGGTAAGATTTAAAGTCGATTAGTCTCCCTCTTTTGCTGTATTCAGTATCATTTCGTTGCCAACGGACAACATGAATACTTGTACACTACAGGGGTAAATGGGGTTAAATGGTGTGGTTTACTTAAGTTTCCTGATAAAAAGTGGTACAAAGGGTGGGAATCCTATGAAATTGCGTTAAAGCCATGTTTCAGGATTTGCAGCATGAATAACGAAGCATTACTATCAACTAAAAAGTAGCTGATAGCCCAGTTTAAAAGCATGCAGGGTTGGAAGTGACCATCAACGCGACGTGTCGTTGAATGAGAATGTCCGTCACCCTAGAGTGATGCAAAGGCATGCTACAGCAGCCGTCATGTCCAATGCGGCGTGCTTGATGGCTGGCCTGAAGGTAGGTTTTTAGGGTGCGTAGTTAGGGGTTTTAGGGGTTTTAGGTAGTTCCTTCCCCATTACTGTGTCGGTATACCTTTTTGAGTCGATTGTGGTTGTCTGGAAAGCCATGAGATAGATCGGATATATCTTCCAAGAGTAAAGTGCCAAAACCTCCCCCCTAAAGTATTGATCCAAGGCTCAGGTGGCAACGGTTCTGGCCACCTCGTTGATGTAATAGAACGCATCGGGATGCCGCCCTCCGAGCGTGTAGATAGGAACGGGGACGAGCGTGTTCCTATCTAAAGATAAGTGTTGTCCACTACATTACATGTATCTCATATCCCTTTTCTGAGAGAATAGGCCAATTTTTCCAACTCGGCCTCATTTTCAGACTCTATAATACACAGACCTGCACTCCCTACAGGGGGGAATTTTTGGGTTATTTTAATGCATGGAAGATGTGGTCGGTTATATCCACGAGGCTAATACGTTATACGGGATAAGTCGTCGCTGATGGGTAACACTACAATAAATGACCTTGCTTACAGGGCCGGCTCAATGCCGGCGAGCAGGCATGCCGCGTTGGACAAGACGGCCCCAGCAGCGTGCCTTTGGGTAAGCATCGCTCTAAAGTGTCGGAAATTCAATTGCGACACCCCCCTTTTGGTAATAAAAATACAAGAAACCCTGGAATTGATGCGAAATCCTACCAAGCATATTCGACCTGTCGCGCCTGCATCATTTGGAGACTAAACGCAAAACGGGCAAACAAATTCGCAAGGCTCCTGTTGAGGGGAGGAACCGCGACGGGAAGCAGCGGAGGAAGCAAGGCGACTGAAGAAACCCTGACCGTCGTCGCCCAAGGCACCACAGATATCAATCCATGGCAGGGGAGAGGAGGATCTCGTTTTGGTCGCAGAAAGTGCCGTAATGACTAGGTTTCTCGCGCTCTGCGAGTGTCCTGGAAGCGCCTGCGGTAACCGTACTTGGCGATATGCGGCGGCGAGTGGAGGGGTTGGCAACAGTAACGTCGACGGCGATACCAGTACTGTAAAGCCCGTAGGCAGCGGGAGTTTAAATGTCCATTCATAACGAGGGGCACTCCGAATGCACAGGCGAATTGGGAACCTGGTAGACGAGCGGATGCTCGACAAAGGCGACGATCCCAACTTCCTTACCGAAGCGGCCAAGAACGTTGCGGAGGACGTGATGTCAACGAGTCATACCGCCTTCGTATTTGCAGGTCAAAGACTTTGATAGGGTAAATCTTCGGGAGAAGAGATACTTAGAACCAACTGCCCCAGGAAGGAGGTGTTGCGAGCGACAAAAGTGCTACCGTGGAATATTTGAACGAACAAAAAGGAGTGTATATGGAAGAGAGTTGAGAGGGCTACAAGCAAGTAAGGAAGGGGGGGTCTACCACCTGTGCTCAGTGACTAGCGTAAAATAAATGCTTCTTGTGTCTCAAGCTGACTCTCAACTTCCTAACTATTTGGGACTTCGCTTGAAGTTGTCTGCCAACTTGCTTGACCTCCCCATGAGGAAGCAGTTTACTCAGCTTATATAGACTTTTGGCTACCCTAAAGTCCGAACAAAATTACAGAAGGTACCAGGAAATGCATAGAAACAATTTGTGTGGATGATATACTCTAAACAAAAGATACTTAAGAAATTAACAATCAGTGAGGTCCTCTTACTTCCCATTCTTTAAATAAGATCAAACAACCCCTCCAAAATATCCATGCTGCCCGAACAGTCCCCACAAATATCTAAGAACGGCTCATAGCTCTCTATTTCCTCCTGGGAGATATCTAAACTACTAAAGATATCTCCATCCGGTTCCAGCGTCGGCCCCACTTGTTCCATATTCTCCAGTCCAGGCCACACCAGTCCAACACTTTCCATGCCCTCTGCCCCCTCATCCACCTCGTCCTCGTCCTCGTCCTCGTCCTTCTCCTCCCATCCTCCCCATCCCCGTCAATAACCTTGTAGAACACAATTGGGCTACGCACTCCTCGAAGATCTCCCAGCTCCCTCCTCGATGTCCCACTCCCGCCCATTACCTACCTTCTCCGCCTCATCCTCAATAAAACCAACGTACGAATTCGATAACCTTCTTTTTGGTTTGCCGGCGCAGGTAGTCCTCGTGGTCAGTAGGTCCGAAAGGGAGTAGGGGAATAGAGTTTAGTGGGCGGGGATGGCAATTTTGGAAATGACATTCGCGGGACGTAGATTGGTCATTTTGGTAGGCTTTGGGGAATGAGAGGAAATGGAGGGTGTTTTGGGAGTGTGGGGGGAGAGGGGTGATGAGCAAAATGATCGGGACGTTTAAATCTTGGAATAAAGGGGTTTAAATAGGCTCCCGGGGCAGGATCTGTAGAATTAAGAAATAGGTAAAATAAATCTGTAAGGGATTTCGTAGTAGTGGCATTTGCGCCCTTTTCTCAAAAAAGCGAATTTGGAGGAGGACGTAAGCAAAAAGGGAAAAGAACTTGATTCGGGATAGATTCAGAGGGGTAGATACAGTATAAAAATATCTAGATATAATGGAAGTAAATTTGGAGGGAACCGCGGCAATGATAAGCGAAGTTCAGGGAGGACGAGGAAGGACCGGAACTTTAAGCAAATTTGGACAAGGAGAGGTAGTACAGTAAACTAAAGGCCTGTAGATGACGGCGACAAAAAAATATCCGTTTCTATCAGCACGAGCCTAACAGACGTGTTGGCGCTTGGGTCTAAGACGGGTGCAACGTCGGCCGAGCGCCGGGAGCAGACCGCACAGCGAGTAGATCCAGTGAATGGCGCGATGCCGAGACGGAGAGCCAGAGCGTCTTTAAGAGGACATGTACGTATCGCAGTGGGGGTGAGGAAGCGAAAAGAAAACAGATGAGGAGTAACATGACTCTGTCTCCACTCCAAAAACTGGGGAAAACTTTGGGTGTTTTAATGATTGAAAATTAAGGTCAACTGTAATCGCGGATAACGTTCGTATGTGAAGGTACGGTCTTGCAATGTTACAACTTGCGCGTAAGTCCAACACTTACTGATCTTCGTCCTCAATTGAATCTGGCTCTAATGGGTCGGCGACGTTGCTATTAACGTCGTCACCTTCCACAGAATTAGAGTCAGACCAATCCATCCAGCTAACCGGCACCCACAGGCGCTCAGTTCCATACAGACCATGCAGAGGCAAACCGGTGGTCGTCTCCATGCTCGGAATAGCCTCGACCGTGCGCCTAGTGTACGCTGCCCATAGGCGACTTCGGGGTTGAATGTGATGGGGGCGGCTTCCTGAGAAGATAGGGGCTGCTCGTTACTTATTTGTGACGGCGTGAGAGGTTCGGTAGACACGTAACGTTGACGATGGGCCTGTTTGATTTAGGGACTGAAGGGGCAAGCTGTGGGTCCGAGCGAATTCAGTCATAGCCGACGAGCAAAAGGTTGCCTGGGGACAGATTCAACTGCGGAGTGGTAGTTTTCAAGGCCTTGACATGTGCAGAGAAAGAGATAAAATTGATTTAAAGACGTGCCAACTCCGTATCCCCGCCACACTGCGGCCGCAGCACGCGGACGAGACGCTGCAGTTCTGACACAAGGCGTTGAACGTGTATGCGTAAGGCTATAAGGTGGGGCCGGGAAGAACGGAGCTGCTTTTCTATAGCCACATAATGGCGAGCAAACAACGGCAGGACACGGTAATTATTTAAAATGCTTTGACTGAGAAAACTATTTGGTCCACCAGACTTGTCAAACATTCAGGGGAGACCATTTGTGAGTGTTCAAGGGAGACCATTTCTGAGTGTAAACAAATGTAAACTTGTACGAGGGAAGGTTGATATGGGGTAGATCGTCGATAGAACAGATACTCAGAACCAATTACCCCAAGAAGGATGTGTTGCAAGCAACAAAGTGCTACCATGGTATAGTTGAACGAACGAAAAAGAATGGGTAAGGAAGAATGTTGAGAGGGCTAAAAGCAAGTATGGAAGGGGCAGGGTATACCACTGATGCTCTGCGACCAGTGTAGGAAAATGTTTCTTGGGTCTGGAGTTGACTCTAAACTTCCTACTACTCGGGACTTGACTTGAAGTTGTCTGCCAACCTTACTTTATGCTTTGTGTGTGACTTAATTAGTTGAGCGCCCCGCCCGGGTATGCTGGTTCACAAGCACTCCTACCATTTCGTGCAAACAGCCCCTTATATGGAGTTTTCATCCCTCACAATTCGTAGCACCTATACAGTACCTATGTGCCATATCTGCACTGCCACAGTACGGTGCAAAGCATCCCTCTAAAAATTATTGAACATAGAATTGTAAGTACAGTGATAGCGCAGCCGGCGCAGCATGCCAGGTCAGCCAGCGCAACATGCAAGCTCATCTAGCGCAGCATGCGAACTCATCTAGCGCAGCATGCCAGATCATGCAGCGCAGCATGCCAAATAATATCTAGAAGTTTCATTATATCAAAGGTACTACACAAACTCAGAGGTCAGAGGATGAAGATGACGAAAACATTTTTCATCCCGTCTCGCACGCGCCTGAGAGGGTCAACAGTAATACATTCCTACTAGTTCAGATGACTCAGCTCCAGCAGAACCAAGCCAGATGCCAAATATCTCCTCAGGGACATACAGTGTCTGTGAACCGTCCACGCTTACATCGACGAGACTTTCATATCCCACACGTCCTGTCATGTGGCATATACTAACAAAGCTAAGCCGTGGTCTAGGAGAAAGATATGCATTATCTACCAAATCTTCTTGCTTCGTATTTTCAGCACTTCCTCACCACCAAGGGGGCACGTTTTTATCCTCCCATGCTTGGAAAGTTGTCGCTGCCTTTCGCGTTGGCATCCCGCTGTTCTCTGGGCGGTGACGTTGCCCCGTTTGCGCCCGCTGTTCCTCTGATGTTGCCTTTTTTCTGGACCCTCTTGTCGAACTCACTCTGACCTATACATATGACGATGAACAAACACCAATGCACAATTTACTCCGGGATGCCATCTACCGGTACTGCAAGTAATTGTCTATCTCCGAGTTTGTCAAATACACTCTTCCCCTAGTGATCCAAACTCTTCTCAGTCTCTATGGCGGACCTCTACATTCTGGTGCCTATGGGCTCGACTCTCGTGATATTACCCTGAATGTCACTGCAGCCCATCCCGACTCCGGCAATTGCATCTCCTAAAGCGCATATTCTGCCGGCGCCGCTGTAAATCTTGCTGAGAAAGCGAAGTTCCGACGTTACGATCCATACAGCAACGTTGACGAGATTTTTCTCCTTCCAATAGGTGTTGATTTCCATGGGGCTTTAGGGGCCAGCAGAACATTTTTTTGCCTTCTCACTTCTTTTGCTTCAAGCCGCCGGAATTAAGTACCAGCCGCGGAGCTTCAGGACTTAAGTATCCGCTTTTCGTTCTGCCGTCATGGGACGCAGGCCATCCAGATGAACAGCCACCGCGTACCTGAGCAGTTATTGTGGGTTTTCCTAGTAACCCTTGCCTATGGGCTTTCTTTAGTTGTAAAAGATTTCCACACACATTACGTGTATATGCAATTATGAAAATGCACTTCATTATTTCTCCTAGGTGAGTCAAGGATAGTTCTTCCATACAAATATTTGGCAGCGGTCTACTCCTGAAAGATTAGTTAAACCTTGGAATAGCTCTGGGAGTAAAATAAAAGAGGACAATAGTCATCCCTTCGGTTCACACTGTGCAACAATTAGAATGTGAGAATGATGTTTCCAGAGACCAGGGAGGCAAGTACGCGTATTGGAGGCTCCAAATAGGAGAAAGGGGCAGGTGGGACTATCTCAAAAGGCTGGTGAAAGACCAGCTGTAAGAAATATCGCGTTTGGGGAAACTGTTGCGGCATCTTGTCTTTGTAGGAGGAGAGATCACACCCTTCCAAAGATTTCAATAGCTCGCACGGCAACGTGCTACACCACGTCTGTCAGCACTGCGAATGAGTCGAAGTTCCACCCTCTAACGATGGATATTGACAGTAAGATCAGCCAAGAACTGCTTGCGTGGTGGTAAACTCTTCAAACCTTCTGAACTCCAATGATCCCGAGGCGTTCAGAGATGTCAAGAGGTGGAAACATCTTGCCCGTTTCTTTTGAGAGAGCAAGTGTATTCACGAATTTACAGTAGCGTCGAGGACGTCTGTCCCTCCGGTACTCCCTGCAGCCCAGATATCTGACCTCTTGCGATGTTGGCCATCGAGACGGGGCTCAATGACAAGGGAAGTGTTTGGGTGGTTTAAATTTGAAAGGTATTTTCGCCTGATGGGTGACGGGCGGTCTTAGCCAAGTCCGACATGATAATTTTAACCTGGTGGAAGCTCCTCTCCTGCTGTTGCCAGGGGACGTTGGTTCTTGAACTGCTTCGTAAATTGCATCCGTCAGTTTCTTCACAGGGGAGGGTTGCTGAAGCAAAAGTAGCTGTAAGGAACTACTTTAGACTGCGGAATGGTCATGGGGAAAGGTTTGGATGTTTAACTATTGGAAGCTGTATCCAATCTATCCCATTGGTCATGGGTGAATGGTGATTTGGCTTCTGATTTGTACAAAATTCGCACACGAAAAAAATCTAGAAGAGGAACAAAATTGTATACAGTATCGGATTTGGAAGATATTTTCACAGTTTCTGAATTTGCAAGATATTTGTAATTTGGATGAGTGTGGCAAATTCATTGGTTGATTTTTTTAGGACACGCTGTCATAATATATGTCAGTGCAGTTCCAGGTTCTGGGTGATACTACGAGTGACTCTGAAAAGTCTATATAATGGCCACATTAATTCCACCCCTGGCCGATGGGTGGCTGGCATGGGTATGGCACCTAGATAGTTACCTTGAGGAAATATCTTCTAATGGTTCCTCTGGTTCACACGATTTCCATGAATGTCTTTTATGGTTATTAGTATGTTTGTTTGAGACTTTAAGGGTAGCCACAAGTCTATATAAGCTGAGTAAACTGCTTCCTCTTGTGGAGGTCACGCAAGTTGGCAGACAACTTCAAGTCAAGCCCCGAGTAGTAGGAAGTTGAGAGTCAACTTCAGACCCAAGAAAATTTTCCTAAGCTGGTAGCAGAGCATCAGTGGAAGACCCTGCTCCTTTCATACTTGCTCGTAGCCCTCTCAACTCTCTTCCATATACACTCCTTTTTGTTCGTTCAACTATACCACGGTAGCACTTTTGTCGCTTGCAAAACCTCCTTCTTGAAGTAGTTGGTTCTAAATATCTCTTTCCCTGACTATTTACCCTATCAGCTTCCTCGTAGGTTGCCAAGTGGTTCTCTGCAAACGGCAGGCATCAGTCACACAGCTGGTCTGTTTGGAAGCTAGAAGCGGGAAGGTGGCCGTGGAGATGATTATGAAAGAGGTAAGGCCGACCTAATTTTTTGGTTTCATGTCCTCAATGATTGGAATCGGAGTTTTAGCTTCCTGAAGACTGGAAAACTGCTGGGTTATGTTTCGCTTATTTCATTTATCACTCGTGTCTAGATGTGTTTTTACATTTTTTCTACAGCAGAACCTTTGAAATGGTTTGAATACAAGTTCAGAGGACACCATAAGTTTGCATCGCTAGAGGAAAACAGGCCCCATTAACCCCCAGTTCTCGAGCTGCATGGTCGGTGTTATTTGCTCTACACAACACCTAACTTAAAAACTCCCCTGGTCCTCAGCCCTTCAAGCTTTCACAGTATATAAACTCCGTACTTTACCAATTCATTTGCCCGAGTAATCTCTCAGGCAGCTGATCGGTTGTTCTGCAATAGAAGACTGACGAGAAGTCACCCGGAAGGTGTGCTGGATTTGATGTAACAGCTATCAAATCCATAATGTACTGTCTTTTCGATAGGCGCAATTTAAGCTGTGTTTCTCTCCCAGGAGTTTATTTCTGACTCACTCTCGAAACCAATCTCTGATTGTTCTCCTTTTGCGACAGAGAAAACAAGGGATATGTTTACCGCGAGTCTCCAGAGTGCTGAAACCTAGGACAGCTTTAAAATAAGAACATGACGCCACCCGACAGTTACGATGGCCGCGTGATTCTTGAGTTGGCCATTTAACTGAAAGCCGCAGCTCGCGTAGCCACGAAATATTTGGCCAAATAAATCCTTTACTTCTTCAACTATCCGTGTTTCAAGTGGATCAATGGACATGTCTCGCTAATCATATGATCACAGCAGTCAGCAAACTGCAGACAATTCAAAATGAAGAGATCCTCTCAATCTCTGGGAACGTGCTTATAGTGTAAGTGTGACTAGTCCATCCAATACGAATTGCCCTTCGTAATTAGATGCGAGCAGTCCGATGGTACAGGTGGCAATGATCTCAAAGACGTCCACGCATCACTTCCGGACTCCGCAGCCATAGTACTGTGCTCCATCCCACCTGCGCGCCCTTGCGTAACGACGTACTCAGTGCCCTGTTTGTGCACCGAATTGAACCGCTTCTTGAGGCCAAACGCCATAGACAAATCGACAGTCAAGATGTTATCCTCACTAGCCTTACCTACCACCGCATCGACTTGGAACCGCTGCCCGGGCCATGATCCTGTATAGGTCGTGATATAGTTCTACACGGCAATCCGGACTGTTACTGACCTTGTCAAATCGTCCATATCTTCCTTTACTTTGCGGCGATAGTCAGATTCCGCGGAGTTCCGGCGCGGGCGATACTCGATAAAGTTTGCGGTGAGCCCCATGTTCAGAATCCATAGATAAATAGCTTGACCTGGCAGACGGATAACCAAGCTATTATACGTATAACAGGAGAAACCGAGAAGGAAACGTGGCGCGTAGCTCATTTTGATGTAGACGTTGAGGCCATACGGGTATAATTTGGTCTGTAGGCCATGGCAGCAATCCGTTCGTCTGTGCTTGTCCAGAGTGAAGGTGGTGGTGGTAGCATTGGTGATGGAGCCATTATGTTGAGACCGCCAGGAAAGTGTTGCAACGCATGATGACAAAGGTTGTAAATGAGATAGAGTTGGCGTTTAAGGATCGTGGCTGTAGGTTCAAGAGGGAGATAGCACTTTGTGGGTGATGACAAGGTTTGAGTAGAGTTCAGAGACCTTTTAAAACTATAATTTCGACTGGAGGTTCTCGTGAAAAGGGAGGAAAAGGTTGGTTTTTTATAGATGTGGGCGGCTGTGTCCCAGTATATTCTGCAAAGTGAACAGCGGCGTGAAGAAATTTAAATCTGTGTCCCCTGGGAAATTTGTTTGATGTTCTGTACTCTTTTGCGATAAGTGGAGGGAAATGTTGGGATTTTTGTGATTTGGAAAGAACGGTCACTTTTTTTGCTGTGTTATTCACGTTCCAAAAATTGTAGAGAGACTGGAAAATCCCATTGCATCAACCGGAGCATTTTGTAGACGGTTACTTGCCTTTCGGCGGTATCTTGCTGAAGTGCTCATGAAAATTTTGCTGCTTCCCAATACAGCGAACAGCCTTGATATTCTTGTTTATTGGAAACGACTGGTCGGGGTTTTAACCGATTTCTGATCTCCGTACAGAAGAAATGAAAGTAAGTGTTATTCCTTTGTCGGGATTTTGCATGATTGGAATGGATACCATGAGCCAGCTCCTAAATTCATGAATGATTTAATTCTTTTAAAGTATTTCCGATATCTGCTTCGAGAAACTGTAAAGCAAATACTTTTTCAGTAATATCTTCCAAGAGTAAAACAACCAAACAACCAACCCTCCCCACCCCTTTTCAGTCCCTGACCACATCTTCCATGTATTAAAATAACGCAACAATTTCCCTCCCCTTTTTCAGTCCACCAAACAGTTGAGGATATGCCTCAAATCTCAAGAAGCGACTCGCTTTGTTTTCTGTTTTTTGTGTGATACTGGAACGATGATGATTTTAGAAGTCCAGGCTTATGATATTTTGCATGACTCGCAAGACACGAAGTCTACAGAGGTGAATTTGGCACAAGAGAATAATTACGTAAAGTGACGTAACTCTATCTCGAGATTCCGCATATGCAATTGGATGGATATCCATTTAGGTGTATGCTGTTTAGGTTTAGTGAGAATGCTAAGTTTTCAATTGCATCAGCACCTGCTGGAACTTGGCTAATGTGATGGAGTGTTATTTCCTGGTTTGGCAGGTTACGGGAATTCTGAAGTATAAAAGGATAGCTTTGGTAGGAGAATAAAGGTCACCACGGGTAACAACTAATCTATTTACAGAATGACCAGCTTAAGTTTTACAAGTTAAACTACTTATTTCATTGAAATCCTATCAATGAAGACATCTGGTTACTTAATTAACAATAAATTATGTGGATGGTAATTGGCTGAAAACAGCACCATAATCTAATGCCATGTGCACCTCAAGATTCCGAAATTCAAGCGACTTATTTAGCGAATCAAAAAATGGCTTTTCCTGTGAATTGATTCCGACATCACGATTACTCATCTTCCGTTCGTTCAGAACATGTATATTTCACATCTAAGTTGACCTTGAAAAATCGGGACTCATTAGAAACACAATTGACTCATAGGAAAAATCATTATAAATTGCGATAACAAGATGTAAATAGAAAACATAAGCGCTGTACTGATACCCGACAATACCAAGAAAATTTTGATTGCTTGCATTTCATTCGGCAGTAACTTTAGGAACCCAGCAATATCGGATCGCAGATTATTTCGTAGGCAATCCACAGATTCATTGTATTTAGAGGGGAGAAGAAATCATTCCTGTAATTACATCTACAATTTGATAATTTATGGTAAATATATTGTTACCCAATGGAAATAAACATGTGAGAACCTAGATACTCTGTGCAAGGTTTCTTGGCAAAGCCCTCCTTCCCAATGAATTTATTAGAAAATATAAACAATGTCTATGCCATCAGAATGTAACAATGCCTCTGCAGCACCGCTGTGCAATAGGGATATGTTCGTTTTTGTTATTTCAGTTCTCTATTCCACAGTGGTGTAAGACAAAAACTGCATCGTCTTGAATGAAATTAGAAGCTCAGTCTAGCCGGATAGCGGTTAACTTTACTTCAATGTTTTCACTGGCGTGGTTTTATTTTCGTAGTTATTTCCTAGGTAAGGTAGTACTATTCTGTAGTTACATCTCTACTTTCTAGTAAGTTTTACCGAGTTAATACAAGTATGGAAGTTCTAGAGTATAGCTACAGTACTGTCAATAAAAAGGGGGCTCATCTGTAGTGTTGTGGGAATCCAGGTGCACTGCGTTAACCATTTGATTTTAACTTTCTGCAACGCACTACCATCGTCTCCACTACTCTTTTAACACCGCACTGTCTGTCCCCCTTTTGTTTCATTGCAATTATCGCTTTTAACGCCCCTGCTGCTGTTTCGCTTTCATCTTGCTCTACCTTTAGGGTTTGTACAAGTGAATGTTTTGTTTTTGTCATGTTACTAATTGGAGGTCCTATTATCCGGGAACGTGACGATGCAGCAAAGACTTTTTTTAGGTCATTCTGTACAGATAGAGTGCAGGCCTCAAGAACCTGCGTGATCTTCTGCAGAATACTTAGACTGGACAGTTTGGCTTAACTATGTAGCCTTAGTAAAGCTGTGCTTCTCATCAAGTCCTCATTTAAAGGCTCCAGGTCAGTATTTCTCTACAATACTATTGCAGTTGTTGGCTGTGAGCTAGGTGCACCAGCTCGGCCACAGATTCAGGTAACGCTCTAAAGGGTCGACTTGGACTGCACTTGGACTAAGGGGAACGTGCTTAGAACAGGTAATATTTGGTTGTTGGAGAGATTAAGGTTGACTTGGGAGGATTTCCTATAAGGTAAGGTCCCCGATCGCTGTTCTACATAGGGCACTGATTGGAATATCCTGAACGGATGTCTGAGTCTCTCCGGAGGGAAGGTGTGATCAAAGATGGTAGTGGGTCACTCTCTCCGTGGGTTTGGACCAAGCCGTCGTCCAGGGACAAATCGCTTGCAGATTTCAGTTTCAAGTGCTTTTGTACAACTTGAGGTTTTAGTGTAATGCTTTAAGTAAGATTTTTGTTGAACATGTCTTTCTTCAAACCAAATAAGCCTGTGTTACTCGATTGGACTCGAGATGTGTTAAATGTTCGGTCATAATTCCATTCGGTCGAAAAGTACCTAACTTATTCAGGTGGATCAGAGCGAAGATATCAGTACCCAGAATGTCATTGACTTTTCCTCCACTTTTATGACTGGAATCGCGGCAAACTGGTAGTTAATGATTGTTTCTGGGAATATTGCCTCGCCGATGAGGGAAACTTTCAAACTCTGAGTTGAAGCTGAGTCTTTTCTCTCGGATAGTGTTTTCAGAGCTCGTGAAAAGCTTTGTTGCCCCCTATTTCATGGAGTTCAGGAATTTTTTTATAACTATTCCCGGTATAAAGGAGTCGAAAAAATCTAGCGCGGTTATGTGAGGATCTCAAACCACACATTCTGGTGGTGGTTCGTAAGTAGAATACATCCAAGTGCGAACCAGTAACCTATGTTGCACTCAACTTTGATGTAGCATTTTATGGAGCAAGATTTAAACTGACAGAGGTTCATTCTCAAACAATCGAGATGCATAAGGCCCAATACCAACGGAGATAGGTAACCAAAAACGTAGTCTCTATTTGGCAGCGTCAGAAAAACTTGGTGTAGAACCGATACTTTACGTGCTTTAAAGTGGGATGTAGACTTTGGAAATAAAAAATAGAAATGGGAATAAAGTTAACAGGGTTGATAAACGTATAATACTGAGCAGCATACAGGCAAGATACGGTAATTCTTTGAAATGCTTTGATTCAGAAAACTATTTGGTCCATCAGACTTAGTGAAGATGCAGGTGAGAACAGTCGTTAATGTGAACAGATGTCCCAATTAGCAGAATGAAACTGCAACATGCATCAGCAGGACTAAATTCTCTGAGGACGGCAAAAAGCCGAGCAACTCCGAAGCCGAATCTATTGAATCACGTCTACTCATGATGAAAGCATCCTCACTGATGGGCCTGTACCAATAGAGCCTTTTGTTGCTTGAAGCTAGAGTGAATGGGGAATCAATCAAAGTGTTAAAGGAAGATTGATTTAATACACCCTTGTTTTTAGCTGAGTTACTGAAGAGAAATAGGAACTTGTTTGAGATTCGATGAAATAATCATTTTCGCCATTCACAGAAGTAGATTACGGAAGAGGAATCTTAAATCACCGTTAACGGAACTATATGATTAGGTGATTGTACCGACACTTCTAACTGCGTTATCTCACAGAGTAGATATGACGATCTGTCAGGAAGCCGTGGAATGTTGCCCACAGTCCCAATGTAGACTAGCAACGAAGAATTGTTACGTTGAAATATTTCTCTCTTCCATTGATTGAATCCGATGCTGAGAACCGTACAGATTTGTCAATATTAAATTGAAGAAATTTACACCCGCGTTGAGACACAGAGGTGACTTTGAAGTATTTCGATTACTTTAAGTTCACAGCACGAGAGAAATGAAAACTTATAAGTAGCATGGAAGGCAAAAAAGCTTATTGGAAAAGTATAAGGAGTTCTTCGTGAGTAATTTCCACATGAGCTCCTCTAGACTCGATCGGTGGACGCTAAGATCCAAGTGAAGGTAGGAGCAAAGGCAATTCATCGACCTTAGTTCCATTTGTCCCCATCTGAGCCAGAACAGTAAAAGGTGCTTCTAATCTCTTTTGAGCAAAGAGAAGATAACATCCAGTAAACCATCTTGCAAAGCACCTCTTTTCTTTGTGAAAGAAAAGAATGAAAAACGTATAGGTGTTGGCAACTACCGTGCTTTAGATCGCATCACAAAGAGGAATAATGCTTCACTGCCTTGTTCCGATGAAATGTTCGATCGGCTTGGAGATGCGAGATTTTTCCCTTGACTTGATCTATAAACAGGGCTTCATCAGATAAAGGTTAAGACATACGACATCGAAAACACTGTGTTCAGTACAAATGTTGGCAATTGCAATATTTTGTTATGCCTATGGGAATTTGCAATGCTCCTGCTACGTTCCGAACGTTAATGAACCAGATCTTTTTACATTTGAGTAGATGTCTTCTTAGCTGTCTACATGAATGATCTTCTAATATTCAGAAAGGAAAACGAGGAACATTACGAACATCTGGAAATTTTATTGAAACGACTTAAGGAACATGAGCTATACATATCCCCAGTGACATGTTCTTTGTTTTAGTATTACATTGCGTTCCTGGTTTTCTATTGTCGGAAAGGACGGCATAAAAGGCAATCTGAACGAGGTAGATGTCATACAGAATTGGCCAAAACATATTTCTTTTGACGGAGTTGAGAATTCTCTTTGGTTTAATTAAATTTTTACGTAGCATCAGATCAATTTTCTCTGAAAGTGCTGCGCTTCTCACGAATCAGACGAAAAGGATCGAGGAAGAGGTCAACCGGACCCAAAGTGTGATGAAAACCTCCAGAAGCTGAAGAAAGCAATGACATTGCCTCCAATCATAGTCGCCATTAATTGAAAAGGCCATTTCGTATCTATGCAGGTGCTTCGAAGATCGCTGTAAGTGGAAATACAACACATTTGGATGGGAATGGAAGGGATCTTGAAACTTATCTCTATTCAAAGAAGCTTTCATCACCTGAGTTGGATTGCACTGCAAATGACAGGCAGCTTAAGACTTTGATTAATTTCCTGGTAAGATTTAGGGGCTTTCTTGAAGTTTCCGAATTTGAGATTCTCACACTGACAGTTAGGTCCTTAAGAGCATTTTCGCAAAACGGAAGCTGAGTTGTGAGGAAGCACGTTGTTTGGAAAATCTCTGTATCTTCGAAATATTTCCAATCACACTCAAGCCCTGAAATGTTTACGTATTTATAGGCGCATTGTAAACAGCTCCTAATGTGACAACAGGAGATCACGATGTCCCAGTGAATGATGTTGATTTTCTTTACCTTCATTTGGATTACATAGTTCGTCGGTATGATGATTCTATGGTCTAGTAGTAAAATTCATGAAAGTAGAATGGCCAGAGGATGAGTTCAGAGGCAGAAACTGGGAAATTTCCGCCCATGTTTTGAAAGAAGGGATCCAGGCTGTTTTACAATGAAAAGCTATATGTTCCTCAAAGGTCAATGCCGGATATTTTGCAAATTGCTCAAGACTCCAAAGTCAGTGCACATTTTAAATTTGCAAAGACAATATCCAGATTAGAAAACCTCCATTGGAACCCAAACAGCCGCGATGTTCGAAAACACTGAGAAGGATGTCTTACTTGTCGGAAGTATAAAGAATATAAGCAAAAGAAGCTGACAGGTCCAATTTCGCTGGAGGTGCCTGACCACAGATCAGGGTCGCTACCCAAAACTTGATTTTGAGGCTACCCATGTCGACTAGCGGTCATAACTCAGTTATGACCTGGGTTTATCGACATATTCGTCGAATAATTTTCTGAATAAAAAACATGAGATAGTTGTGAAGGCAAGTCTCGCCACTTCTTTTCTAACATCTTTAAGAACCGCAGCTTGTTAAACGATGTGAACTCGTGCAGGGATAGAAAGTTCGTTTCATGGGGTTTGAAGGCACTTATGAATCTTTGAGGTGTGAAACTACTAATATCTACTAGCAGACTTCCACAAGCAGATGGTGCTCCGAAATTATGAATAGGGTGGTCGAGAATTATATTCTTTTTATTGCTCATATCATCGGGATGACTGGGATGAACTGCTACCTTCTGCAGAATTTGAGTACAAGTTGGCTGTCAGCGATGATCTAGATATGTCTCCTTTTGAGATGGACCTTGGAGGTATAACCTCAATCGCCGATAGGCGTTCTAGATAGCAGCAGCATATCTCTTCAGAGTTGGGCGACTTTCGTGTCAAGCTCGAAGTTTCTCTTGAGGATGCGAAATATGCCTACAAAGTGGCAAAAGCCCAGAAAGCTGCCTACAATTTGAGGAGAAAAAAGGTTGTAGATTGTAAAGTCGGCTCAAACCCATGGATCAATTTTTAATGGATTACGGCTCTGAAGTAAAGTTTGCAGGATCCGAAAAAGCTGATGTGCGAATATTTGCGCCATTTGTGGTAAAGAAGATTATTTTGTAGGAATGCTGGTCGATTGAATCCCCTGATCAGTTTAGGTCTATCCAATCATTCATCTCATCCACACAACGCAACACTTCGAGCACCGTATGATATTTCTGTACCTATTCCCCTGGTTCTGAACCGCTTCAATTGCCGAATGGAACAGAGCGATAAATTGAGCCTGTTTTAATTCATAACGAAGTTAGTCAGTGATACAAGTTTCTGTGTTCAATGTGCGGTAATCTACGTCATGATGCGGAGTGGCAAACAACGAATGACTTTTTAGATGTTATGGAGGATGTATCTGTCATGGTAACTGAGGATTTTTAGTAAATGTTTGGAAACAAAATATACTACCGCTATACCACTGATGAGGATGTTAATAGTCCGGGGGAGGGAACAGTGTACCCAAGTCCCTGTTACACAGCTGTGAAATAGAGACTTGGTCACTTTTGCTTTTCAGTTCTCTATTACACAGTGGTTCACTACGCTGGAGCCTGTCTTCAGGCCTCGCTCTCCTTCTCAATGGGCGGTTTAGGTCTCCTGCAAACTTCAGACATTACCGAGGCTGCTTACGCAGTATCTGTAATTAGTTCTTTTGGACTTATCTCCGACCTGCTGACTCTTTCCAGGACCGCCACCTGGAAGAGATCCCTCGGTTCGCCGTCTCCTCTTATCCTCCCTTCACCCGCAACTGTCTTCGTCGCTTACAGCTACAGCTCTTTCCGAGCGTTGTTCATCGCCGGTCCACGACGAGAGGCTCCAGTCTTCCATCACTACTGAACTAATGCTATCGAAGTCCGAAAGTTTGTTCTTGTCCGCGGCATTACACGACCGAGCACGGCTCCTCTCCGTGCGCACATCCTCTGCCTCATCTGTTTTCTCTTCGCTCCCTCTCCCCCACCGCTACGTACATGTCCTCTTGTACGTGGAAAGTCGCTCTGGATCTCCGTCTCCCTGGATCTACCCGCTGTCCAGTCTGCTCCCGGGGCTCGGCGCTCGGCCACATCGCACCCGTCTTAGATCCAAGCGGTCAACACGCGTTGACCTGCAAGTACGAAAACGGAATGACTCGTCGTCATCACATCCTCCGCAACGTTCTTGCCCGCTACTGCAAGGAATTTGGGATCGTCGCCCTCGTCGAGCATCCGCTCCTCACCTAGGTTCCTAACTCGTTGGGCATTCGGGGTCCCCGCGCTACGAATGGACATTTGCATACCCGGTGCATACGGGCTTCACATTACCGATATCGCCATCGACGTTACTGTTGCCACCCTCCGCACGCCGCCACATCTCGCAAAGTATGGTTACCGCAGGCGCTGCCGCGACACTCGCAAAGCGCGAGAACATCGTCATTACCGCACTTACTGCAACCAAAACGATATACTCCACTCCAGCGTCGGGATTGATATCTATGGCGCCTTGGGCGACGACAGCGAGGGCTTTTACCGCCGTATTTCTTCCTTAGCTGCTTCCCGTCGCGGTTCCTCCCCTCAACAATAGCTCCGCGACTTCGTTACCCGTTTTGCGTTTAGTCTCCAAGTGATGCAGGCGCGAAGGTTTCCACCCGCCGCTCGCATCCCTAGTTAGTTTATGAATACTTTCCGCACGCTTCTGTGCAACATTGGAAAACCAGGCGATAGATCGGATATATCTTCAAGAGAAAAACATCCAAATATTTCCCACATTGTACGACCCATAAATATTTACCATCAGGAAGTACAGGGGAGCCCATTGAATGAGTGATCACTTTCGTTTAGTTTTGGATTTGTCGCGCTTCAGAGAAATGATTTAAGATACTTAAATTGCTCCAGTTCTCTCATGTGAATGGATCATCCTTTATATACGTAAAAGCTAATGCATTTCAACATCTTCACAGCTGTCCTTAGCCGCAAACTAATATCCAGACTGTGTGCTTCAGTTTAGGCATCCACCTGATTGTCCTTCGAAACTACAGCTCTCATCGAAAAGCTGGAAGACTTGCATCCTTAAACAACTGGGAACCATCAAAGATAGAACGCTCCGCACCGGAACGCCTAACCAAGATGGAAATATCCTCGCCCATATATTCATCCACTACATGAACGTTCGATTCCCAATCAACGGCCCAGCTCGTCACAACCTAGGACTTGTACATCTTCTTCATTCTCTGGGGACCTGTCGATTTCAAATACCCCGCACTTCTATTGGAGGGACGCTCTCCTGAAGAAATACGACCAACCCTAGATCCACTGTTATTGCATTAAATTCACGTGACGCTCCAACAATGGCACTGACCTGGAATTGATGCCCTAAAAAGGGCCGTCTACAGTCATGACAGAGATCCACAGAAAAGTCGGCCGACTGGCAGGAGTTCGTTAGACGGTCCATATCTTCTGTCGCTTTCTGTTGATGGATAGGCTGCATTTGGTTACAGATCGGTTCATATTTGATCAAATCTGGCCAAAGTCCCTCATTGTAGATCCACAACTGCAGTGAGTAGCATGGAAATCGGATCACCGCATATTCGTAACAGAAGGATTTGAAAGTTAGACAGAAACGAGGGACGTTGCAGAGCTTCACATACAAGTTGAGGCCAGAGAGACAGCGTGGGGGCCGGTACGCCGAAACCGAACAGCGAGCTCTGTTGATGACCCAGAGAGGGCTCCCAGAAGGGACGGATGGTGCTGCCTGCAGAGAATGAAGGCCATTTGGATAGTGACTCAGCGGCATCCTAGGGAAATCGGCAATTCGATATACTTGGTCGGAGTTTAGATGTGCGTAAACTAGTTGAAAGTGGGCTGAGCGATGAAACAGGTACAAGCTTCAGCTTTAGATGGATGTTAAAATGAGCACGGTTGAACTTCTAGGAAGAGTTGAGAAGGTGTTTATGTTTATATGGAAAATTATGAGCTATCACATATCGAGGCACGATTTGACATGGCACTCTGCAGCGCCAGAGTCGACTGAAAATCGAAAGTACTCAGAAATTTGTGCTTGTTTATTAATTGAACAAACCGAATTGAAACTCGTCGGGGAATTTAGAACCGACGGTTACTTTTTAACGGTCAACAGGGGAAAACTTTGGGTGTTTTAATGATTGAAAAATAAGGTCGCCTGTAATCCCGGATAACATTGGTATGTGAAGGTACGGTATTGCAATGTTACAACCTGCGCGTAAGTCCGACACTTACTGATCTTCGTCCTCAATCGAATCTCGCTCTAATGGGTCGGCGACGTTGCTATTAACGTCGTCGCCCTCCACAGAATTAGAGTCAGACCAATCCATCCAGCTAACCGGCACCCACAGGCGCTCCGTTCCATACGGACCCTCCAGAGGTAAACCGGTGGTCGTCTCCATGCTCGTAATAGCCTCGCCCGCGCGCCTAGTGTACGCCTGCCCATAGGCGACTTCGGGGTTTAATGTGATGGGGCAGCTTCCGAAGAAGATAAGGGCTTCCCATCATCGACAGATGATGAGAGTGAGAGGTTCGGTAGACATGAGGTGTTGACCGGTGGTTTGTTTGTTGTATAGGCTGATGGAACAGGGCTCATTTCCAAAAGGGCCAAGTTGTTCGCCGTTTCCGAGCTCGTAATAGTCTCATTCTCGCGCACAGTGTACGCATGCCCATAGGCGACTTCGGGGTTGAATGTGATAGGGGCGTCTTCCTGAGAAGATAGGGGCTGCTCGTTACTTGTTTGTGACGGGCGTGAGGGTTCAGTATACACGGAACATTGAGAACGTTAATGACGAAGTGAAGGGCAGGAAAGTGCCGTCTTGCGCGATGTGCCAGTAGTGCGATGGCTGCCAAAAGGGGGGAACGAAAGATCCACAATCACAACCGTGGCGAGCCATGGGTGTCATCGCTTGAAAAACTTCCGCTGTAAGCGGGATACTTACAGAAAGCGACGCCGACGAAGACAAGTGCTCCAGAAGAACGGCCTTGGGTACGACCAGCAGGACCGTTTCGCTCAGGAACCCTCCCATGTTGGCAGGAGAACCGCCAGGGCTGAATGCGGCAGGGTGCACTCAGCTGCGGTACTTGTCCGAGGGTGAGAGCCTTCCTGGCGCGAGAGAAATCGCCACTTGTGAAGGCCATATCCTTAGCCGATGCAACTAGAGCCCCGTAGGCGTAAGTGCGCGATCCGCAAGACGCGCGAAGACACGAGTGTCCAGCGCCCGCCCCTAATGCGGCGCAGGCGCCGCGCGTGACAGAATGAAGGTTGGAGAAGGGCAGTGTAGGAGGGAAGGGGAAAGGGTTTCAGGGAGACCGATAGTTGCGAAAGTGACGTCTAGCTCCAAAAACTTGCCTCTTCCCTTCTCGGAAAGTGGCCTTTTTACATTTCTAACCTGTAAACACTCACACAGCGATCGAAATACTTCGCTCCGTGGATGCTGAAAGTCAAGGACTGCACTTGTCGCTGCCGAAGCGCCCCGTCTGGTGGTCTACAGCCCCTCTAGGGTCAGTACAGAGTCTCTACTCAGACGGGATTAAGCAAGAGTACAGCGAGAGTACTTCTGTCCTGCAAGCCATCGTCGGTACTGAGGAATACACCTTAAGGTCCTTTACGAACCATGTCTTATCTCTCAGGCAGTTCCTCGAGACCATTGATGACCTTGACAATAGGCAAGTGGCGTTCCAGCTACTGCGTAACTGTTTTGGCGTCTGCAAAGGAGGTTATTTCTTGTGCTGAATCGTTACGAGTTGTACAGTATTGCACAGAAGCGTGCGGAGGGTATTCAAAAGTTAACTAAGAATGCGGGCGGCGGGTTGAAAACTGTCGCGTCTGCATTACTTGTTGCGCGTAGTGCCCCGTCATTCACCGGAGAAGTCCCGGAAGAGTTCGACCGGATGATGACGGGCTGTGTCCGAAAATTGTAAGGTGGAGTACTGGACGCGGAAGTATTCCGAGAACTCTAGCTACCGGTCAAACCCAAGGACACGAAAAAACCATCTCGTAGGATCGGGCTCACCTCCAGAAACGACATCGCGGCCGCGGTGTTCTTGGCTTCTAGATCATCATCTTGAAGCTTTGTGGGACCTTGCTCCCAGCTCCTATTAAGGAGCTGGGAACGTACGAAGCAGTTGCGGGCGCCCATCGGATGTGGTCGACTTCTCGCCTACCGTCTATAAATTTCCCGTTTAAGAGTAATTTGTGTTACGTGCGTGCGGATCGGAACGGATTTTTTTGTCGCCGTCATCTACCGAATTTTCATTTACAGTACTACCTCACCTTGTCCAAAATTGGTTATAGTTCCGGTCCTTCCTCGCCCTCCCTGAGCCTTGCTTATCCTTACCGCGGTCCTCTCCAAATTCACTTCCATTTTATCTAGATATTTTTATATTACATCTACCCCTCTAAATCGATCCCGAATCTAGTTCTTTTTCCCTTTTCGCTTACATCCTCCAAATTCATTTTTAAAGAAAAAGGGCGCAAATGAACTACTACAAATTCCCTTGTAGATTTATTTTACCTATTCCAAATCTATGGAATGCCCCCCCGGGAGCCCATTTAAACCCCTTTATTCCAAGCTTCAAACGTCCCGGATCTTTGTACTCCCCACCACTCTCCCCCTACCCTTTCAAAAACCCTCAGTTGCCTACCACTCCCCAAATCCCACTAAATGAACAAACTATGCCCGTCCAATGTAATTTCCAAAAACCACCACCCACCCTCTAAACTCCACTCCACTACTCCCTTCCGGACCCACTGACCGTGATGACTACCCACGCCGACAAACCAAAAAAGGTGGTGGAATTCGTGCGTTGCTTGTTCGTCGAGGATGAGGCGGAGGAGCTGGCTGAGAGGCAGGTGGGGAGACCAACGAGGAGTGGGCAGCTCCGGAATTGGTCTACGAGGTTGATGAAGAGGAGGAAGAAGAGGAGGAAGATGAGGGGGATGACGAGGAGGAGGACGAGGAGGATTAGGGAAAGTGTGACATGGGAAGTGTTTGAATGGAGGGTCCGGGCTAGGGAGTATGGAAAAAGTGGTCCCGACGCTAGAACCTGATGGGGATATCTTTAGTGGTTTAGATATCTCCCAGGAGGAAATATAGAGGTTTGAGCCGTTGGCAGATTTTTGTGGGGACTGCTTTGGCAGCATAGATATTTTGGAGGAGTTGTTTGGTTCTAAACTAGAGAATAACAAATAAGAGGACCATATCGATTGGTCGTTTCTTAAGTATCTTTTCTTAGACTATATCATCCACGAAAAGTGTTTTCATGAATTTCATGGTATCTTCCGTATTTTTTTTCGGGATTTAGGGTTAGCCGAAAGTCAATATAAGCTGAATAAACAGCTTCCTCATGGAGAGGTCAGGCAAGTTGGCTTACAACTTCAAGTCAAGTCTTGAGTAGTAGGAAGTTTAGAGTAAACTTCAGACCTAAGAAATGTTTTCCCTACACTGGTTGCAGAACATCAGTGGTAGACCCTAGCACTTCCATACTTTCTTAAAGCCCTCTCAACTGTCTTCCTTATTCGCTCCTTTTTGTTAGTTCAACTATACCACGGTAGCACTTTTTTGGCTTACAAAACCTCCTTCTTGGAGTAATTGGTTCTGAGTATCTCTTCTTCCGACGATTTACCCCTATCAATTTGCTCGTAAAAACATCATCGCAAAAAACGTTGACGGACGCAATCTATGAGGAAGTGCAGGGACGAATTTCTCTTGGTGATTCCTTCAGGAAGGCGTTTTACGCATCTATAGCCCTCCCGAGAGCTAAATAATGGTTTTATTGTCACTTGTAATTGTGAGCCTTGCGAATTATTGGTGATGAGATTTTTAGGACTGATTGGTATACTGTATGATTCGATCAGTTATTGTGGTTGGGTGGTCAAGAACTGGTCAGTGGACTAAGACTGCTATCTACTGAAGTCTTGTTGTTGGGTAAGGCTGGGTTACATGACCAAACTGGGACCCAAAGCCTGTTGCATCCCTTTGTGGATTAGGCACCTCCACGCTGACGACCTGTACAGTCTGTGTGACTGGAAGTGAACCCTCTGTATCGGAGGTACACATCTACTGCTAGGAAAGATGCTCTGGGCGAAACATGCGGAGTGTTCACTTGAAGTTATGTCGGATCGTTAGTGTATTTAAGTGTGCTTCTAGTACATTGAAGTAAAACGAAATGGCCATGTGGGCACAATTACTTCCTCATTTCAATTTTGCTCCCCATGCACCGGACTCTAGACAAGCATTGAATCTCGAGAATTCTCGTTGTGGCTTCAAATCTGCTGTAAATTCCCACTTTCTCACCCTGGTCCGCCATGCCCGGGAAGGAATTGATCGTAGACACTTGATTTACATGGCTACCACTTCATGCACTGCTTGTATTGAGCCCACAGGATCAACTGACATGATCGCCAAGAAATACTTCTCGCAAAAGACGTTGTAAGGCTGCTCTTCATCCTGTGTTAGAGGCACGCTATGGTCTCCACCGCAAGAGATCCCACATCCAAGCAATAGGAAGCAGCGGAGGGACCGACTTTTTCGATGCTATATTCATGAATCCCTCGCTACATCCAACGGAAGAGTGAGGGCCTTCAATCCGTTATCCTCTCTGGATTCGGCGCAAAATGCAAAGCAGAGAAGATATCAATCTTTTATTGCGACCTGCACCAGAGGTAGGCTCGTGCCTGTGCCGATCTGCACTCTTGCAGGTTGGCACCCGGATGCATGTGCAGTGCTATACAACGTGGCAAAGAACGCGACCATGAGCGTAACAGAGAAATACGGAAAGGTTCGGGGGGTTTTTGATGCAAATGCAGCGTGCAGCAGCGTCTATGCCCATTGCGGCGTGCTTGATGGTTGGCCTGAAGGTAGCTTTTTAGGGTGCATAGTTTGGGTTTTTAGGGGTTTTAGGTAATTCCTTTCCCATTACTGTGTCAGTATACCTTTTAAAGTCGAATTTGTTTGTCTAAAAAGGTATGGGTAAAAACGGATATATCTTCCAAGAGTAAACGACCCAAACATTTCCTACAATTTTCCCTTAACACAGGAAAGGGGGATTGAATTACCTGCTAGACTTCGGAGGGCTGAAAGCCGAGCAGTTTTGAATGTGAGCGCTGTATAAAACATAGGATGATAGCTTCTACAGTAGAGCAATTCCTATTGGAAATAAAATGGGGAAAATGTTGTTTCTTTATTGAGATGTATGGTTTGGCTGGAACCCATTTAGAGTTGTAAATCTGAATTTCATATTAAATAAATGTACCGATGGGGAAGCAATGTACAAATCATTGCTGTCATGTGCTAGTTCCAGCAGCAGTCTACCAGAAAGTCGATGGAATGCCAGCCATCAGACAAGAGCGTTAGAGGTTACTGCCAACGCCGACTGTCGCTATGGAAGAATCCATCGAAACTTCGAAAACAGTTCCATTGCGCGGCTGGCGACGGGTCTTGGAAGCTCCGTGACAACAGAAAAAGCCTTTAGATGCTGTCAGTCAAGATTAGAGATTGGAGGGGGAACTAGCCTGCTTCTCTCCGGTAATTACGCGAAAAATCCTTGGCACTTCCGACGCTTTTCTGCACTCGCTGCATTGAGACTGTGATGGAGTATATATGTTGTGGTCTGCTCAGTTGCAATACAAAGCCAGCATATGTGGCTCAGTGGTTAATTTTGTCAACAGACTGGTCATCGGGTCGAAAGTTCGGACTCTAGAGTGGCAAGAAGCGGGTGGATTGACGAATGTTATGTCGAGATAGTCAATTCCACCTGCTGCACCCATGGCTCTGATGTCCGGTCTTTCGGTTTTGATGATGCACACGCGGTCCGAGGAAAGGGCGTCGAGCTGCTTGCCCGAAATTATTGCCTACCAAAGTAACCTGATTGTTGTGGCGCTGGCATCCGAAACGTCAGTGCAGCATATTGTCCCCATGAAGGTCTAATGTCTCAGGGCACCTATGCTTCGAACAAAGAGTTTCGGGGGCGAATAAAAGGAGTTTGGCAGAAGTACTGCATCCACACACAGCTAAAGTACGGGTGATCGCATGAGAGGAGAGTTTGCGCTTTCACTAATGATTGGACTGTTTTTTAATCAAATATATTATTTTAAGTACTGTTTAGAGGAATTTTGAAAAATTGAACTGTCTATTTAAACCCGTGTCTTAAACTGCAGCCTGAACGAGGGGCACCAACGACCAGCTCAACCTTCGAATTAATTTCGTGCGCCCAACATTCCACACCTGATATATCTACAAAGGTATGTTAGTGCTGCGAGTTCTTTTAATCCGACAGAGGTTCAAAATATCTATTATATTTGCCTTTATGTCCAGGTGCAACCGGGGTACAACATTATGTTTTATTCTGATCCTTCGGAACAATGCCCAGTGCCTATAGGCAGGGCCATCAGGACCCAATCTTACAGATCAACTCTTAGCACTGACGTCATCGGACAAGAGGAGGAGAAGAAGGGTGATGGCGATTCTTCTGCGCACACCGCCAACATCGAATACACAAGGCAGGCGAGTAATACATCAAGCCTCGCCGTCATACCACTAGTAGAGGTGGACAAAATTGAGTCAGCGACTTTACAGAGCCCTCTAGTTCCTAGAAACTGACCAGATAAGTTCCTTCGCGAATACTACCACCGTATCCTCCGATATTGAAACTCCCTGCACAAACCGAAAACAAAGGATAAGGGTTAGATTCGTCGAAGAAAAGAAGTTAAGACGACAGGGATAAAAAGCGCGGCCCTGCAACAGCTTAAATCGTAGATTTATCCCAACAGCGTTTTTAGTATTTCTCTGGGATACCCTTTTCATTTATCAGAGGAGTTGATTTCATTACAAAGAGCCAAAGTTTCACGATAAGTGAACCCTTACGAGTCGCACATTTTCGAGGTTCCACAACGGGTGTCGGGTGACCTTTCCTAGGTCCGAAACTACGATGAATCCCTGATTATCATGCCAGGAAATCTGCTCTGCTCTGTTTGCGAAATACATTAGTAGACCTCTGACCACGTCCATTTTTCGGGAAAACTGCATCTGCGACGCGTTGTGTTTCGGGGGAAAGTGGTATCTGTCAGTAGCACTGCAATCACACAGAAAAGGCCTGTGGTTTAGTATCTGTCTTTGAACAAATGCAAAGATGGCACAAACCCATTATTCGGCACCCGAGAGGGCCGTAGAGGCACGAATCGCCTGCCTCCTGGAATCCTCAAGAGGAAATAGTTCTTTTTAATCCTAATAGGTTGCGTACTTCAATGTCTTTTGCCATTTTTTTGTTAACAAATGACACTAACAGGGGGTAGTCCTAGATTGCCATCTCCAATGAGCGTTTGCAGTCGCTACATAAGCTCTCAGCTTCTTAATAGGAGCTTTAGAGGAATTTACAGCACACATGGATATAAAATGAGCTAGAAGTCATGAATGCTGCAGCTGCAATGTCCTTCGCGGGTTTTAAAGTTATAAATTGATTTTTGGATAATAAAAAGCCGAAAACAAACTTCCCTCTGTTCAATTGCAATCTAGAGCTTCTGAAACGATCCTCTCCATCTGAATTATTCTATCACGCGCTTTTTGCCAGTTCAAATAGCAAAAAGTGGTAAAGATGTCCTGGGGGCTGATGAAAATATACGAAGCTTAATTGTATTCTCCCAACCGTGGGATATCTACTTTTCATTTTAGTAGATATAATGTTCAAAGACCAACCCAATTCCGTTTTCAAAGTAACTTATTTTACTTCAAATAAGGATTATTTGAGGCATAAATCTCATTCAACCGTTTATTATGCAGTCAATGAAATTTCCGAACCATTTTCACAGTATAAGGAGATTAAAGCTAATTTTTGAGTACTAAAATTGAATTCTTATTCCAAGCGATATTGATATTCCAAAATGGTCTGTTATCTCTACTTTTTTACGCTTACAGGATTTAGGGATACTTTTTTATTTTATACCTTGCGGATTTCTTCCATGAGCACGGAATCAAGAATAAATATATATATCCTAAATCTGTAAATAAGGTTAACTGGCTAAATGAAAGATAAATCGTAGCAATAAATTATTAAAACAGTTACCATCAAATCTGTTTGGGATAAAGGACTTTGCTCTTTCCGCTAACAGAGGGAATATAGTTCGGTATTTTTGTACGCTAATGGCTTTCACTCATACTTGATCCTTATTGCAATTCAAACTAGCCATCACATCAAATCTAGATTCTTGGGTATGCTCGTACTTCCTCAAATGTTTTACACTACAGAAGGGAGTTGATTACTTGCTGTACTATGTCGAAATTATTGAGTGCATTTTCCCAATCCACAAACTAGAATTCGCAATTTTGTGATGGTAAAGGGTCCAAATAAAGTTGGAGGAGCTTTTTTCCCTCATCATGACTCTATTCAATATTATATACATGATAAAATGGGAGCAAAGAATGTATCAGAAACCATTATGTAGTACGTCATTGAATCTGGTAAAGATATGCTGAAATGTATGAAAAGAATACCACAGAGACCATTTTATTTTATATCATTGTAGAACGTCCTGTGTGACATCACTCTGTTTCTCGAACACAACAATTTTGATAAACAATTCTACTTCATCCTTCTTCATTTCTTCCTATTCAGTTCTAGATTTATTTATTTATTTACTTCGATTTATTTAATGCAGAAAAATATTATTTATTCTATCCATATCAATCGATGAACTTTTATACTTTTGCATGATAGCCAACACTTACTTAATTTTTATATTTATCGTAAAGTTAATAGAACAACAATAATTGCTTATAATCATTGTATCAATTTAATTGTACCTTATGAAAGATATTATTTCTAAACATATGTTACAAAGATTAAAAGGATATAAATTTAAATGTTAAATTGGAGAATCTCTTCTATAATATATTTATTCCCATCATGTACTTAATATTATAAATATATATGATTATGATTTCATGTTCTGTGTTTTGAAAGCAAATTATAAAGAAAAAAATTCGTTCACAGAAAATGCCGAATTAGTAATATCTGATTGTTCGTGAACGTTTAAAATGCTGAGTCTGTTTACAAATGTATAATTAACTTCATAAACTTTTGCAGTCAATATAGTAGTCTACGCACTCTTTAATGCTATTTATTGAACTACTAAAACTATTGAATGATATTTCGACCTTTTGTCTTCTTGGTGATTTGTGTATTTACCGTAACGTCGTATTCATTGTGAGGGTTGAAAACTCTATATAAGGGGCTGTTTGCACGAAATGGTAGGAGTACTTGTGAGTCAACATACCCGAGCGGGGCGCTCAATAAATTAAGTCACGTACAACGCATAAAGCAAATCGGCAGACAACTCAAGTCAAGCCCGAGTAGCAAGAAGTTGAGAGTCAACTTCAGACCCAAGAAACATTTTTCCTAAGCTGGTCGCAGAGCATCAGTGGTAGACCCTGCCCTTCCATACTTTCTCGTAGCCCTTTCAACTCTCTTCCATATACACTCCTTTTTGTTCGTTCAACTATACCACGGTAGCACTTTTGTCGCTCGCAACACCTCCTTCTTGGGTAGTTGGTTCTAAGTATCTCTTCTCCCGAGATTTACCCCTATCATTTGGTACTCTTGTGGAGGGGGTTGCACCCGAGGTATTCGAGTTGAGCAGTAGTAAGGAACACTTCGGGGGATTTCTTTTCTGTAATCATGGATCTCAACGCTGCTCGTATAACGTTCACAGGGGGCAAGACTGAAGACGTTGAGGAGTTTCTTTACACATATGTCAACGTTGTGATGCGAGAAGGGCGATGAAGAGAAGGCCGCAAGTATCTTCGCCTATCTTCATGGTGACGCAAAGCACAAATATAAGTCCAAGTTTATCGACGGGTGGTCTCTTAACGGGAATGGGCGTAACTTCGGTGAGGTATGTGAGTGGCTTGTGAAAGAGTATGCTAAGGAGGTAGAACCAGATGAGATGATTCGTACCGCCATAGAGGCCCGGCTCAACTTCGACGATTTGTTAAGCTCATTGGTGTACTTGTGTGATCTTTATGAAAAGGCTGGGTTCAACGCCCAAGCCAAGTACGGAATGCTGCGTAAGGCGGCTATGGGGGATAAGCGGCTCTCCGATTTCCTCCTCATCAAGGGCCCTCACACTTTTGATGAACTGAAGGGTACCATAGTAGAATTTGTCAAAAATTCGGAGACGTTTCAGTCACTGAGTGAGGTACCGAGGGAAACCCGCACATCGATGTCTATCGTACATCCTGAAAAGAATTATCAAAGGCCGGCTACTAGTGCAGCGGCATTAGAATCTGTCAGGAGCGATGTCAAAAACTTGGAAGAAAGGTTGGAAACCCGATTCGATAATCGACTTGACATGATAACCTCGCAGTTGGAAAGCCTTACTCTTACCATTAAGAAGAACCAGTCTGGGGCCCCTAAGGCCGCAGAAGTCTGTTCTTACTGTCACAAGCCTGGACACTTTGCAAACAGGTGTCCTGATAATCCACATAGAAACACTCGTTGTGGAAAGTGCGGTCGATATGGGCATCATGAAAGTAACTGCTGGTCTAAAGACAACAGAAGAGCAAATTTATCGGAAGCAAGGAGTGAGTCAGGACCAGAGGTGAAAATCTTACAAAATAGAAGGGATCAAAGGTTGACGGATGCCGGTAACGTATCCATCGCTGAAGAGATTAGTCAAGTCAATGTGACAAAAAGGGATGGGGAAGGGAACATTTTATCGAAGAAACCTAGGCTAGAGTATGGAATGCTGGAGCATATCCCAGCACCTGTACCTCCTCGAACCAAGAGGTCTGATCAAGTTGTTCCAGGAGTGGGAGTCACTCCGGCCAAGAAGACGAAAAAGAGTAAGAAAGTTAAGAGTATCTCTAAGGACGTACTAGAGTATGTGAAGAGGTACAATTTGGTGGCTGAGCTTGCATCGGCCCCAACTGGGATAACGTTTGGTCAACTTTTGAGGGGCGACGCAGAGGATGCGAGAAAAGAACTCAAAAAAATTATCAGGTCTAATAAGTCCGCTAAGGGTAAGAAACTGTTTCTTCAATCGGCCTCGACAGCACCAAGACGTCTTAAGCTGGTACCAGTCAAAGTATTGGGTATGAAAACCCAAGCTCTCTTCGATTCGGGTGCTGTTCCAAACCTCATTTCAGAAACTTTGGTGACAGATCTAGGTCTCGAAATTACTCCAACGACTCGAAAAAAACTGTAGCGGATGGAACCGTCTCAAAATGCATGGGCACTGTTGACAAGGTTTCCGTGTTCTTTGGGGACTCTAAAGTTGATGTAGACTTTCTTGTCATGCCGGATCTCCCTTTCGATGCAATCATTGGCTGCCCTACCATGGAAAGACTAGGACATGCATTGACTTGGGCAACCAAATGGTTTCAGTTAATATTGACGGCAGAACCGTGAAGATGCCCCTGGATTTCGACAAAAGCACGCATCCTGAAGATTTAAAAGAAACGGACAGTGAAGATTTCACTTCTAGCTATGACAGCGAAGATTCGGAACCAACTAACACTTTCGGAAGTGGAAAAGGGTACCTCGGGGGTAATGAACATGGCATGGGACGATTATGATTCTGGGTTTGAAACAGATGACGACTGGAATTCTAGGATAAGTTTGAAACCCGAATGTGTTTCTTTTTGCGATGATATCGAATCAAAGGACAGAATTCGGAGCATGAAAGAAGATTACCTTTGCAAAGAAAATAAGAATATCGAATTCCATATATGAAGATGTGAGCACGACGGAAGAGGTCCTTCAAAATATTGAGGTTGAGGATCAAGAAGAAAAAGGGCGCCAAATGGCAGAAATCCAAGGAAAAGTGCAGCACCTTCCCGCCCCGCCTCACTGAAAATATCCGACATGTTAACATCTTCCGAAGTAATTGCATGGAGCGTTTCAGATTAAGACAAGCAAGTGTACCGGTTACTCACTCGTTCGAACTTACCGACACTCAACCGATTTACCACAAGCCTAGACGTCAACCGCCAAAATATGACCAATTTATCTCAGAAAATGTTACAAGTATGCTGAAAAATGATATTATTCGACCAGTTTCATCCCCATGGTCGTTTCCAGTTGTGGTCGCACCAAAGAAGGATGGAAAGCTGCGTTTTTGCGTCGATTACCGACAACTGAACCAGAGAATGATACCCGATCGATTTCCGATTCCGAACATGGAGGAGATCCTCGAGGACCTGAAGGACGGGAGATATTTCACCTCAATTGACCTTTACACTGGCTATTGGCAGATTCCATTGGATGAAAAATGTAAGGAAAAAACAACCTTTACCAGCAAAGCCGGTACGTTCAGGTTCGAAGTGATGCCTTTTGGTCTCATGAATGCACCAGCTACATTCCAAAGAATGATGAACGAGGTTTTGAAAGGACTTCCATTCGCAAGAGTCTATATCGATGATGTCGTCATATTCTCAGAAACATTGGATCAGCACATCTCGCACGTCAAGACAGTTGTGGAGAGGATATCGGAGTATAGCTTGAAAATTAAGTTGAGCAAATGCTTCTTTGCGAAAACTTCTATCCAATTACTCGGTCATATCGTCGACCAAGAGGGAATTAGAGTGGATCCAGAGAAAACGAAAAAAAAAGTTGGCACCAAGGCCCGCTTCAAAGACGGAGGTCCGAAGCTTCTTAGGACTGGCCTCATATTACAGAAGATTTATCAAAGATTTCGCCAAGACTGCAGCACCGTTACATGCCAGCACTACGAAGAACGGAAAATTTTACTGGAACAAGGAAATGGAAACTGCATTTCAGGAGCTTAAAGATAAGCTATGTGTCCCCCCAGTTCTCATGTACCCAGATTTCAAGAGACCATTCGTTGTGGAGACAGATGCCTCAGAACGGTCTTTGGGTGCCGTTTTGTCCCAAAAAGATGAAAACGGAAGACTACACCCTGTTCAATTCGCAAGCCGAACTCTGAATGATGCGGAAAGAGATACTCAGTCTGCGAGAAAGAAGCGCTAGCTGTCGTCTTCGCGCTGAAAAAGTTTCGCGTATACCTTTTATCACTCGAGAAATTTGTCTTGATAACTGATCACCAGGCACTTAAACAGCATTCCAAAAGAAGGATGTACATCACCGCTTGGCCCGATGGCTCGACATTTTCGCAGAATATCGGTTTGAAATTGTGTATAGACCCGGACGCAATAATCAGCCTGCCGATTACCTATCCCGCTTGAGGGACGCACTGATTCCAAATGAAAAAGCTTCGGAGGACATCGTCGGAGTCGCCGAGTTGCAGTTGCCGAACGATAACGAGTACGAAGCTAATATTCACGGACTGATCAAATTCCTCGATGGACTAGAAATGAGAAAGGTTGATCTTGAACACAGAAATTGGGTACGCAGGAATCAAAAGGCTTTTACATTGTGGAATGGGAAACTCTTCCGGCACACTAAAGCCGGTCCCCGACTAGTGGCCCCTTTGAAAGAAAGAATGAAGATCTTGAGGACTTTCCATGATGAGCTAGGGCATTGGGATCTCGAAACAACCAAAAAATTCGTAACTGAGAGATTCTGGTGGCCCGGTATCCATAAGGACGTCTATAATTTCGTGAAAAGCTGCGACAACTGCCAAAAATTCACTCCAATACGGAAGTATAAGACAACTCTAAGTTTTCCAGTTTCCGGTCTCTTTGAAACCTTCTCAATTGACTTTGCGGGCCCGTTCAAGGAAACTCTTCCGGAAACAAATATCTCCTTATAGGGGTGGAACATCTTACTGGATGGCCAATAGCAGTTGCAGTTGAGGAGGCAAATGCTGAGGTGGTACTGAGATTCATCGAAAAAGAAATAATTGAACCGTTTGGTCTTCCAAAAAGGATCATCTCGGATAACGCCCTTTGTTTTACTGCAACTTCACTGCTTCGTTTTTGAAGGAAAGGGATTCAGCTGAAGACAGTTCTCGACTACGCTCTTATGTCAAACGGGAAAGCCAAAAAGATGATTGGAACTATCAAACGCGCACCTACTTTTTGGAATATTTTATAGGTAATCAACTGCATCCCTATTCGTTTGAAAGGCCTCATGTTTTAACAATAAGGCAACTTACATTAATAGAAACAGAAGAAGAATGATGACGAGTCGGGACGTTCGTCTTGAGCGAGGGGGCGTGATATAATGAAAATTGTAGATATTCCTTGGCATGCTGCGCTGGCTGAGTTGCTGCGCTGCTGAGTTGGCATGCTGCGCTGGCTGAGTTGGCATGCTGCGCTGGCTGAGTTGGCATGCTGCGCTGGCAGTTGGCATGCTGCGCTGGCTGAGCTTCACTGTACTTACAATTATATTTTTAATTATTTTTAGAGGTGCTTTGCACTGTACTGTGGCGGTGCAGATTTGGCACATAGGTACTGTATAGGTGCTACAGAATGTGAGGGTTGAAAACTCTATATAAGGGGCTGTTTGCATGAAAGGTAGGACTACTTGGGAGCCAGCATACCCGAGCGGGGCGCTCAACAAGTTAAGTCAAACACAAAGCATAAAGCAAGTTGGCAGACAACTTCAAGCCAAGTCCCGAGTAGTAGGAAGTTGAGAGTCAACTTCAGACCCAAGAAAACTTTTCTTACGCTGTCGCAGAGCGTCGGTGGTAGACCTGCCCCTTTTATACTTGCTTGTAGCTTCCTCAACTCTCTTCTATATACACTCCCTTTTGTTCGTTCAACATACCACGGTAGCACTTTTGTCGCTTGCAACACCCCTGCTCAGGGTAATTGGTTCTGAGGATCTCTTCCCCGTCGATTTACCCCTATCAGCTACCGCAGGCGCTGCCGCGACACTCGCAAAGCGCGAGAAATATCGTCATTACCGCACTTACTGCAACCAAAACGATATACTCCACTCCACCGTCGGGATTGAAATCTATGGCGCCTTGGGCGACTGGCGCCTTGGGCGACGGCAGCGAGGGCTTTTACCGCCGTATTTCTTCCTTAGCTGCTTCCCGTCGCGGTTCCTCCCCTCAACAATAGCTCCGCGACTTCGTTACCCGTTTTGCGTTTAGTCTCCAAGTGATGCAGGCGCGACAGGTTTCCACCCGCCGCTCGCATCCCTAGTTAGTTTATGAATACTTTCCGCACGCTTCTGTGCAACATTGGAAAACCAGGCGATAGATCGGATATATCTTCCAAGAGAAAAACATCCAAATATTTCCCACATTGTACGACCCATAAATATTTACCATCAGGAAGTACAGGGGAGCCCATTGAATGAGTGATCACTTTCGTTTAGTTTTGGATTTGTCGCGCTTCAGAGAAATGATTTAAGATACTTAAATTGCTCCAGTTCTCTCATGTGAATGGATCATCCTTTATATACGTAAAAGCTAATGCATTTCAACATCTTCACAGCTGTCCTTAGCCGCAAACTAATATCCAGACTGTGTGCTTCAGTTTAGGCATCCACCTGATTGTCCTTCGAAACTACAGCTCTCATCGAAAAGCTGGAAGACTTGCATCCTTAAACAAACTGGGAACCATCAAAGATAGAACGCTCCGCACCGGAACGCCTAACCAAGATGGAAATATCCTCGCCCATATATTCATCCACTACATGAACGTTCGATTCCCAATCAACGGCCCAGCTCGTCACAACCTAGGACTTGTACATCTTCTTCATTCTCTGGGGACCTGTCGATTTCAAATACCCCGCACTTCTATTGGAGGGACGCTCTCCTGAAGAAATACGACCAACCCTAGATCCACTGTTATTGCATTAAATTCACGTGACGCTCCAACAATGGCACTGACCTGGAATTGATGCCCTAAAAAGGGCCGTCTACAGTCATGACAGAGATCCACAGAAAAGTCGGCCGACTGGCAGGAGTTCGTTAGACGGTCCATATCTTCTGTCGCTTTCTGTTGATGGATAGGCTGCATTTGGTTACAGATCGGTTCATATTTGATCAAATCTGGCCAAAGTCCCTCATTGTAGATCCACAACTGCAGTGAGTAGCATGGAAATCGGATCACCGCATATTCGTAACAGAAGGATTTGAAAGTTAGACAGAAACGAGGGACGTTGCAGAGCTTCACATACAAGTTGAGGCCAGAGAGACAGCGTGGGGGCCGGTACGCCGAAACCGAACAGCGAGCTCTGTTGATGACCCAGAGAGGGCTCCCAGAAGGGACGGATGGTGCTGCCTGCAGAGAATGAAGGCCATTTGGATAGTGACTCAGCGGCATCCTAGGGAAATCGGCAATTCGATATACTTGGTCGGAGTTTAGATGTGCGTAAACTAGTTGAAAGTGGGCTGAGCGATGAAACAGGTACAAGCTTCAGCTTTAGATGGATGTTAAAATGAGCACGGTTGAACTTCTAGGAAGAGTTGAGAAGGTGTTTATGTTTATATGGAAAATTATGAGCTATCACATATCGAGGCACGATTTGACATGGCACTCTGCAGCGCCAGAGTCGACTGAAAATCGAAAGTACTCAGAAATTTGTGCTTGTTTATTAATTGAACAAACCGAATTGAAACTCTCGTCGGGGAATTTAGAACCGACGGTTACTTTTTAACGGTCAACAGGGGAAAACTTTGGGTGTTTTAATGATTGAAAAATAAGGTCGCCTGTAATCCCGGATAACATTGGTATGTGAAGGTACGGTATTGCAATGTTACAACCTGCGCGTAAGTCCGACACTTACTGATCTTCGTCCTCAATCGAATCTCGCTCTAATGGGTCGGCGACGTTGCTATTAACGTCGTCGCCCTCCACAGAATTAGAGTCAGACCAATCCATCCAGCTAACCGGCACCCACAGGCGCTCCGTTCCATACGGACCCTCCAGAGGTAAACCGGTGGTCGTCTCCATGCTCGTAATAGCCTCGCCCGCGCGCCTAGTGTACGCCTGCCCATAGGCGACTTCGGGGTTTAATGTGATGGGGCAGCTTCCGAAGAAGATAAGGGCTTCCCATCATCGACAGATGATGAGAGTGAGAGGTTCGGTAGACATGAGGTGTTGACCGGTGGTTTGTTTGTTGTATAGGCTGATGGAACAGGGCTCATTTCCAAAAGGGCCAAGTTGTTCGCCGTTTCCGAGCTCGTAATAGTCTCATTCTCGCGCACAGTGTACGCATGCCCATAGGCGACTTCGGGGTTGAATGTGATAGGGGCGTCTTCCTGAGAAGATAGGGGCTGCTCGTTACTTGTTTGTGACGGGCGTGAGGGTTCAGTATACACGGAACATTGAGAACGTTAATGACGAAGTGAAGGGCAGGAAAGTGCCGTCTTGCGCGATGTGCCAGTAGTGCGATGGCTGCCAAAAGGGGGAACGAAAGATCCACAATCACAACCGTGGCGAGCCATGGGTGTCATCGCTTGAAAAACTTCCGCTGTAAGCGGGATACTTACAGAAAGCGACGCCGACGAAGACAAGTGCTCCAGAAGAACGGCCTTGGGTACGACCAGCAGGACCGTTTCGCTCAGGAACCCTCCCATGTTGGCAGGAGAACCGCCAGGGCTGAATGCGGCAGGGTGCACTCAGCTGCGGTACTTGTCCGAGGGTGAGAGCCTTCCTGGCGCGAGAGAAATCGCCACTTGTGAAGGCCATATCCTTAGCCGATGCAACTAGAGCCCGTAGGCGTAAGTGCGCGATCCGCAAGACGCGCGAAGACACGAGTGTCCAGCGCCCGCCCCTAATGCGGCGCAGGCGCCGCGCGTGACAGAATGAAGGTTGGAGAAGGGCAGTGTAGGAGGGAAGGGGAAAGGGTTTCAGGGAGACCGATAGTTGCGAAAGTGACGTCTAGCTCCAAAAACTTGCCTCTTCCCTTCTCGGAAAGTGGCCTTTTTACATTTCTAACCGTAAACACTCACACAGCGATCGAAATACTTCGCTCCGTGGATGCTGAAAGTCAAGGACTGCACTTGTCGCTGCCGAAGCGCCCCGTCTGGTGGTCTACAGCCCCTCTAGGGTCAGTACAGAGTCTCTACTCAGACGGGATTAAGCAAGAGTACAGCGAGAGTACTTCTGTCCTGCAAGCCATCGTCGGTACTGAGGAATACACCTTAAGGTCCTTTACGAACCATGTCTTATCTCTCAGGCAGTTCCTCGAGACCATTGATGACCTTGACAATAGGCAAGTGGCGTTCCAGCTACTGCGTAACTGTTTTGGCGTCTGCAAAGGAGGTTATTTCTTGTGCTGAATCGTTACGAGTTGTACAGTATTGCACAGAAGCGTGCGGAGGGTATTCAAAAGTTAACTAAGAATGCGGGCGGCGGGTTGAAAACTGTCGCGTCTGCATTACTTGTTGCGCGTAGTGCCCCGTCATTCACCGGAGAAGTCCCGGAAGAGTTCGACCGGATGATGACGGGCTGTGTCCGAAAATTGTAAGGTGGAGTACTGGACGCGGAAGTATTCCGAGAACTCTAGCTACCGGTCAAACCCAAGGACACGAAAAAACCATCTCGTAGGATCGGGCTCACCTCCAGAAACGACATCGCGGCCGCGGTGTTCTTGGCTTCTAGATCATCATCTTGAAGCTTTGTGGGACCTTGCTCCCAGCTCCTATTAAGGAGCTGGGAACGTACGAAGCAGTTGCGGGCGCCCATCGGATGTGGTCGACTTCTCGCCTACCGTCTATAAATTTCCCGTTTAAGAGTAATTTGTGTTACGTGCGTGCGGATCGGAACGGATTTTTTTGTCGCCGTCATCTACCGACTTTTCATTTACAGTACTACCTCACCTTGTCCAAAATTGGTTATAGTTCCGGTCCTTCCTCGCCCTCCCTGAGCCTTGCTTATCCTTACCGCGGTCCTCTCCAAATTCACTTCCATTTTATCTAGATATGTTTATATTACATCTACCCCTCTAAATCGATCCCGATCTAGTTCTTTTTCCCTTTTCGCTTACATCCTCCAAATTCATTTTTAAAGAAAAAGGGCGCAAATGAACTACTACAAATTCCCTTGTAGATTTATTTTACCTATTCCAAATCTATGGAATGCCCCCCCGGGAGCCCATTTAAACCCCTTTATTCCAAGCTTCAAACGTCCCGGATCTTTGTACTCCCCACCACTCTCCCCCTACCCTTTCAAAACACCCTCAGTTGCCTACCACTCCCCAAATCCCACTAAATGAACAAACTATGCCCGTCCAATGTAATTTCCAAAAACCACCACCCCACCCTCTAAACTCCACTCCACTACTCCCTTCCGGACCCACTGACCGTGATGACTACCCACGCCGACAAACCAAAAAAGGTGGTGGAATTCGTGCGTTGCTTGTTCGTCGAGGATGAGGCGGAGGAGCTGGCTGAGAGGCAGGTGGGGAGACCAACGAGGAGTGGGCAGCTCCGGAATTGGTCTACGAGGTTGATGAAGAGGAGGAAGAAGAGGAGGAAGATGAGGGGGATGACGAGGAGGAGGACGAGGAGGATTAGGGAAAGTGTGACATGGGAAGTGTTTGAATGGAGGGTCCGGGGCTAGGGAGTATGGAAAAAGTGGTCCCGACGCTAGAACCTGATGGGGATATCTTTAGTGGTTTAGATATCTCCCAGGAGGAAATATAGAGGTTTGAGCCGTTGGCAGATTTTTGTGGGACTGCTTTGGCAGCATAGATATTTTGGAGGAGTTGTTTGGTTCTAAACTAGAGAATAACAAATAAGAGGACCATATCGATTGGTCGTTTCTTAAGTATCTTTTCTTAGACTATATCATCCACGAAAAGTGTTTTCATGAATTTCATGGTATCTTCCGTATTTTTTTTCGGGATTTAGGGTTAGCCGAAAGTCAATATAAGCTGAATAAACAGCTTCCTCATGGAGAGGTCAGGCAAGTTGGCTTACAACTTCAAGTCAAGTCTTGAGTAGTAGGAAGTTTAGAGTAAACTTCAGACCTAAGAAATGTTTTCCCTACACTGGTTGCAGAACATCAGTGGTAGACCCTAGCACTTCCATACTTTCTTAAAGCCCTCTCAACTGTCTTCCTTATTCGCTCCTTTTTGTTAGTTCAACTATACCACGGTAGCACTTTTTTGGCTTACAAAACCTCCTTCTTGGAGTAATTGGTTCTGAGTATCTCTTCTTCCGACGATTTACCCCTATCAATTTGCTCGTAAAACATCATCGCAAAAAAACGTTGACGGACGCAATCTATGAGGCAGTGCAAGGACGAATTTCTCTTGGTGATTCCTTCAGGAAGGCGTTTTACGCATCTATAGCCCTCCCGAGAGCTAAATAATGGTTTTATTGTCACTTGTAATTGTGAGCCTTGCGAATTATTGGTGATGAGATTTTTAGGACTGATTGGTATACTGTATGATTCGATCAGTTATTGTGGTTGGGTGGTCAAGAACTGGTCAGTGGACTAAGACTGCTATCTACTGAAGTCTTGGTGTTGGGTAAGGCTGGGTTACATGACCAAACTGGGACCCAAAGCCTGTTGCATCCCTTTGTAGATTAGGCACCTCCACGCTGACGACCTGTACAGTCTGTGTGACTGGAAGTGAACCCTCTGTATCGGAGGTACACATCTACTGCTAGGAAAGATGCTCTGGGCGAAACATGCGGAGTGTTCACTTGAAGTTATGTCGGATCGTTAGTGTATTTAAGTGTGCTTCTAGTACATTGAAGTAAAACGAAATGGCCATGTGGGCACAATTACTTCCTCATTTCAATTTTGCTCCCCATGCACCGGACTCTAGACAAGCATTGAATCTCGAGAATTCTCGTTGTGGCTTCAAATCTGCTGTAAATTCCCACTTTCTCACCCTGGTCCGCCATGCCGGGAAGGAATTGATCGTAGACACTTGATTTACATGGCTACCACTTCATGCACTGCTTGTATTGAGCCCACAGGATCAACTGACATGATCGCCAAGAAATACTTCTCGCAAAAGACGTTGTAAGGCTGCTCTTCATCCTGTGTTAGAGGCACGCTATGGTCTCCACCGCAAGAGATCCCACATCCAAGCAATAGGAAGCAGCGGAGGGACCGACTTTTTCGATGCTATATTCATGAATCCCTCGCTACATCCAACGGAAGAGTGAGGGCCTTCAATCCGTTATCCTCTCTGGATTCGGCGCGAAATTCAAAGCAGAGAAGATATCAATCTTTTATTGCGACCTGCACCAGAGGTAGGCTCGTGCCTGTGCCGATCTGCACTCTTGCAGGTTGGCACCCGGATGCATGTGCAGTGCTATACAACGTGGCAAAGAACGCGACCATGAGCGTAACAGAGAAATACGGAAAGGTTCGGGGGGTTTTGATGCAAATGCACGCTGCAGCAGCGTCATGCCCATTGCGGCGTGCTTGATGGTTGGCCTGAAGGTAGCTTTTTAGGGTGCATATTTTGGGTTTTTAGGGGTTTTAGGTAATTCCTTTCCCATTACTGTGTCAGTATACCTTTTAAAGTCGAATTTGTTTGTCTAAAAAGGTATGGGTAAAAACGGATATATCTTCCAAGAGTAAACGACCCAAACATTTCCTACAATTTTCCCTTAACACAGGAAAGGGGATTGAATTACATGCTAGACTTCGGAGGGCTGAAAGCCGAGCAGTTTTGAATTGTGAGCGCTGTATAAAACATAGGATGATATCTTCTACAGTAGAGCAATTCCTATTGGAAATAAAATGGGGAAAATGTTGTTTCTTTATTGAGATGTATGGTTTGGCTGGAAACCCCATTTTAGAGTTGTAAATCTGAATTTCATATTAAATAAATGTACCGATGGGGGAAGCAATGTACAATCATTGCTGTCATGTGCTAATTCCAGCAGCAGTCTACCAGAAAGTCGATGGAATGCCAGCCATCAGACAAGAGCGTTAGAGGTTACTGCCAACGCCGACTGTCGCTATGGAAGAATCCATCGAAACTTCGAAAACAGTTCCATTGCGCGGCTGGCGACGGGTCTTGGAAGCTCCGTGACAACAGAAAAAGCCTTTAGATGCTGTCAGTCAAGATTAGAGATTGGAGGGGGAACTAGCCTGCTTCTCTCCGGTAATTACGCGAAAAATCCTTGGCACTTCCGACGCTTTTCTGCACTCGCTGCATTGAGACTGTGATGGATATATATGTTGTGGTCTGCTCAGTTGCAATACAAAGCCAGCATATGTGGCTCAGTGGTTAATTTTGTCAACAGACTGGTCATCGGGTCGAAAGTTCGGACTCTAGAGTGGCAAGAAGCGAGTGGATTGACGAATGTTATTGTCGAGATAGTCAATTCCACCTGCTGCACCCATGGCTCTGATGTCCGGTCTTCCGGTTTGATGATGCACACGCGGTCCGATTGTGTACTTGTGTGATCTTTATGAAAAGGCTGGGTTCAACGCCCAAGCCAAGTACGGAATGCTGCGTAAGGCGGCTATGGGGGATAAGCGGCTCTCCGATTTCCTCCTCATCAAGGGCCCTCACACTTTTGATGAACTGAAGGGTACCATAGTAGAATTTGTCAAAAATTCGGAGACGTTTCAGTCACTGAGTGAGGTACCGAGGGAAACCCGCACATCGATGTCTATCGTACATCCTGAAAAGAATTATCAAAGGCCGGCTACTAGTGCAGGCATTAGAATCTGTCAGGAGCGATGTCAAAAACTTGGAAGAAAGGTTGGAAACCCGATTCGATAATCGACTTGACATGATAACCTCGCAGTTGGAAAGCCTTACTCTTACCATTAAGAAGAACCAGTCTGGGGCCCCTAAGGCCGCAGAAGTCTGTTCTTACTGTCACAAGCCTGGACACTTTGCAAACAGGTGTCCTGATAATCCACATAGAAACACTTTGTGGAAAGTGCGGTCGATATGGGCATCATGAAAGTAACTGCTGGTCTAAAGACAACAGAAGAGCAAATTTATCGGAAGCAAGGAGTGAGTCAGGACCAGAGGTGAAAATCTTACAAATAGAAGGGATAAAGGTTGGACGGATCCGGTAACGTATCCATCGCTGAAGAGATTAGTCAAGTCAATGTGACAAAAAGGGATGGGGAAGGGAACATTTTATCGAAGAAACCTAGGCTAGAGTATGGAATGCTGGAGCATATCCCAGCACCTGTACCTCCTCGAACCAAGAGGTCTGATCAAGTTGTTCCAGGAGTGGGAGTCACTCCGGCCAAGAAGACGAAAAAGAGTAAGAAAGTTAAGAGTATCTCTAAGGACGTACTAGAGTATGTGAAGAGTACAATTTGGTGGCTGAGCTTGCATCGGCCCCAACTGGGATAACGTTTGGTCAACTTTTGAGGGGCGACGCAGAGGATGCGAGAAAAGAACTCAAAAAAATTATCAGGTCTAATAAGTCCGCTAAGGGTAAGAAACTGTTTCTTCAATCGGCCTCGACAGCACCAAGACGTCTTAAGCTGGTACCAGTCAAAGTATTGGGTATGAAAACCCAAGCTCTCTTCGATTCGGGTGCTGTTCCAAACCTCATTTCAGAAACTTTGGTGACAGATCTAGGTCTCGATTACTCCAACTACTCGAAAAATAACTGTAGCGGATGGAACCGTCTCAAAATGCATGGGCACTGTTGACAAGGTTTCCGTGTTCTTTGGGGACTCTAAAGTTGATGTACGACTTTCTTGTCATGCCGGATCTCCCTTTCGATGCAATCATTGGCTGCCTACCATGGAAAGACTAGGACATGCATGACTTGGCAACCAAATGTTTCAGTTAATATTGACGGCAGAACCGTGAAGATGCCCCTGGATTTCGACAAAAGCACGCATCCTGAAGATTTAAAAGAAACGGACAGTGAAGATTTCACTTCTAGCTATGACAGCGAAGATTCGGAACCAACTAACACTTTCGGAAGTGGAAAGGGTACCCTCGGGGGTAATGAACATGGCATGGGACGATTATGATTCTGGGTTTGAAACAGATGAACTGGAATTCTAGGATAAGTTTGAAACCCGAATGTGTTTCTTTTTGCGATGATATCGAATCAAAGGACAGAATTCGGAGCATGAAAGAAGATTACCTTTGCAAAGAAAATAAGAATATATCGAATTCCATATATGAAGATGTGAGCACGACGGAAAGGTCCTTCAAAATATTGAGGTTGAGGATCAAGAAGAAAAAGGGCGCCAAATCAGAAATCCAAGGAAAAGTGCAGCACCTTCCCGCCCCCGCCTCACTGAAAATATCCGACATGTTAACATCTTCCGAAGTAATTGCATGGAGCGTTTCAGATTTAAGACAAGCAAGTGTACCGGTTACTCACTCGTTCGAACTTACCGACACTCAACCGATTTACCACAAGCCTAGACGTCAACCGCCAAAATATGACCAATTTATCTCAGAAAATGTTACAAGTATGCTGAAAAATGATATTATTCGACCAGTTTCATCCCCATGGTCGTTTCCAGTTGTGGTCGCACCAAAGAAGGATGGAAAGCTGCGTTTTTGCGTCGATTACCGACAACTGAACCAGAGAATGATACCCGATCGATTTCCGATTCCGAACATGGAGGAGATCCTCGAGGACCTGAAGGACGGGAGATATTTCACCTCAATTGACCTTTACACTGGCTATTGGCAGATTCCATTGGATGAAAAATGTAAGGAAAAAACAACCTTTACCAGCAAAGCCGGTACGTTCAGGTTCGAAGTGATGCCTTTTGGTCTCATGAATGCACCAGCTACATTCCAAAGAATGATGAACGAGGTTTTGAAAGGACTTCCATTCGCAAGAGTCTATATCGATGATGTCGTCATATTCTCAGAAACATTGGATCAGCACATCTCGCACGTCAAGACAGTTGTGGAGAGGATATCGGAGTATAGCTTGAAAATTAAGTTGAGCAAATGCTTCTTTGCGAAAACTTCTATCCAATTACTCGGTCATATCGTCGACCAAGAGGGAATTAGAGTGGATCCAGAGAAAACGAAAAAAATAAAGTTGGCACCAAGGCCCGCTTCAAAGACGGAGGTCCGAAGCTTCTTAGGACTGGCCTCATATTACAGAAGATTTATCAAATTTCGCCAAGACTGCAGCACCGTTACATGCCAGCACTACGAAGAACGGAAAATTTTACTGGAACAAGGAAATGGAAACTGCATTTCAGGAGCTTAAAGATAAGCTATGTGTCCCCCAGTTCTCATGTACCCAGATTTCAAGAGACCATTCGTTGTGGAGACAGATGCCTCAGAACGGTCTTTGGGTGCCGTTTTGTCCCAAAAAGATGAAAACGGAAGACTACACCCTGTTCAATTCGCAAGCCGAACTCTGAATGATGCGGAAAAAGATACTCAGTCTGCGAGAAAGAAGCGCTAGCTGTCGTCTTCGCGCTGAAAAAGTTTCGCGTATACCTTTTATCACTCGAGAAATTTGTCTTGATAACTGATCACCAGGCACTTAAAGCATTCCAAAAGAAGGATGTACATCACCGCTTGGCCCGATGGCTCGACATTTTCGCAGAATATCGGTTTGAAATTGTGTATAGACCCGGACGCAATAATCAGCCTGCCGATTACCTATCCCGCTTGAGGGACGCACTGATTCCAAATGAAAAAGCTTCGAGACATCGTCGGAGTCGCCGAGTTGCAGTTGCCGCGCGAAAAAGAGTACAAAGCTAATATTGTACGGACTAATTAAATTGGGTACGCAGGAATCAAAGGCTTTTACATTGTGGAATGGGAAACTCTTCCGACACAAAAACCGGTCCCGACTAGTGGCCCCTGAAAGAAAGAAAATCTTGAGGACTTTCCATGATGAGTAGGGCATTGGGATCTCGAAACAACCAAAAATTCATACGAGAGATTCAGGTGGCCCAGTATCCATAAGGACGTCTATAATTTCGTGAAAGCTGCGACAACTGCCAAAAATTCACTCCAATACGGAAGTATAAGACATTCTAGTTCCAGTTTCCGGTCTTTTTGAAACATTCTCAATGCTTTGCGGGCCCGTTCAAGGAAACTTCTTCCGAAAACAATATCTCCTTATGGGGTGGAACATCTTACTGGATGGCCAATAGCAGTTGCAGTTGAGGAGGTAAATGCTGAGGTGGTACTGAGATTATCGAAAAAGAAATATTGAACCGTTTGGTCTTCCAAAAAGGATCATCTCGGATAACGCTTTGTTTTATGCAACTTCACTGCTTCGTTTTTTGAAGAGAAAGGGATTCAGCTGAAGACCGTTCTCGCATACGCTCCTATGTCAACGGGAAAGCGGAGAGGATGTTTGGAAATCAAACGAGCAATATCGAAAACTATGTCGGAGAATGAAATCCAGTGAAAGATGCCTTACCAAAAGTGCTATACGGCTATCATCGAAGAAGAGGAAGAAGTAAACGGTCCCATTCGAGCTAATGTACGGAAGGGCTCCTATAATTTACATATAGACATGGAAACAAATGTTACGATGAAGAGAGTAGAGAAGTCGAACTACTGGCCACCGAAAGATGGAGATCACACCGCGCGCTAACAAGAAAAAGACAAAGGATGCAGATCCTCAGTCCAAACTTTTCAGTCGGCTCTAAAGTACTTGTAGCAGACGAAAAACAATGGAACAGGCTGTGAAGTGGCCGGCCTTCCAAACAAGTACTCGAACCCTTGCATCGTCACGGAGGAAAGACACCCGCATTATAAGCTCTGTTCAAGCTCAGGGAAGAGATCAAGGAGGGCCATCCATGCACGTCGTCTGGTCCCATACTATCAGAGGCCTGATGAGTTCCTTCTCACACCAGGACTATGCGCAACCATGAGGCATACTCATCTTTAACTATAGAATGATTCCTATGGGAGAAAAAAGGGCCTGGGAATGGATCATCTCGATTACGCGGGACTAATACGAGCTCCACGTAATCATCCATTTCTACATTAATATATGCCTATGTTTTCGTACGTTGAACGGACCATTGATACCTGAAGAAAATTTCCGACTATTAATAAGAATCCTATTTTCATTCCAAAACGGAAGTTCACGGAAGCAGGTCCAGAGTTTGTGGAAGTAATATACCATTGCTCTATAGGAAGGTATGGAATGGCAGCTATCAGAGACTTGTCGCAAACGGACCTGAACATTGTCCATCCGATTTACGTATTTCTCAAAAAAGCAAGATGTGCGATTGAGAAGTTACGCATTACCCCCAGATATGGAATATAGACTGGTCCTATATCCATTATGGGAGCCTTATGTTTCCCCGCCACAAATTGGGAACATTGAGGGGGCGCAGATCCTCTCGAAGCAGTGATGATGACCCGAGGAGGACCTTTGGGAGACAACAACCCGCCCAGAAGAGGTTCCGGTCGTCCCCCGAGAGGACTTCATGCAGGTCCCAGTACGTCAAGAGCTGGTCGCGGCCATTCATCGGGACCGTCCACCACAACTTTGTCTCTAGCCGTCCTTCACAACCATGCACAGCAAACAGTTGATAGAAGAAGATTATCTTTTGGTGGTGCAATATCTCCGAGGACGCGAACGATGCGCAGGTCATTTCTTATTTCATGATAAGCATCTGTTTATGTTTTCGGGCGCTACATGGGCCGCACTTATCTTACGAAGATTCATTCTTGATGATGCGTGTCTTTTTTTCTTATCGGCATCCATTCCTCCGGCATCTTCCAGAAGAGTTTGCATATCATATATATATTTTCACTCTTGGAAGATTCGGAAGAGTCACGGAAGAAGAATGTATTCAACCCCACTTCGATGTTATCAACCAATATATGAGGCTATGCTACAAAGTGAGGTACCAGTAATGCGAACCTACTTTTTTGAGCATCATATTGGCAATCAGTTGCATCCATATCCGTTTGAAAAGAACTTACATTTTATCAATAAGACATCCAACACTAACAGAAACAGAATAAGAACAATGAAGACGAGCCGGAACAATCGTCTTGAGCGGGAGGGCGTGATGTGTACAAAATTCGCACACGAAAAAACTAGAAGAGGACCAAAATTGTATGCAGTATCGGAATTTGGAAAATACTTTTACAGTTCTGAATTTGCAAGATATTATTAATTCAAATTCATCGTTGATTTTTTTTTAGGACACGCTGTCATAATATATGGCAGTGCAGTTCCAGGTTCTGGGTGATACTACGAGTGACTCTGAAAATTCTATATAATGGCCACATTAATTCACACCCTGGCCGATGGGTGGCTGGCATGGATATGGCACCTTGATATTTACCTTGAGGAAATATCTTCTAATGGCCTCTCTGGTTCACACGATTTCCATGAATGTATTTTATGGTTATTAGTATGTTTGTTGAGACTTTAAGGGTAGCCACAAGTCAATATAAGCTGAGTAAACTGCTTCCTCTTGTGGAGGTCACGCAAGTTGGCAGACAACTTCAAGTCAAGCCCCGAGTAGTAGGAAGTTGAGAGTCAACTTCAGACCAAGAAACATTTTTCCTAAGCTGGTCACAGAGCATCAGTGGTAGACCTGCTCCTTTCATAATTTCCGTAGCCGTCTCAAATCTCTTTCATATAAACTCCTTTTTTCGTTCAACTATACCATGGTAGCACTTTGTCGCTTGCAAAACCTCCTTCTTGAAGTAGTTGGTTCTAAGTACCTCTTCCCGCATTTACTCCTATCAGCTTCCTCGTAGGTTGCCAAGTGGTTCTCTGCGAACTGCAGGCATCAGTCACACAGATGGTCTGTTTGGAAGCTAGACGCGGGGAAGGTGGCCGTGGAGATGATTATGAAAGAGGTAAGGCCGACCTATTTTTTTTGGTTTCATGTCCTCAATCGATTGGAATCGGAGTTTTAGCATCCTGAAGACTGGAAAACTGCTGGGTTATGTTTCGCTAATTTCATTCATCACTCGTGTCTAGATGTGTTTTTACATTTTTTCTACAGCAGAACCTACCAAATGGTTTGAATACAAGTTCAGATGACACCATAAGTTTGCATCGCTAGAGGAAATCAGGCCCCATTAACCCCTATTTTTCGAGCTGCATGGTCGGTTTATTTGCTCTACACAACACCTAACTTAGGCCCCCTGGTCCTCAGCCCTTCAAGCTTTCACAGTATATAAACTCCGTACTTTACCAATTCATTTGCCCGAGTAATCTCTCCGGCAGCTGATCGGTTGTTCTGCAATAGAAGACTGACGAGAGTCACCCGGAAGGTGTGCTGGATTTGATGTAACAGCTATCAAATCCATAATGTACTGTCTTTTCGATAGGCGCAATTTAAGCTACTGTTTCTCTCCCAGGAGTTTATTTCTTACTCACTCTCGAAACCCAATCTCTGATTGTTCTCCTTTTGCGACAGAGAAAACAAGGGATATGTTAACCACGAGTCTCCAAGGGCTGAAACCTAGGAGAGCTTTAAAATAAGAACACGACGCCACCCGACAGTTACGATGGCTGCGTGATTCTTGAGTTGGTCATTTAACTGAAAGACGCAGCTCGCGGTAGCAACGAAATATTTGGGCCAAAATAAATCCTTTACTTCTTCAACTATCCGTGTTTCAAGTGGATCAATAGAATGTATCGCTAGTCATATGATCAGAGCAGTCAGCAAACTGCAGACAATTAAAATGAAGAGATCCTCTCAATCTCTGGGAACGTGCTTATAGTGTACGTTGTGACTAGTCCATCCATACGAATGCCCTTCGTAATTAGATGCGAGCAGTCCGATGGTACAAGTGGCAATGATCTCAAAGACGTCCACGCATCACTTCCGGACTCCGCAGCCATAGTACTGTGCTCCATCCCACCTGCGCGCCCTTGCGTAACGACGTACTCAGTGCTCCCTGTTTGTGCACCGAATTGAACCGTTCTTGAGGCCAAACGCCATAGACAAATCGACAGTCAAGATGTTATCCTCACTAGCCTTACCTACCACCGCATCGACTTGGAACCCCTGCCCGGGCCATGATCTTGTATGGTCGTGATATAGTTCTACACGGCAATCCGGACTGTTTACTGACCTTGTCAAATCGTCCATATCTTCCTTTACTTTGCGGCGATAGTCAGATTCCGCGGAGTTCCGGCGCGGGCGATGCTTCATAAAGTTTGCGGTGAGCCCCATGTTCAGAATCCATAGATAAATAGCTTGACCTGGCAGACGATAACCAAGCTATTATACGTATAACAGGAAACCGAGAAGGAAACGTGGCGCGTTGCTCATTTTGATGTAGACGTTGAGGCCATACGGGTATAATTTGGTCTGTAGGCCATGGCAGTGCAATCGTTCGTTGCTTGTCCAGAGTGAAGGTGGTGGTGGTAGCATTGGTGATGGAGCCATTATGTTGAGACCGCCAGGAAAGTGTTGCAACGCATGTGGCAAAGGTTGTAAATGAGATAGAGTTGGCGTTTAAGGATCGTGGCTGTAGGTTCAAGAGAAAGTTAGAAGGATAGCACTTTGTGGGTGATGACAAGGTTTGAGTAGAGTTCAGAGACCTTTTAAAACTATAATTTCGACTGGAGGTTCTCGTGAAAAGGGCGGAAAAGGTTGGTTTTTTATATTTCAAAGATGTGGGCGGCTGTGTCCCAGTATATTCTGCAAAGTGAACAGCGGCGTGAAGAAATTTAAATCTGTGTCCCCTGGGAAATTTGTTTGATGTTCTGTACTCTTTTGCGATAAGTGGAGGGAAATGTTGGGATTTTTGTGATTTGGAAAGAACGGTCACTTTTTTTGCTGTGTTATTCACGTTCCAAAAATTAGTAGAGAGACTGGAAAATCCCATTGCATCAACCGGAGCATTTTGTAGACGGTTACTTGCCTTTCGGCGGTATCTTGCTGAAGTGCTCATGAAAATTTTGCTGCTTCCCAATACAGCGAACAGCCTTGATATTCTTGTTTATTGGAAACGACTGGTCGGGGTTTTAACCGATTTTGATCTCCGTACAAAGAATGAAAGTAAGAATGTTCATCCTTTGTCGGGATTTTGCATGATTGGAATGGATACCATGAGCCAGCTCCTAAATTCATGAATGATTTAATTCTTTTAGTATTTCCGATATCTGCTTCGAGAAACTGTAAAGCAAATACTTTTTCAGTAATATCTTCCAAGAGTAAAACAACCAAACAACCAACCCTCCCCACCCCTTTTCAGTCCCTGACCACATCTTCCATGTATTAAAATAACGCAACAATTTCCCTCCCCTTTTTCAGTCCACCAAACAGTTGAGGATATGCCTCAAATCTCAAGAAGCGACTCGCTTTGTTTTCTGTTTTTTGTGTGATACTGGAACGATGATGATTTTAGAAGTCCAGGCTTATGATATTTTGCATGACTCGCAAGACACGAAGTCTACAGAGGTGAATTTGGCACAAGAGAATAATTACGTAAAGTGACGTAACTCTATCTCAAGATTCCGCATATGCAATTGGATGGATATCCATTTAGGTGTATGCTGTTTAGGTTTAGTGAGAATGCTAAGTTTTCAATTGCATCAGCACCTGCTGGAACTTGGCTAATGTGATGGAGTGTTATTTCCTGGTTTGGCAGGTTACGGGAATTCTGAAGTATAAAAGGATAGCTTTGGTAGGAGAATAAAGGTCACCACGGGTAACAACTAATCTATTTACAGAATGACCAGCTTAGTTTTACAAGTAAACTACTATTTCATTGAAATCCTATCAATGAAGACATCTGGTTACTTAATTAACAATAAATTATGTGGATGGTAATTGGCTGAAAACAGCACCATAATCTAATGCCATGTGCACCTCAAGATTCCGAAATTCAAGCGACTTATTTAGCGAATCAAAAAAGGCTTTTCCTGTGAATTGATTCCGACATTACCATTACTCATCTTCCGTTCGTTCAGAACATGTATATTTCACATCTAAGTTGACCTTGAAAAATCGGGACTCATTAGAAACACAATTGACTCATAGGAAAAATCATTATAAATTGCGATAACAAGATGTAAATAGAAAACATAAGCGCTGTACTGATACCCGACAATACCAAGAAAATTTTGATTGCTTGCATTTCATTCGGCAGTAACTTTAGGAACCCAGCAATATCGGATCGCAGATTATTTCGTAGGCAATCCACAGATTCATTGTATTTAGAGGGAGAAGAAATCATTCCTGTAATTACATCTACAATTTGATAATTTATGGTAAATATATTGTTACCCAATGGAAATAAACATGTGAGAACCTAGATACTCTGTGCAAGGTTTCTTGGCAAAGCCCTCCTTCCCAATGAATTTATTAGAAAATATAAACAATGTCTATGCCATCAGAATGTAACAATGCCTCTGCAGCACCGCTGTGCAATAGGGATATGTTCGTTTTTGTTATTTCAGTTCTCTATTCCACAGTGGTGTAAGACAAAAACTGCATCGTCTTGAATGAAATTAGAAGCTCAGTCTAGCCGGATAGCGGTTAACTTTACTTCAATGTTTTCACTGGCGTGGTTTTATTTTCGTAGTTATTTCCTAGGTAAGGTAGTACTATTCTGTAGTTACATCTCTACTTTCTAGTAAGTTTTACCGAGTTAATACAAGTATGGAAGTTCTAGAGTAGAGCTACAGTACTGTCAATAAAAAGGGGGCTCATCTGTAGTGTTGTGGGAATCCAGGTGCACTGCGTTAACCATTTGATTTTAACTTTCTGCAACGCACTACCATCGTCTCCACTACTCTTTTAACACCGCACTGTCTGTCCCCCTTTTGTTTCATTGCAATTATCGCTTTTAACGCCCCTGCTGCTGTTTCGCTTTCATCTTGCTCTACCTTTAGGGTTTGTACAAGTGAATGTTTTGTTTTTGTCATGTTACTAATTGGAGGTCCTATTATCCGGGAACGTGACGATGCAGCAAAGACTTTTTTGTAGGTCATTCTGTACAGATAGAGTGCAGGCCTCAAGAACCTGCGTGATCTTCTGCAGAATACTTAGACTGGACAGTTTGGCTTAACTATGTAGCCTTAGTAAAGCTGTGCTTCTCATCAAGTCCTCATTTAAAGGCTCCAGGTCAGTATTTCTCTACAATACTATTGCAGTTGTTGGCTGTGAGCTAGGTGCACCAGCTCGGCCACAGATTCAGGTAACGCTCTAAAGGGTCGACTTGGACTGCACTTGGACTAAGGGGAACGTGCTTAGAACAGGTAATATTTGGTTGTTGGAGAGATTAAGGTTGACTTGGGAGGATTTCCTATAGGGTAAGGTCCCCGATCGCTGTTCTACATAGTGCACTGATTGGAATATCCTGAACGGATGTCTGAGTCTCTCCGGAGGGAAGGTGTGATCAAAGATGGTAGTGGGTCACTCTCTCCGTGGGTTTGGACCAAGCCGTCGTCCAGGGACAAATCGCTTGCAGATTTCAGTTTCAAGTGCTTTTGTACAACTTGAGGTTTTAGTGTAATGCTTTAAGTAAGATTTTTGTTGAACATGTCTTTCTTCAAACCAAATAAGCCTGTGTTACTCGATTGGACTCGAGATGTGTTAAATGTTCGGTCATAATTCCATTCGGTCGAAAAGTACCTAACTTATTCAGGTGGATCAGAGCGAAGATATCAGTACCCAGAATGTCATTGACTTTTCCTCCACTTTTATGACTGGAATCGCGGCAAACTGGTAGTTAATGATTGTTTCTGGGAATATTGCCTCGCCGATGAGGGAAACTTTCAAACTCTGAGTTGAAGCTGAGTCTTTTCTCTCGGATAGTGTTTTCAGAGCTCGTGAAAAGCTTTGTTGCCCCCTATTTCATGGAGTTCAGGAATTTTTTTATAACTATTCCCGGTATAAAGGAGTCGAAAAAATCTAGCGCGGTTATGTGAGGATCTCAAACCACACATTCTGGTGGTGGTTCGTAAGTAGAATACATCCAAGTTCGAACCAGTACCTATGTGCACTCAACTTTGATGTAGCATTTTATGGAGCAAGATTTAACTGACAGAGGTTCATTTCAAACAATCGAGATGCCTAAGGCCCAATACCAACGGAGATAGGTAACCAAAAACGTAGTCTCTATTTGGCAGCGTCAGAAAAACTTGGTGTAGAACCGATACTTTACGTGCTTTAAAGTGGGATGTAGACTTTGGAAATAAAAAATAGAAATGGGAATAAAGTTAACAGGGTTGATAAACGTATAATACTGAGCAGCATACAGGCAAGATACGGTAATTCTTTGAAATGCTTTGATTCAGAAAACTATTTGGTCCATCAGACTTAGTGAAGATGCAGGTGAGAACAGTCGCTAATGTGAACAGATGTCCCAATTAGCAGAATGAAACTGCAACATGCATCAGCAGGACTAAATTCTCTGAGGACGGCAAAAAGCCGAACACTCCGAAGCCGAATCTATTAGAATCACGTCTACTCATGATGAAAGCATCCTCACTGATGGGCCTGTACCAATGGAGCCTTTTTTGTTGCTTGAAGCTAGAGTGAATGGGGAATCAATCAAAGTGTTAAAGGAAGATTGATTTAATATACCCTTGTTTTTAGCTGAGTTACTGAAGAGAAATAGGAACTTGTTTGAGATTCGATGAAACATTCGTTGTTCGCCATTCACAGAAGTAGATTACGGAAGAGGAATCTTAAATCACCGTTAACGGAACTATATGATTAGGTGATTGTACCTACACTTCTAACTGCGTTATCTCACAGAGTAGATATGACGCTTTGTCAGGAAGCCGTGGAATGTTCCCACAGTCCCAATGTAGACTAGCAACGAAGAATTGTTACGTTGAAATATTTTCTCTTCCATTGATTGAATCCGATGCTAAAACCGTACAGTTTGTCAATATTAAATTGAAGAAATTTACACCCGAGTTGAGACACGGAGATGACTTTGAAGTATTTCGATTACTTTAAGTTCACAGCACGAGAGAAATGAAAACTTATAAGTAGCATGGAGGCAAAAAAGCTTATTGGAAAAGTATAAGGAGTCTTCGTGAGTAATTTCCACATGAGCTCTTCCAGACTCGATCGGTGGACGCGGAGATCCAAGTGAAGGTAGGAGCAAAGGCAATTCATCGACCTTAGTTCCATTTGTCCCCATCTGAGTCCAGAACAGTAAAAGGTGCTTCTAATCTCTTTTGAGCAAAGAGAAGATAACATCCCAGTAAACATCTGCAGAGCACATCTTTTCTTTGTGAAAGAAAAGAATGAAAACGTATAGGTTTGGCAACTACCGTGCTTTATATCGCATCAAAAAAAGGAATAATGCTTTACTGCCTTGTTCCGATGAAATGTTCGATCGGCTTGGAGATGCGAGATTTTTTCCTTGACTTGGTCTATAAACAGGGCTTCATCAGATAAGGTTAAGACATACGACATCGAAAACACTGTGTTCAGTACAAATGTTGGCAATTGCAATATTTTGTTATGCCTATGGGAATTTGCAATGCTCCTGCTACGTTCCGAACGTTAATGAACCAGATCTTTTACATTTGAGTAGATGTCTTCTTAGCTGTCTACATGAATGATCTTCTAATATTCAGAAGGAAAACGAGGAACATTACGAACATCTGGAAATTTTATTGAAACGACTTAAGGAACACGAGCTATACATATCTCCAGTGACATGTTCTTTGTTAGTATTAGATTGCGTTCCTGGTTTTCTATTGTCGGAAAGGACGGCATTAATGTCAATCTGAACGAGGTAGATTTCATACGGAATTGGCCAAAACATATTTCTTTTACGGAGTTGAGAATTTTCTTTGGTTTAATTAAATTTTTACGTAGCATCATATCAATTTTCTCTGAAAGTGCTGCGCTTCTCACGGATCAGACGGAAAAGATCGAGGAAGAGGTCAACCGGACCAACAGTGTGATGAAGACTTCCAGAAGCTGAAGAAAGCAATGACATTGCCTCCAATCATAGTCGCCATTAATTGAAAAGGCCATTTCGTGTCTATGCAGGTGCTTCAAAGATCGCTGTAAGTGGAAATACAACACATTTGGATGGGAATGGAAGGGATCTTGAAACTTATCTCTAATCAAAGAAACTTGATTCGGATTGCACTGCAAATGACAGGCAGCTTTAAGACTTTGATTAATTCCTGGTAAGATTTAGGGGCTTTCTTGAAGTTTCCGAATTTGAGATTCTCACACTGACAGTTAGGTCCTTAAGAGCATTTTCGCAAAACGGAAGCTGAGTTGTGAGGAAGCACGTTGTTTGGAAAATCTCTGTATCTTCGAAATATTTCCAATCACACTCAAGCCCTGAAATGTTTACGTATTTACAGGCGCATTGTCAAAAGCTCCTAATGTGACAACAGGAGATCACGATGTCCAGTGAATGACGTTGAAGTTCTTTACCTTCATTTGGATTTCATAGTTCGTCGGTATGATGATCTATGGTCTAGTAGTAAAATCATGAAAGTAGAATGGCCAGAGGATGAGTTCAGAGGCAGAAACTGGGAAATTTCCGCCCAATGTTTGAAAGAAGGGTTCCAGCTGTTTTACAATGAAAAGCTAATGTTCCTCAAAGGTCAATGCCGGATATTTGCAAATTGCTCAAGACTCCAAAGACAGTGCACATTTTAAATTTACAAAGACAATATCCAGATTAGAAAACCTCCATTGGAACCCAAACAGCCGCGATGTTCGAAAACACTGTCAAGGATGTCTTACTTGTCGGAAGTATAAGAAATAGCAAAGAAAGCTGACAGGTCCAATTTCGCTGGAGGTGCCTGACCACAGATCAGGGTCGCAACCCAAAACTTGATTTTGAGGCTACCCATGTCGACTAGCGGTCATAACTCAGTTATGACCTGGGTTTATCGACATATTCGTCGAATAATTTTCTGAAATAAAAAACATGAGATAGTTGTGAAGGCAAGTCTCGCCACTTTTTTCTAACATCTTTAAGAACCGCGGCTTGTTAAACGAAGTGACCTCGTACAGGGATAGAAAGTTCGTTTCATGAGTTTTGAAGGCACTTATGAATCTTTGAGGTGTGAAACTACTAATATCTACTAGCAGACTTCCACAAGCAGATGGTGCTTCCGAAATTATGAATAGGGTGGTCGAGAATTATATTCTTTTTATTGCTCATATCATCGGGATGACTGGATGAACTGCTACCTTCTGCAGAATTTGCGTACAAGTCGGCTGTCAGCGATGATCTAGATATGTCTCCTTTTGAGATGGACCTTGGAGGTATACCTCAATCGCCGATAGGCGTTCTAGATAGCAGCAGCATATCTCTCAGAGGTTGGGCGACTTTCGTGTCAAGCTCGAAGTTTCTCTTGAGGATGCGAAATATGCCTACAAAGTGGCAAAAGCCCAGAAAGCTGCCTACAATTTGAGGAGAAAAAAGGTTGTAGATTGTAAAGTCGGCTCAAACCCATGGATCAATTTTTAATGGATTACGGCTCTGAAGTAAAGTTGCAGGATCCGAAAAAGCTTGATGTGCGAATATTTGCGCCATTTGTGGTAAAGAAGATTTTTTGTAGGAATGCTGGTCGATTGAATCCCCCTGATCAGTTTAAGGTCTATATCAATTTCATCTCATCCACACAACGCAACACTTCGAGCACCGTATGATATTTCTGTACCTATTCCCCTGGTTCTGAACCGCTTCAATTGCCGAATGGAACAGAGCGATAAATTGAGCCTGTTTTAATTCATAACGAAGTTAGTCAGTGATACAAGTTTCTGTGTTCAATGTGCGGTAATCTACGTCATGATGCGGAGTGGCAAACAACGAATGACTTTTTAGATGTTATGGAGGATGTATCTGTCATGGTAACTGAGGATTTTTAGTAAATGTTTGGAAACAAAATATACTACCGCTATACCACTGATGAGGATGTTAATAGTCCGGGGGAGGGAACAGTGTACCCAAGTCCCTGTTACACAGCTGTGAAATAGAGACTTGGTCACTTTTGCTTTTTCAGTTCTCTATTACACAGTGGTTCACTACGCTGGAGCCTGTCTTCAGGCCTCGCTCTCCTTCTCAATGGGCGGTTTAGGTCTCCTGCAAACTTCAGACATTACCGAGGCTGCTTACGCAGTATCTGTAATTAGTTCTTTTGGACTTATCTCCGACCTGCTGACTCTTTCCCAGGACCGCCACCTGGAAGAGATCCTCGGTTCGCCGTCTCCCTCTTATCCTCCCTTCACCCGCAACTGTCTTCGTCGCTTACAGCTACAGCTCTTTCCGAGCGTTGTTCATCGCCGGTCCACGACGAGAGGCTCCAGTCTTCCATCACTACTGAACTAATGCTATCGAAGTCCGAAAGTTTGTTCTTGTCCGCGGCATTACACGACCGAGCACGGCTCCTCTCCGTGCGCACATCCTCTGCCTCATCTGTTTTCTTTCGCTCCCTCTCCCCACCGCGGTACGTACATGTCCTCTTGTACGTGGAAAGTCGCTCTGGATCTCCGTCTCCCTGGATCTACCCGCTGTCCAGTCTGCTCCCGGGGCTCGGCGCTCGGCCACATCGCACCCGTCTTAGATCCAAGCGGTCAACACGCGTTGACCTGCAAGTACGAAAACGGAATGACTCGTCGTCATCACATCCTCCGCAACGTTCTTGCCCGCTACTGCAAGGAATTTGGGATCGTCGCCCTCGTCGAGCATCCGCTCCTCACCTAGGTTCCTAACTCGTTGGCATTCGGGGTCCCCCGCGCTACGAATGGACATTTGCATACCCGGTGCATACGGGCTTCACATTACCGATATCGCCATCGACGTTACTGTTGCCCACCCCTCCGCACGCCGCCACATCTCGCAAAGTATGGTTACCGCAGGCGCTGCCGCGACACTCGCAAAGCGCGAGAAATATCGTCATTACCGCACTTACTGCAACCAAAACGATATACTCCACTCCACCGTCGGGATTGATATCTATGGCGCCTTGGGCGACGACGGTAAGGCTTTTTTCCGCCGCCTTGCTTCCTTCGCTGCTTCCCGTGTCGGTTTCTCCCCTCAACAGGAGCCCCGCGACTTCGTTACCCGTTTTGCATTTAGTCTCCAAATATTGCAGGCGCGACAAATTTCTACCCGCCGCCCGCATCCTAGTTAATTTATGAATACCCTCCGCACGCCTCTGTGCGACATTGTACGACAAATAAAGATCTACCACCATGTAAGGGGCCGGAAAGTATGGATCAGGTGATCCCGACTCTGCAACCAGATGGGGCCGTCCTCAGTGGTCTAGATATTTCCCAGGAGGCAATGGAGAATTCCAAGCCGTTCGCGGATATTTGTGTGACTGCCTGGATGGAATAGATATTTTGGGGAAGGTGTTTGGCTCTAATCTAGACGACTAAGATATTTAGGAAGGAATCTAGATATTTATCCTGATGGTATTTGCTGTTATCCTTTCTCGTTCACGCGATTTCATTTGATGCATTTATGGTTCGTAGTATATTTCCTTGAGACTTTAGGGGTAGCCAAAAGTCTATAAACCTGAGTAGACTGCTTCCTCTTGAGAGGTCAAGCAAGTTGGCAGACAACTTCAGGTCAAGCTCCGAGTAGTAGGAAGTTGAGAGTCAATTCAGACGCAAGAAATTCTTTTCCCTAAGCTGGTTGCAGAGCATCAGTGGTAGACCCTGCCCCTTTTTACTTGCTTGTAGCCCTCTCAACTCTCTCCCATATACACTCCTTTTTATTCGTTCAACATACGGTAGCACTTTTGTCGCTCGCAACACCTCCTCTGGGTAATTGGTTCTGAGGATCTCCTTCCCCCGCCGATTTACCCTATCATTTGGTACTCTTGTGGAGGGGGTTGCACCCGAGGTATTCGAGTTGAGCAGTAAAGGAACACTTCGGGGGATTTCTTTTCTGTAATCATGGATCTCAACGCTGCTCGTATAACGTTCACAGGGGGCAAGACTGAAGACGTTGAGGAGTTTCTTTACACATATGTCAACGTTGTGATGCGAGAGAAGGGCGATGAAGAGAAGGCCGCAAGTATCTTCGCCTATCTTCATGGTGACGCAAAGCACAAATATAAGTCCAAGTTTATCGACGGGTGGTCTCTTAACGGGAATGGGCGTAACTTCGGTGAGGTATGTGAGTGGCTTGTGAAAGAGTATGCTAAGGAGGTAGAACCAGATGAGATGATTCGTACCGCCATAGAGGCCCGGCTCAACTTCGACGATTTGTTAAGCTCATTGGTGTACTTGTGTGATCTTTATGAAAAGGCTGGGTTCAACGCCCAAGCCAAGTACGGAATGCTGCGTAAGGCGGCTATGGGGGATAAGCGGCTCTCCGATTTCCTCCTCATCAAGGGCCCTCACACTTTTGATGAACTGAAGGGTACCATAGTAGAATTTGTCAAAAATTCGGAGACGTTTCAGTCACTGAGTGAGGTACCGAGGGAAACCCGCACATCGATGTATCGTACATCCTGAAAAGAATTATCAAAGGCCGGCTACTAGTGCAGCGGCATTAGAATCTGTCAGGAGCGATGTCAAAAACTTGGAAGAAAGGTTGGAAACCCGATTCGATAATCGACTTGACATGATAACCTCGCAGTTGGAAAGCCTTACTCTTACCATTAAGAAGAACCAGTCTGGGGCCCCTAAGGCCGCAGAAGTCTGTTCTTACTGTCACAAGCCTGGACACTTTGCAAACAGGTGTCCTGATAATCCACATAGAAACACTCGTTGTGCAAAGTGCGGTCGATATGGGCATCATGAAAGTAACTGCTGGTCTAAAGACAACAGAAGAGCAAATTTATCGGAAGCAAGGAGTGAGTCAGGACCAGAGGTGAAAATCTTACAAAATAGAAGGGATCAAAGGTTGACGGATGCCGGTAACGTATCCATCGCTGAAGAGATTAGTCAAGTCAATGTGACAAAAAGGGATGGGGAAGGGAACATTTTATCGAAGAAACCTAGGCTAGAGTATGGAATGCTGGAGCATATCCCAGCACCTGTACCTCCTCGAACCAAGAGGTCTGATCAAGTTGTTCCAGGAGTGGGAGTCACTCCGGCCAAGAAGACGAAAAAGAGTAAGAAAGTTAAGAGTATCTCTAAGGACGTACTAGAGTATGTGAAGAGGTACAATTTGGTGGCTGAGCTTGCATCGGCCCCAACTGGGATAACGTTTGGTCAACTTTTGAGGGGCGACGCAGAGGATGCGAGAAAAGAACTCAAAAAAATTATCAGGTCTAATAAGTCCGCTAAGGGTAAGAAACTGTTTCTTCAATCGGCCTCGACAGCACCAAGACGTCTTAAGCTGGTACCAGTCAAAGTATTGGGTATGAAAACCCAAGCTCTCTTCGATTCGGGTGCTGTTCCAAACCTCATTTCAGAAACTTTGGTGACAGATCTAGGTCTCGAAATTACTCCAACGACTCGAAAAATAACTGTAGCGGATGGAACCGTCTCAAAATGCATGGGCACTGTTGACAAGGTTTCCGTGTTCTTTGGGGACTCTAAAGTTGATGTAGACTTTCTTGTCATGCCGGATCTCCCTTTCGATGCAATCATTGGCTGCCCACCATGGAAAGACTAGGACATGCATTGACTTGGGCAACCAAATGGTTTCAGTTAATATTGACGGCAGAACCGTGAAGATGCCCCTGGATTTCGACAAAAGCACGCATCCTGAAGATTTAAAAGAAACGGACAGTGAAGATTTCACTTCTAGCTATGACAGCGAAGATTCGGAACCAACTAACACTTTCGGAAGTGGAAAAGGGTACCCTCGGGGGTAATGAACATGGCATGGGACGATTATGATTCCGGGTTTGAAACAGATGACGACTGGATTCTAGGATAAGTTTGAAACCCGAATGTGTTTCTTTTTGCGATGATATCGAATCAAAGGACAGAATTCGGAGCATGAAAGAAGATTACTTTGCAAAGAAAATAAGAATACGTCGAATTCCATATATGAAGATGTGAGCACGACGGAAGAGGTCCTTCAAAATATTGAGGTTGAGGATCAAGAAGAAAAAGGGCGCCAAATGGCAGAAATCCAAGGAAAAGTGCAGCACCTTCCCGCCCCACTGAAAATATCCGACATGTTAACATCTTCCGAAGTAATTGCATGGAGCGTTTCAGATTTAGACAAGCAAGTGTACCGGTTACTCACTCGTTCGAACTTACCGACACTCAACCGATTTACCACAAGCCTAGACGTCAACCGCCAAAATATGACCAATTTATCTCAGAAAATGTTACAAGTATGCTGAAAAATGATATTATTCGACCAGTTTCATCCCCATGGTCGTTTCCAGTTGTGGTCGCACCAAAGAAGGATGGAAAGCTGCGTTTTTGCGTCGATTACCGACAACTGAACCAGAGAATGATACCCGATCGATTTCCGATTCCGAACATGGAGGAGATCCTCGAGGACCTGAAGGACGGGAGATATTTCACCTCAATTGACCTTTACACTGGCTATTGGCAGATTCCATTGGATGAAAAATGTAAGGAAAAAACAACCTTTACCAGCAAAGCCGGTACGTTCAGGTTCGAAGTGATGCCTTTTGGTCTCATGAATGCACCAGCTACATTCCAAAGAATGATGAACGAGGTTTTGAAAGGACTTCCATTCGCAAGAGTCTATATCGATGATGTCGTCATATTCTCAGAAACATTGGATCAGCACATCTCGCACGTCAAGACAGTTGTGGAGAGGATATCGGAGTATAGCTTGAAAATTAAGTTGAGCAAATGCTTCTTTGCGAAAACTTCTATCCAATTACTCGGTCATATCGTCGACCAAGAGGGAATTAGAGTGGATCCAGAGAAAACGAAAAAATAAAGTTGGCACCAAGGCCCGCTTCAAAGACGGAGGTCCGAAGCTTCTTAGGACTGGCCTCATATTACAGAAGATTTATCAAATTTCGCCAAGACTGCAGCACCGTTACATGCCAGCACTACGAAGAACGGAAAATTTTACTGGAACAAGGAAATGGAAACTGCATTTCAGGAGCTTAAAGATAAGCTATGTGTCCCCCCAGTTCTCATGTACCCAGATTTCAAGAGACCATTCGTTGTGGAGACAGATGCCTCAGAACGGTCTTTGGGTGCCGTTTTGTCCCAAAAAGATGAAAACGGAAGACTACACCCTGTTCAATTCGCAAGCCGAACTCTGAATGACGGAAAAGAGATACTCAGTCTGCGAGAAAGAAGCGCTAGCTGTCGTCTTCGCGCTGAAAAAGTTTCGCGTATACCTTTTATCACTCGAGAAATTTGTCTTGATAACTGATCACCAGGCACTTAAAACAGCATTCCAAAAGAAGGATGTACATCACCGCTTGGCCCGATGGCTCGACATTTTCGCAGAATATCGGTTTGAAATTGTGTATAGACCCGGACGCAATAATCAGCCTGCCGATTACCTATCCCGCTTGAGGGACGCACTGATTCCAAATGAAAAAGCTTCGGAGGACATCGTCGGAGTCGCCGAGTTGCAGTTGCCGAACGATAACGAGTACGAAGCTAATATTCACGGACTGATCAAATTCCTCGATGGACTAGAAATGAGAAAGGTTGATCTTGAACACAGAAATTGGGTACGCAGGAATCAAAAGGCTTTTACATTGTGGAATGGGAAACTCTTCCGGCACACTAAAGCCGGTCCCCGACTAGTGGCCCCTTTGAAAGAAAGAATGAAGATCTTGAGGACTTTCCATGATGAGCTAGGGCATTGGGATCTCGAAACAACCAAAAAATTCGTAACTGAGAGATTCTGGTGGCCCGGTATCCATAAGGACGTCTATAATTCGTGAAAAGCTGCGACAACTGCCAAAAATTCACTCCAATACGGAAGTATAAGACAACTCTAAGTTTTCCAGTTTCCGGTCTCTTTGAAACCTTCTCAATTGACTTCGCGGGCCCGTTCAAGGAAACTTCTTCCGGAAACAAATATCTCCTTATAGGGGTGGAACATCTTACTGGATGGCCAATAGCAGTTGCAGTCGAGGAGGCAAATGCTGAGGTGGTACTGAGATTCATCGAAAAAGAAATAATTGAACCGTTTGGTCTTCCAAAAAGGATCATCTCGGATAACGCCCTTTGTTTTACTGCAACTTCACTGCTTCGTTTTTTGGAAGAGAAAGGGATTCAGCTGAAGACCGTTCTCGCATACGCTCCTATGTCCAACGGGAAAGCGGAGATGGTTGGAACCATCAAACGAGCAATATCGAAAACTATGTCGGAGAATGAAATCCAGTGGGAAGATGCCTTACCAAAAGTGTTATACGGCTATCGTCGAAGAAGAGGAAGAAATGGACGCTCACCATTCGAGCTAATGTACGGAAGGGCTCCTAGAATGTTACAGAGAGACATGGAAACAAATATTATCGATGAAGAGAGTAGGGAAGTTGAACTACTGGCCACCGAAGGCTGGAGATCACACCGCGCGCTAACACAGACAAGAAATAAGGATGCAGAACCTGCAGTCAGAACCTTTTCAGTTGGCTCTAAAGTACTTGTAGTACATGGAAAAGCAATGCAGCAGGCTGTGAAGTGGCCGGCCTTCCAAACCAAGTACTCGAACCCTTGCATCGTCACGGAGGAAAGACACCCGCACTATCAGCTCTGTTCAAGCTCAGGGAAGAGATCAAGGAGGGCCATCCATGCACGTCGTCTGGTCCCTTACCATCAGAGGCCTGAAGAATTCCTTCTCACACAGGACTATGCGCAACCACGGGGCATACTCATCTTTAACTATAGAATGATTCCTATGGGAGGAAAAAGGGCCTGGGAATGGATCATCTCGGTTACGCGGGACTACTACGAACTCCACGTAATCATCCATTTCTACATTAATATATGCCTATGTTTTCGTACGTTGAACGGACCATTGCTACCTGAAGAAGATTTCCGACTATTAATAAGAGTTCTATTTTCATTCCAAAACGGAAGGTTCACGGAAGCAGGTCCAGAGTTTGTGGAGGTAATATATCATTACTCTATAGGAAGATATGGAATGGTAGCTGCTGGAGACTTGTCGCAAACGTATCTGAATATTATCCGTCCAATTTACGTATTTCTCAAGAACAACCAAGACGTGCGACTGAGAGGTTTACGCCTTACCCCCGGATATGGAATACAGACTGGTCCCGTATCCTCTATGGGAACCTTACGTTTCTCCGCCACAAATTGGGAACGTTTGAGGCGGCGAGGATCCTCCTGAAGCAGTGATGATGACCAGAGGAGGACCTTCGAGAGACAACAACCCGCCAGAAGAGGTTCCGGTCGTCCCCCGAGAGGACTTCATGCAGGTCCCAGTACGTCAGAGCTGGTCGCGGCCATTCATCGGGACCGTCCACCACTCTTCATCTCTAGCTCTCCTTCACAACCGTGCACAACGTAAGTCGGAAGAAGAAGATTATCTTTTTGGCTGCGCAATATCTCCGAGGACGCGAACGATGCGCAGGTCATTTCTTATTTCATGATAAGCATCTGTTTATGTTTTCGGGCGCTACATGGACCGCACTTATCTTACGAAGATTCGTTCTTGATGATGCGCGTCTTCTTTTCTTATCGGCGTCCATTCCCCGGCATCTTCCAGAAGAGTTTGGATAGCAGATATTTTTTTACTCTTGGAAGATTCCGAAGAGTCACGGAAGAAAAATGCATTCAACCCCACCTCGATGTTATCAAACCAATATATGAGGCTATGCTACAAAGTGAGGTACCAGTAATGCGAACCTACTTTTTGGAGCATCATATTGGTAATCAGTTCATCCGCATCCGTTTGAAAGAACATATTTTATCAATAAGCAGAACACTAACAGAAACAGAAGAAGAACAATGAAATCGAGTCGGACGATCGTCTTGAGCAAGGCGTGATATAATGAAATTTTGGATATATTTGGCATGCTGCGCTGGTTGCGCTGACATGCTGCGCTGGCTGAGCTTGCATGCTGAGCTGGCTGCGCTGTCACTGTACTTACAATTTTATTTTCAATTATTTTTAGAGGGGGCTTTGCGCCGTACTGTAGCGGTGCCAATAGGGCACATAGGTACTGTATTGGTGCTACGAATTGTGAGGGTTGAAAAATCTATATAAGGGCCGGAAAATATGGATCAGGTGATCCCAACTCTGCAACCAGATGGGGCCGTCCTCAGTGGTCTAGATATTTCCTAGGAGGCAATGGAGAATTCCAAGCCGTTCGCGGATATTTGTGTGGACTGCCTGGGTGGAATAGATATTTTGGGGAAAGTGTTTGGCTCTGATCTAGACGACTAAGATATTTAGGAAGGAATCTAGATATTTATCCTGATGGTATTTGCTGTTATCCTTTCTCGTTCACGCGATTTCATTTGATGCATTTATGGTTCGTAGTATTTCCTTGAGACTTTAGGGGTAGCCAAAAGTCTATATAACCTGAGTAAACTGCTTCCTCCTTGAGAGGTCAAGCAAGTTGGCAGACAACTTCAGGTCAAGCTCCGAGTAGTAGGAAGTTGAGAGTCAATTTCAGACGCAAAAATTCTTTTCCCTAAGCTGGTTGCAGAGCATCAGTGGTAGACCCTGCCCCTTCTTTACTTGCTTGTAGCCCTCTCAACTCTCTCCCATATACACTCCTTTTTATTCGTTCAACTATACCATGGTAGCACTTTTGTCGCTCGCAACACCTCCGTCTTGGGGTAGTTGGTTCTAAGTATCTCTTCTCCCGACGATTTACCCCTATCAACGGGATTAAGCAAGAGTACAGCGAGAGTACTTCTGTCCTGCAGGCCACCGTCGGTACTGAGGAATACACCTTAAGGTCCTTTACGAACCATGTCTTATCTCTCAGGCAGTTCCTCGAGACCATTGATGACCTTGACAATAGGCAAGTGGCGTTCCAGATACTGTAACTGTTTTGGCGTCTGCAAAGGAGGTTATTTCTTGTGCTGAATCGTTACGAGTTGTACAGTATTGCACAGAAGCGTGCGGAGGGTATTCAAAAGTTAACTAAGAATGCGGGCGGCGGGTTGAAAACTGTCGCGTCTGCATACTTGTTGCGTAGTGCCCCGTCATCACCGGAGAGTCCCGGAAGAGTTCGACCGGATGATGACGGCTGTGTCCGAAAATTGTAAGGTGGAGTACTGGACGCGGAAGTATTCCGAGAACTCTAGCTACCGGTCAAACCCAAGGACACGAAAAAACCATCTCGTAGGATCGGGCTCACCTCCGAACACATCGCGGCCGCGTTCTTGGCTTCTAGATCATCATCTTGAAGCTTTGGGACCTTGCTCCAGCTCCTTAAGGAGCTGGGAACGTACGAAGCAGTTGCGGGCGCCCATCGGATGTGGTCGACTTCTCGCCTACCGTCTATAAATTTCCCGTTTAAGAGTAATTTGTGTTACGTGCGTGCGGATCGGAACGGATTTTTTTGTCGCCGTCATCTACCGACTTTTCATTTACAGTACTACCTCACCTTGTCAAAATTGGTTATAGTTCCGGTCCTTCCTCGCCCTCCCTGAGCCTTGCTTATCCTTACCGCGGTCCTCTCCAAATTCACTTCCATTTTATCTAGATTTTTATATTACATCTACCCCTCTAAATCGATCCCGAATCTAGTTCTTTTTCCCTTTTCGCTTACTCCTCCAAATTCATTTTTAAAGAAAAAGGGCGCAAATGAACTACTACAAATTCCCTTGTAGATTTATTTTACCTATTCCAAATCTATGGAATGCCCCCCGGGAGCCCATTTAAACCCCTTTATTCCAAGCTTCAAACGTCCCGGATCTTTGTACTCCCCACCACTCTCCCCCTACCCTTTCAAAACACCCTCAGTTGCCTACCACTCCCCAAATCCCACTAAATGAACAAACTATGCCAATCCAATGTAATTTCCAAAAACCACCACCCACCCTCTAAACTCCACTCCACTACTCCCTTCCGGACCCACTGACCGTGATGACTACCCACGCGACAAACCAAAAAAGGTGGTGGAATTCGTGCGTTGCTTGTTCGTCGAGGATGAGGCGGAGAGCTGGCTGAGAGGCAGGTGGGGAGACCAACGAGGAGTGGGCAGCTCCGGAATTGGTCTACGAGGTTGATGAAGAGGAGGAAGAAGAGGAGGAAGATGAGGGGGATGACGAGGAGGAGGACGAGGAGGATTAGGGAAAGGTGACATGGGAAGTGTTTGAATGGAGGGTCCGGGGCTAGGGAGTATGGAAAAAGTGGTCCCGACGCTAGAACCTGATGGGGATATCTTTAGTGGTTTAGATATCTCCCAGGAGAAATAGAGAGGTTTGAGCCGTTGGCAGATTTTTGTGGGGACTGCTTTGGCAGCATAGATATTTTGGAGGAGTTGTTTGGTTCTAAACTAGAGAATAACAAATAAGAGGACCATATCGATTGGTCGTTTCTTAAGTATCTTTTCTTAGTATATCATCCGCGCAAAGTGTTTTCATGAATTTCATGGTATCTTCCGTATTTTTTTTCGGGATTTAGGGTTAGCCGAAAGTCAATATAAGCTGAATAAACAGCTTCCTCATGGAGAGGTCAGCAAGTTGGCTTACAACTTCAAGTCAAGTCTTGAGTAGTAGGAAGTTTAGAGTAAACTTCAGACCTAAGAAATGTTTTCCCTACACTGGTTGCAGAACATCAGTGGTAGACCCTAGCACTTCCATACTTTCTTAAAGCCCTCTCAACTGTCTTCCTTATTCGCTCCTTTTTGTTAGTTCAACTATACCACGGTAGCACTTTTTTGGCTTACAAAACCTCCTTCTTGGAGTAATTGGTTCTGAGTATCTCTTCTTCCGACGATTTACCCCTATCAATTTGCTCGTAAAAACATCATCGCAAAAAACGTTGACGGACGCAATCTATGAGGCAGTGCAAGGACGAATTTCTCTTGTGATTCCTTCAGGAAGGCGTTTTACGCATCTATAGCCCTCCCGAGAGCAAATAATGGTTTTATTGTCACTTGTAATTGTGAGCCTTGCGAATTATTGGTGATGAGATTTTTAGGACTGATTGGTATACTGTATGATTCGATCAGTTATTGTGGTTGGGTGGTCAAGAACTGTCAGTGGACTAAGACTGCTATCTACTGAAGTCTGTGTTGGGTAAGGCTGGGTTACATGACCAAACTGGGACCAAAGCCTGTTGCATCCCTTTGTGGATTAGGCACCTCCACGCTGACGACCTGTACAGTCTGTGTGACTGGAAGTGAACCCTCTGTATCGGAGGTACACATCTACTGCTAGGAAAGATGCTCTGGGCGAAACATGCGGAGTGTTCACTTGAAGTTATGTCGGATCGTTTGTATTTAAGTGTGCTTCTAGTACATTGAAGTAAAACGAAATGGCCATGTGGGCACAATTACTTCCCATTTCAATTTTGCCCCATGCCCGGACTCTAGACAAGCATTGAATCTCGAGAATTCTCGTGTGGCTTCAAATCTGCTATAACCCACTCTTTCACCCTGTCCCGCCATGCCCGGGAAGAATTGATCGTAGACACTTGATTTACATGGTACCACTTCATGCACTGCTTGTATTGAGCCCACAGGATCAACTGACATGATCGCCAAGAAATACTTCTCGCAAAAGACGTTGTAAGGCTGCTCTTCATCCTGTGTTAGAGGCACGCTATGGTCTCCACCGCAAGAGATCCCACATCCAAGCAATAGGAAGCAGCGGAGGGACCGACTTTTTCGATGCTATATTCATGAATCCCTCGCTACATCCAACGGAAGAGTGAGGGCCTTCAATCCGTTATCCTCTCTGGATTCGGCGCGAAATTCAAAGCAGAGAAGATATCAATCTTTTATTGCGACCTGCACCAGAGGTAGGCTCGTGCCTGTGCCGATCTGCACTCTTGCAGGTTGGCACCCGGATGCATGTGCAGTGCTATACAACGTGGTAAGAACGCGACCATGAGCGTAACAGAGAAATACGGAAAGGTTCGGGGGGTTTTGATGCAAATGCACGCTGCAGCAGCGTCATGCCCATTGCGGCGTGCTTGATGGTGGCCTGAAGGTAGCTTTTTAGGGTGCATAGTTTGGGTTTTTAGGGGTTTTAGGTAATTCCTTTCCCATTACTGTGTCAGTATACCTTTTAAAGTCGAATTTGTTTGTCTAAAAAGGTATGGGTGGATCGGATATATCTTCCAAGAGTATACAACCCAAACATTTCCTACAATTTTCCCTTAACACAGGAAAGGGGGATTGAATTACCTGCTAGACTTCGGAGGGCTGAAAGCCGAGCAGTTTTGAATGTGAGCGCTGTATAAACATAGGATGATATCTTCTACAGTAGAGCAATTCCTATTGGAAATAAAATGGGGAAAATGTTGTTTCTTTATTGAGATGTATGGTTTGGCTGGAACTCATTTGGAGTTGTAAATCTGAATTTCATATTAAATAAATTCCGATGGGGAAGCAATGTACAAATCATTGCTGTCATGTGCTAGTTCCAGCAGCAGTCTACCAGAAAGTCGATGGAATGCCAGCCATCAGACAAGAGCGTTAGAGGTTACTGCCAACGCCGACTGTCGCTGTGGAAGAATCCATCGAAACTTCGAAAACCGTTCCATTGCGCGGCTGGCGACGGTTCTTGGAAGCTCCGTGACAACTGAAAAGCCTTTAGATGCTGTCAGTCAAGATTAGAGATTGGAGGGGGAACTAGCCTGCTTCTCTCCGGTAATTACGCGAAAAATCCTTGGCACTTCCGACGCTTTTCTGCACTCGCTGCATTGAGACTGTGATGGAGTATATATGTTGTGGTCTGCTCAGTTGCAATACAAAGCCAGCACACGTGGCTCAGTGGTTAATTTGTCAACAGACTGGTCATCGGGTCGAAAGTTCGGCTCTAGAATGGCAAGAAGCGGTGGATTGACGAATGTTATGTCGAGATAGTCAATTCCACCTGCTGCACCCATGGCTCTGATGTCCGGTCTTTCGGTTTTGATGATGCACACGCGGTCCGAGGAAAGGGCGTCGAGCTGCTTGCCCGAAATTATTGCCTACCAAAGTAACCTGATTGTTGTGGCGCTGGCATCCGAAACGTCAGTGCAGCATATTGTCCCCATGAAGGTCTAATGTCTCAGGGCACCTATGCTTCGAACAAAGAGTTCGGGGGCGAATAAAAGGAGTTTGGCAGAAGTACTGCTCCACACACAGCTAAAGTACGGGTGATGCATGAGAGGAGAGTTGCGCTTTCACTAAATGCTGGACTGTTTTTTAATCAAATATATTATTTTAAGTACTGTTTAGAGGAATTTTGAAAAATTGAACTGTCTATTTAAACCCGTGTCTTAAACTGCAGCCTGAACGAGGGGCACCAACGACCAGCTCAACCTTCGAATTAATTTCGTGCGCCCAACATTCCACACCTGATATCTACAAAGGTATGTTAGTGCTGCGAGTTCTTTTAATCCGACAGAGGTTCAAAATATCTATTATATTTGCCTTTATGTCTGGGTGCAAGCGGGGTACAACATTATGTTTTATTCTGATCTTCGGAACAATGCCCAGTGCCTATAGGCAGGCCATCAGGACCCAATCTTACACATCAACTCTTAGCACTGACGTCATCGGACAAGAGGAGGAGAAGAAGGGTGATGGAGATTCTTCTGGCACACCGCCAACATCGAATACACAAGGCAGGCGAGTAATACATCAAGCCTCGCCGTCATACCACTAGTAGAGGTGGACAAAATTGAGTCACGATTTACAGAGCCCTCTAGCTAGAAACTGACCGTGAAGTTCCTTCGCGAATACTACCACCGTATCCTCCGATATTGAAACTCCCTGCACAAACCGAAACAAAGATAAGGGTTAGATTCGTCGAAGAAAGAAGTTAAGACGACAGGGATAAAAGCGCAGCCCTGCAACAGCTTAAATCAGAGAGTTATCCCAACAGCGTTTTAGTATTTCTCTGGGATACCCTTTTCATTTATCAGAGGAGTTGATTTCATTACAAAGAGCCAAAGTTTCACGATAAGTGAACCCTTACGAGTCGCACATTTTCGAGGTTCCACAACGGGTGTCGGGTGCCTTTCGTAGGTCCGAAACTACGATGAATCCCTGATTATCATGCCAGGAAATCTGCTCTGCTCTGTTTGCGATATACATTAGTTGACCTCTGACCACGTCCATTTTTCGGGAAAACTGCATCTGGTACGCGTTTTGTTTCGGGGGAAAGTGGATCTGTCAGTGGCACTGCAATCACACAGAAAAGGCCTGTGGTTTAATATCTGTCTTTAAACAATGCAAAGGCACAACCCATTATTCGGCACCCGAGAGGGCCATAGAGCACGAATCGCCTGCCTCCTGGAATCCTCAAGAGGAAATAGTTCTTTTCAATCCTAATAGTTGCGTACTTCAATGTCTTTTGCGATTATTTTTTTGTTAACAAATGACACTAACAGGGGGTAGTCCTAGATTGCCATCTCCAATGAGCGTTTGCAGTTGCTACATAAGCTCTCAGCTTCTTAATAGGAGCTTTAGAGGAATTTACAGCACACATGCATAGAAAATGAGCTAGAGTCATGAATGCTGCAGCTGCAATGTCTTCGCGGGTTTTAAAGTTATAAATTGATTTTTGGATAATAAAAAGCCGAAAACAAACTTCCCTCTGTTCAATTGCAATCTAGACTTCTGAAACGATCCTCTCCATCTAAATTATTCTATCACGCGCTTTGTGCCAGTTCAAATAACAAAAATGGTAGAGATGTTGGGGCTAATGAAAATATACGAAGCTTATTGTATTCTCCAACCGTGGGATATCTACTTTTCATTTTAGTAGATATAATGTTCAAAGACCAACCCAAATCCGTTTTCAAAGTAACTTATTTTACTTCAAATAAGGATTATTTGAGGCATAAATCTCATTCAACCGTTTATTATGCAGTCAATGAAATTTCCGAACCATTTTCACAGTATAAGGAGATTAAAGCTAATTTTTGAGTACTAAAATTGTATTCTTATTCCAAGCGATATTGATATTCCAAAATGGTCTGTTATCTCTACTTTTTATGCTTACAGATTTGAGGATACTTTTTGATTTTATACCTTGCGGATTTCTTCCATGAGCAGGAATCAAGAATAAATATATATATCTAAATCTGTAAATAAGGTTAACTGGCTAAATGAAAGATAAATCGAGCAATAAATTATTAAAACAGTTACCATCAAATCTTTTTGGGATAAAGGACTTTTCTCTTTCCGCTAACAGAGGGAATATAGTTCGATATTTTTGTACGCCAATGGCTTTAACGGATACTTGATCTTTATTGCAATTCAAACTAGCCATCACATCAAATCAAGATTCTTGGGTATGCTCGTACTTCCTCAAATGTTTTACACTGCAGAAGGGAGTTGATTACTTACTGTACTATTTCGAAATTATTGAGTGTATTTTCCCAATCCACAAACTTCGAATTTTGTGATCGTAAAGGGTCCAAATAAAGTTGGAGGAGCTTTTTTACCTCATGATGTCTCTACTCAAGATTATATACATGATAAAATGGGAGCAAAGAATGTATCAGAAACCATTATGTAGTACGTCATTGAATCTGGTAAAGATATGCTGAAATGTATGAAAAGAATACCACAGAGACCATTTTATTTTATATCATTGTAGAACGTCCTGTGTGACATCACTGTGTTTCTCGAACACAACAATTTTGATAAACAATTCTACTTCATCCTTCTTCATTTCTTCCTATTCAGTTCTAGATTTATTTATTTATTTACTTCGATTTATTTAATGCAGAAAAATATTATTTATTCTATCCATATCAATCGATGAACTTTTATACTTTTGCATGATATCCAACATTTACTTAATTTTTATATTTATCATAAAGTTAATAGAACAACAATAATTGCTTATAATCATTGTATCAATTTAATTGTACCTTACGAAAGATATTATTTTGAAACATGTTACAAAGATTAAAAGGATATAAATTTAAAGGTGAAATTTGAGAATCTCTTCAATAATATATTTATTCCCATCATGTACTTAATATTATAAATATATATGATTATGGTTTCATGTTCTGTGTTTTGAAAGCAAATTCTAAAAAAAAAATTCGTTCGCAGAAAATGCCGAATTAGTAATATCTGATTGTTCGTGAACGTTTGAAACGCTGAGGCTGTTTACAAATGTATAATTAACTTCATAAACTTCTGCAGTTAATAGAATAGTCTACGTACTCTTTAATACTATTTATTGAACTACTAAAACTATTGAATGATATTTCGACCTTTTGTCTTTTTGGTGATTTGTGTATTTACCGGAACGTTGTATTCCTTTTCAAATTTAAATTCTGGGTTATATTGGGAAACGAATAAACAGAGCTGTCACGTTCAAATAATAGTGCAGAAGTACCGTAATTTTGAATTTATACAAATTTTTCAGTTTCCGTTTCAGGAAAAAACAAATAACGGTGCTGCATTTTCAAGAAATTTAAGATAAGAAATACGTTTTCTACAAATAAATATTAGTTTTAGTGTTAAACTCAATACTGATATTAATATTAACACAGGAATTTTTCAAACGTTTGATTCTTAAACAAATATCTGTATCTTAATGAGAACAAGTTTGAGTAAAATTGCAAGTTTTTTGTAAAACGAGAACGAAAAAAAGTTTTTTAAGGTTTCAACTCGTATAGTTTGTTGTTATTTTCAGTTTTTTCCCGATTAGCAAAGTAAAATTATCTGAAGAGGAAAATGTCCCTGTAACAAAATGTTTTCCTCATTCTACGTTCATGGACCAAATGTTTCTTCACAAAAGCACACTACTATTCATACACTGCATTTTTTCGTAAATACGCAATTCTGTACGCTTTAAAATGTCAGAATAAATTCCGTTTCATCCATTTCAGCCTTTTTTCGATCATTTTCACCCTACTAATCCAGTATTCTATGAAGTAAACGAAAGTTTTACCCACTTTTACTTCTACGAAATTTCAGTTGCATAGATGATTGCTTTTTACAGTTCTTTTCACAGATATGGTAGCTAAATTTTCATAAAAGTACTCAAAATATTTACTAAAGTGAGGAAAATTCGGGCCTGAAGTTTATAATTATAATTATTGTTCGATTCATGCATAGATTTATAATAATATGGAAAGATCCCAACATATTATAACGGAAAACAAAGATTCGCTCAGTAACGGAAATTTTAGCTACATAAAAAGGTTTCTTCTGTAGAGAGAAAATGCTGATAACATAATTCTTTGAAGTCTCACAACCTTTAGATCGCGGAGGTTTTCCCAGAGTAAAAATGGCTACCAAATTTTTGATTCTGTGTACACTTCTGTTCATATTTGTGAAGGTATCAAACGGTGAAAATGACCGAATTGTTGGCGGAACAGTAGCTCGGAGAAAGTCGTCGCCACCTCGCGCATCTTCATAGGAGGAGGATCATCTTGTACTGGAACAATAATTGGGGAGAAATGGGTTATGTCCGCAGCCCATTGCTTGATGGATCTTCGGTTCCGACTTTGAAGAATTTGTCATGGATAATTCATACGTCTATGTTGGATTGCGAACGGCTAATCCAGGACGAGGTTTCAAGAGGTATTATTTCAAAAGTGTATACATCCACAAAGACTATGAAGATGATGATCCTGCGCTAACTAATGACGTTTCTATCATAGAGCTGGAAGAAACCATCGATGAGGGTAGTTACTTCCCCGTTCAGTTTGCTCATGCCCCTCGCCCTGATGAAATTGTCGTCGCCGCTGGATACGGAGTTACAAGTGAGTGGTCTTCTCCAAGATTTGCTATGCAAACTAATTTAGTATCTAAATCATTTCGACTTTGCAGATCATTAGAGGATGCCCTTTTCCGTCCTTTCCTTTCTAGAAAAGCACATGTTTGTGCAGTATCGATTGGATTTCCTGATGAGGGTATTACAGATACTTGCCGTACGTTTTCTATTGGAACAGTTTTAGCAAATTTTTCGAAATATTTGCCTCAATCTTACTTCCCAAACGTCACATTTTACTCGATACTCTTTCATTTAATCACTTCAAAAATACAGAGCAATATTTTTGAGGAAATATCACACTGACAATATATTCTTCTTTTTCTTTTTTCTCTTAAATGTTTCCTTTGATGATATAGAGGGAGACAGTGGTGGTCCTCTTTTCAGAATCAAAAAGGAAAGGTTATGCAATACGGTATTACGAGCTTTGGGGAAGGTTGCGCCAGAGCTGGAACGACACCTTGGTACGCTCGTGTTTCCTCATACAAGAGCGCTATAAAACAATTGATGGACGAAGGGAGCTCGGGATCGTTCGTGAAGCAGTAATTCGTGAAATATGTCAAAACTCCTTACTCGGAGGCGAAGTTCAATCTCTGTATTAATGAATATATTTTCAATTTTTGTCTTGGTTTTCTGCATAAATCTTACTTCTGGCATCAGTAGATATTAATACTACTTTAGTCGTATTTCTTCTCCCAGGAACATCTTTCAAAGAAATAAACTCATCGTCCTTGCAAAGCTTAGAGCTATGCCTACAAGCTATTCAAACTAGTGAGATGCGAAATCGTTCAGGTTTATAATGCCATTTTCTTCTGTCTTGCGTTTAAACTGATCTTTAGCTCCCTCTGTACGTCTAAACCCGGCAATTTTGAGGTACCACTAAAATAAGGATATAACAAGAGTTCTGTATCTTTTAGCTTATTTCTGTAAAAATATTCATTGATTATATATATAAATACTATCTTAAAATCTCTGTATGGGATTCTAATTATTTGTATTTCACTTTTTTTTCCAGTAATACTTTTTTTAAGTCCAAGTATGCGTTTATTAGTCATTTCATTCTTTCATTTCTCTTTATTCTTTGACATACATTTTATCACCGATATATCTTGGTATAATACTGTATAAAATGCTAAAATTTTAAAGCTTATTATTTACTCGCTTGCGAATAACAGTTTATACTTTAAAAAGTTGAATAATTTGTCAGTCACGCCAATAGACACCTTTGCATCGGTCCTACATCAACAACAGCACTAAAAATCTCCTAATATGAACAATCAACACCTGTTATATGTAATATAAAATCATTTCATATTTTAAGGAGAATGGACCTGCATATGTGTTTTTAGTGGGGCCTCGCTGGATCCTTTCAAGGGCAGATACGCAATAGTTTTGAGTAGAAATATTTTATTGAGAGTGGAATTTTGAGGCACCTAGGGATTTTCTTTAACGATGAGTTAACTCCCTTCTCATCAAAGAGAATATAAGCATCTTAAAGGATGCAGAACAAATTCGAGTAAAGTTCCTTAGATTCATAGCTATGTAATGCAAAAGTTCGAGTATCATACTATGAGAAATGAAACTCCATACTATGAGAAATGAAACTCCATACTATGAGAAATGAAACTTCATATTATGAGAAATGAAACTGCAAAAAGCGCTCGTGATAAGAAGCAAATTTTTGCAGTCATGACTTGATATGAGTCCCAAGTCAACTTATTTTGGCGTGCTCGCATCCTTTATGTGAGCATAAATCCCTTTTTTCTACAAATCGTTGTAGTTTTTTGCTGCAATCCTTTGCGATGAAAACTATTTCTCTTGGATATTAAATCTTCCTGCTCTTTCTATACCACACCGATTTTATACCGATGTTTATGAATACATTTCATGGACTAAATGCGGCCAATATTTTCTAAGAATCATGCTCCATGCGGGGAATCATCATTGATTAAAGATGTGTTTATTGAGACTTGGAGGGTTCTAGCTGCTCACGAAACATTTTTGATCATATTTTTTGCCGGATGGTCTATCCATTTTTTGAAGGGAACATTACTACAAGATCTTAATTGTCGACAATAGAATTTTGTTTAAATCCCTGCAGTAAATATTACATCAGTACAAAAATTCTGCTTTTATTTTTGCTTGGAAAATATTTTCGCGTCTATTACAAATGGCTTCATTAGGAAACATTTTTGATATTAACTGAAGTAAAACATGTCGAAGCTTGGCGCTGGAAAATCGTGTGGGATATTTTAAAAAAAATCTCACAAATTAGAGCTCCTTCGATTGACCGAGGTATATAATTTTACACTCAATGAATACTATTTCAAAATAAAAAGAAGTATGACTTTTGGCCCTTGAAATTTATCTCTTTAACTTCATTGGCATGCAAATGTCATTTTCTTAAATAAAAAACTAAGAAAAATACATTAGATTTGATGATTTATATCAAATAAGCTAGCTAGAGTAATTCTTCAATTCTCGACTCCAATCACATTTAAATTTTTATCGACGCGTTCACTAAGAGAAAATCTCCATAGTTTGAATACACTTCATATAACTTGATAGCACAAATAATATAAAATTATTTTCCTTGCTTTTTCCACAACTTCACTCCCTAGCATGAACAAATTGCTGGAAACTTTACTAAAGTTATTCATATTTCAATGTAATAAAATTTGCATTATATAAATTGTATCCAAAGGTGTATGAAAAAAGTCTACATATACAAGTTCTGCATAAATATTTGATAAAAATTGATGCTCCGAAGAAGAATAATAGACTAAGTCTGCATAATGAAATTCATACTGAAAGTTTAATTTTTTTCGATTGTAATATTTATTCCCATTTGCATGAATAACTAGCACTTTTTCTCCCCCTTCATTCGCTACGATAGAAATAAGTGAAGTAATTTAAACGCTCAATTTTTATCTGCTCCTTTACTTAATTTTATATGGAACTAACATCAATATATTACATTTTTCATAGCTTCCGTCAATTAATTTATCGATTAGTAATCCTCACGCGGTTCACAACCCAAAACTGCTTTTACATGAATAATTTACTAAAATCATGAAACTGAAATGTAATATTCAATAAAAATTACTTAATCTCCAGAAATGAAACATTAAATAATATCCAATACTTTACACAGGAAAATGAGATTCAATATCTGGAGCCGAGAAAACATATGAAAGTCAGAATATAGAGGGAAATTAACAAAACAATTAGACCTTCTTTCATTTTCATCCAAATTTATTTTTCAAACCAGAAAATTAAAACATGTGAAAATAAAAATCTATAATTCGTTACCAATTGTGTGAGTTATTTTTTAGATATATTTTCCTCCAACACAATTTTTAATTCTAATTTTTCTAATTTTGATTTTGAAATTCAATGGTATCGTCGGAGCTTTGCAAAACTCTGAGTCTATGGTCTATAGATACTTGTCACTTACCACAAACTTTGTAATAGGTGCCTTAGATAGTAAATAATGCGAAGATTTGTTACAATGTATCTTTTAATTCTCAAGCTGTTCCTTAATTTTTGAAGAATCCCTTCACAAGGAGCCATTTGCTTCTTTTCTATGATTCAATATGATACTAAGAAATAACTTGTGTTATAAGGTAAATTAAGGGCCGAAGTAAACATTTTGAATATATTGGGACAGATACAACGTTTTTAGTCCCGAAATTAGTTTTAAAAAAACATATCCTGGGCCGCATAATACAATACATTAGAAGAGGGTAAAAACGGGTTTCCAACTTCCAATCTAAATCATGAAATAGTCGGCGATATAACTTCGACGAAAATAGTATATATGCAATTTTGGACTTTCCCTTCATTCTGAAGATAGTTTGCAAGATTCTGTAGAATATTTCATCGAGAGCTAACTCCAGGGAAAGATACTATGAGAAGAAATCTGATTTCCGCAATTTTTCTCTTCACGGTATTTCAAATAGTACTGGGTAATAATGACAGGATTGTAGGTGGAACAGTTGCTAGCGAAGGTATCGCCGTCATCTCGCACATCTTTTCATAGAGGGAGAATCGTCTTGTACTGGCTCCGTGATTGGCGAAAAATGGATCTTATCAGCCGCCCATTGTTTTGATGGTGTCTCTGAATCTGATTTTGAGTCTCTTATAGCCAACTCATACGTTTTTGTTGGTCTGCGGACGGCTAATCCAGGTAATGGTTTCAAAAGGTATTACTTCAAGAGAGTATACCTTCACACTAACTATGATGAGGATGACCCTGCGCTCACGAATGATGTAGCTGTTATTGAGCTTGAGGAAACAATTGATGAAGATCAATACTTTCCCGTAGAATTTGCTGCGGCTCCAAGTCCCGATGAAATTGTTGTTGCTGCTGGGTACGGAGTGACAAGTGAAGATGGTCCCATCTCCAAGATTTGCGATGCAGACTGATTTAGTCTCTAAGACTTTTCGACTTTGCAGGTCCTTCGAGGATGAAGACTTCCGCCCCTACTTTCAAGAAGGCCCATGTCTGTGCAGTATCAATTGGATTCCCTGACGAGGCATCACCGACACTTGCCGTAAGTTTTCTTTTCCACGGTTTCGGACCCATTTTGAGCTTTTTTATACCTTCTTGCGCTTATTTATCTTAACGCAAGAGATTTGAAAAAAAATAATTCTGACTAACCTTTTCTTCTGACGCGTGCATAACCTTAAATATTATTTTGATAAAAATAGAGGGAGACAGCGGTGGTCCGCTTTCAGGACCCAGAACGGAAGAGTTAAGCAATACGGAATTACTAGTTTCGGGGAGGGCTGCGCGAGAGCCGGAACCACCCCGTGGTATGCTCGAGTTTCTACGTACAGAAATTCTATTTACGAATTAATCGATGAAGGTAGCTCTGATAATTTCGATGAATATGAATAATTTGTCGTATTAACTGTATTCAAACCCTTGATGATAACAAATTAACGAATATGATTCATAGTTAACCCTTGTTGGACTTGAAGCAGATTATTTTTTGTACCGCGGAAGCTTTCGCCAAATAAAAGCCATTCGTTAGGCTTCTTACCACAACAAAAGGCTGAACCTTGATTCCTTATTTTAAAGCCCAACTTTTCCGGAAAACCGTTGCAGAAGTACTTCATTTATCTATTTTATATATTCAGCATAAAATCAGTTATTCTTTACATGGTCTTTTGAGTGACGTTTAACAGTTTTAACATGTTATAAACTTTTGAGGTATACTAAGAGGTCTTTTCCATTTAGATTCAATTGTTTTTGGTCTGATTGAATTTATGAGAACTAAATTTCAGTCATAAAGCAAACTGTAAACGAAAAAATTAAATTGTGGATCCGGGTCTTGAATTGGAAGTCTCAAAGGGGTTTTAAAATTATTTAAAAGGGAATTTAAGAAAAAAATACAGGTTCTTGCTTCAGGCATTCATTTTAATCGCGACTGTGAGGAATAACTGGGTTTAAAGCAGCAAAAAATCCCTGATGCTGTAGATTTAAGTAAAACTTTTTGTTAGGAACTTTCCTGTGTCAATATTAATTAGAGTATGATGTGCAAAAGAAATATCTTACGCTCAAAAACCAGTTATTTTCAACCAAGTAACCCGTTCTAGCAATTACATGGTACCTTCAAGAAATTTAATTTTTGCTAAAAGATCCTATCCTTGTAAATTTGCACTCTCAAAATTCCAAACTTCTATCGCGGTACTCATATTTCGGAATAACTTTTCCTCAGATACGTCTACCTCAAAACTTTTACCAATCTCATTAGCCAAGCACATAAAGGTATCTTTTATATTAGTAATGGACGTATAATATTATGAGCTGCATAATAATTTAATATTCATTTCATTGAACACATAAGCCATCACCACTTCAGCACATCAAGTAGCAATTTCAATAATTTCAATAATTTATTTCCTCACATTATCCTAGAAAAAAAGTTCTTTAATTAAATTTACCTTTTTATATTTCTTAACTGTAAAATAAAATTTTACTAATTCATAGAAGCCAATATACCACTTATCAATTAGATTTAACGTATGATATTGAAAAATAAAATTGATCGTACTCTAAGAAAATTGTTAAAGACTTGAAATATATCCAAAGTTATGAAAGGTATAGTTGACGTCATGAGGTTCATTATTTGAAAAGTTTTTAGTATTTACAAAACTATGAACAGAGATGTTCTTTCTTCAATTCAATTCTGGTTTTTTTATTGATCACTGATTTTTCCAGTCGAGTTTTAAATTTTTTGTAAACCGCAGAATATATTAATCTAATCATGTTTCCGACACGGAAGAACTTGGCGAGTCAACATCCGAGATGAATACGAAAGATAACCTCTAAATTACAGAGTTCTAAACAATGGATGATACTTGGCAGGAAGCAGTCAAAAGAAAATAATAACTCTTTTTTGCGTGTTTTTCACTTACGTAGGTAAACATTTACAAATATTAACCTCCATTAGACAAACCAGACTTCAGTAAGGACTCAAATTGGGAGCATTAGCCGTATTTTACAGGTTATAGTCATTTTAAACAGAAAAATAATTTCGAACAGGAGTTTTATATAATAAACTTTGAGTTTAATGGTGTTTTAAAAGCGACTGAAAAAAATAAAGTGGAAATATCTAGAGTATCAAAAATGATTTGCGGTATTTGCGAAACATATTTTGCAGCAATAGTTGCATTTTTCCTGAAATCTTTTTGAGCAGTATTTTTAGCAGCGCCTAAACTTCAGTAGAGATGCAGGGACACACGCTCTGGAAAGCTTGAAAAACATTTGAGGATAAGAGGAATAGCGCTGGCTTTGTATAATAGAAACTTTTGTTGAAGTTAAAATGAAAATTAATAAAGCCTAAATCCCTGAAAATGATTTTATTTATCAGGGGCGGATACAAATAGAAACAAAAATGAGCAAATTCCCAACTATACAGGTTAAAAATTATGGAGATGTGATAGTATTCCAAATAGACCGCCAAAAAACGCAACGAAGTATATTGGTGTAGAAGAGGGAATCGGGCGAAGAAAGATCAGTGGTTGGATTCTAAAGCCAGTAATGATAGGGTGCCCACTCGTTCAAAGCAGGAATTAGTTGAAAACTAAAAGGATCCTACAAGTTTCCGAAGAAACTATATGTAATGGGAGTTTTGATTCGCTTTTAGCGTCGTAAGAAGTAATGATTTGCACGAGTAATCATTATTGTAGACTGCCGGAATGAAATGAAATAAGACTGCATAGTTTCTGAGGCCGTAAATCTGTGATGATATCTTGTTCTGCCTCCTATTGCGTCTTATGATGCCTCATTTTTTTGAGACAAATCGGCCTAGGTGCAGGTCTATTGCAAAGATAGTTTGTAACAGACCAAACAGATTTCAAGCGATAAAAATCCATTGAATCAAATATGCTTTTTGGTGTAAACATAATCCAGACTTCCAATAAAAAAAATATCATGTATTTCTCACACAGTATCAAGGACAGAAGGAAGTACAAATATAATCTCAGGAAAGTGCTATGAGAAGGGAATGAAATATTCTCGAATAGAAAAATTCATCGGGTTTATGAGTGAGAAGAGAAGCTTAAATGCCGTAGGTACGCTTTTTGAGTAAAAAAGGAACCTATGTATTCACTTCTGTAAAACAGAATACGGAGGTCCTTTGTATTATTCTGTGATCCATTATAATTTTATTTTTCTGGTTTTTTTGCCACGCATAAAGATGTTTATTTGGATTACAAAGGGTTAAAAATTTCACGTAAAATCGAAATCTCTTAAATTTTTACCTCTAATGTCTTAATATTTTACTCTATCTATATATTTTCAAAATTGTGCGAAATTTTACTTCCAATGAAAACTCAGTTTTCAAAAGGTAAAATTTAACTATTTTACGAAAAAAAGACCTGTCCAAATAAAGATTGAAATTTTGATAACCTAGAAATTTACCTTAATTTAGAACTAAGGAACATTTCAAAGCTAGTTGACCGGGTTGATGATATTTGTGCAACTTCTTCATGTTGAAAATTAAACTTAATTCATTTTAAAGTACTAATTACCTCTTAGTAATACTTACCATTGGAATTTTGGACTTGAACTATTTCCCTTGGTGCAAAAATTAATTTAAAATAAACTGCTCTAAAAATTGAAAAATGTCGCAATATTCTGAAAATGTTTGATACGAAGATATTTGGTACAAAATACATTTAAAATGATCTCCGTGGTATTTAGTTCAGATAAAAATTATTTTTATATTTTCATTATTAATTTTCCTTTTTTAAAAATTTACTTACATTACAAAATTGATGATATTTTTCAGTTTGTTTTAATTCTTTCAATAAATTTGTGAAATAATTCTAACTACATTTTCTTGAATTTGAACTCCATTCTGTATCCCTGAGCCACTGCATTCTTTTCATTTAGAAATCTTCCACTCCCCACATTATGTGGAGTATCTATAAATACTTCTACCAATATTTTTACGAATAAAAGCAAAAATCTAGTTCCGTGATCTTGCCATCAAAACTTCTGATCTCCATCAGTTACTTTTTCATTTAAATCTCTTCTTTATTTTAATGACATTTGACATTTGAATCTTTTTGCATTTTCCCGATTCCGTACCATTAATAATTTCTAATTAATAAATACAGGAAGATGAAATTATTTGGTTTAGAACAAACTGGAATGAAAAACATTTCTGTCAATTCAGCGTTTCCTACTTTTCATTTATTTTTATGATACAGGTGTGGTACTTTACCTGTATATACTTCGTGTAGTTTTAATATATTGTATTAGTATATATCTCCCTCTTATGGGTTTTGTAAATTTGAAACTTTCCACCGTGATCCGACGATATCTAATGTTAAAAAGTACATTAACACGTATGTCTATTGAAAGAAGATCTAGTACTTAGTACTTAATTTTTTGTAGGCTTCTGTAGTTTTTAATACGCTTCTTTCCAGCTAACTCATTTTCATCTCTGTTCCGTCATGCATACCTTCGTTGAGACACTAGAATTTAATTAAGTTCTTATTGATTATTACTAAATGTTCTCATCTTGAATAGCCTAAACATTGTCATCGTAGAGGAAAACTATTGCCACTTTTGTCAATTTGGTGACCCCTGTTACAAAACAGCATCAAAACTCAAAATGCAGGAGATCATTTGATACATTTGCCAATACTAGTAAAATAACGAATAATACTGGTTTCACGACGTAAAAAATAAAAATGTTTAATTTTATAAATGAAATTTATTTAAATGAAATTTATTCGACAGCCGCTAGTTTGATATAATAACATGACTGTTTCAAGTTTCTTTTAGATAATACTGAATCATGCAGTTTCAGTATGAAAATAGTACTCCATTTTCTGGGAAAGGCTTTCAATCAATTTATAGTAACATCTTAAGCAACATAGCTCTAGAATTAATTCAAAATCAAAATTATGCAAAAAAACTAATTCTGAACAAGTTTTAATTTTTCAAAAACTGTAATTCTGACCATGGTTGAATAAATCGTGAAATAATGGTGCAATAATAAATTTAGGGGAATGTTTTACTGAAGTATGGTCTTAACTCTGTAGAATATCATTCCACCTATATGTTTGAAGTGACTCCTGTTTTTATTGAAAAAGAGTTCATTTGTTTCAAGTCGCATGAAGATGCCATGCTGAAGGTAGTTATCACCCAAATTATCATAGATATTAAGATTTTTGCTATTAATTTCTTCTCAAGAGACTACGTATTGATCATGAAGATCGAAAGATAGAAGAACTACTGATCTCACCAATTCTTGTTCAATAGTGTCTTGGAAAGCAATTTTGACCACTTATCTTCCTTTATTCAGGAATTACTTGCTATCATTTGTTCCATAATACAGCTAAAAAACCACAGCTTTTTTTCTTGTTTATGGAACAGATAAGCCAGCGTGAGTTTAACATATTATACTGGAATAGAGCTATGTAAGAAAAGAAGCCGAAATATTATCAATATTGAAGCAATAATATTGCTTCTTTCCGTTTCCGATTAATTTATAATACTAAGTTTGGGCAATCTATAGGATCGATTGCATAAAGCAATACTAAAAAACCATTTACGTCCCATAAATTTCCTTTTAGCAGATCGAGTGGGTCTCGCCAGGAGGTGAAGGTGGAAAATATTTGTTGATAACAGTATTGAAAATCTTTTTCTCTTACGTGGAAAACCTGGCGAAAGAAAACGGAGAGAACTTCTAAATAGTAAAAAATTAGATCCAAGAATATATTCTTTCAATTGAATTAATTAAGAAAATGCCGGAAATAAGGCTTCAAATAGTAATGGATAGAAACCCTACTTTACTAATACCTGAGCGATGAGTATGGTTAGATAGCCCGAAGCTTTGTAAAATATTTTTACTGTCTAGAACTATTTACGTATAATGCAGAGTAACGTAGATCTGCTCCAAAATTTTCATGAATTAATTTGCTTTTTTTTACTGTGAATAATAAAATTTATGAGTCCCATGAACTTGTATTCAATCCAGGTAAACAAATCAATTCATTAAGCAGCAAAATAATATTTTTCCTAGCTGTCCAATTGAGGTTGAGAGTGTTTTTAGTGGTAGGAAATTTTGAGCGGTATTTGTTGTTAAAAACGGTCATTCCTGTAGGAGAGCGGTCCTCTCTACGAACTTAGACTTCTCCTTCCCTGTGAGTTTTTGAAAACAACTCCTCAGATCAATTTTCTTTTAAGAACAAAATCATGAAACGAATTTTCCCCATGGATCCAAATTCACTGTGCAACTCTATTTCTATTTTGTCTTTGAGCATTTTGGTCCTCCTTTCAAAAAAAAACTTTCGACTCGTGATCGCTAGTCCTCCAAATTCAGTTCCAATATTTTATCAAGCAGATTTTCTAGTTATTGCCCTGATTGCATGCAAATTCAAAGCCGCGGTATTGCCTCACATTTTTAATTTCGTCCAAGGCCGTGAAATTTTCGAAGACATCGCCTATTTAAAGTTCGAAATCGACGTCTTTGAGGAAATCTCCGCCATCAACTACCCATGGCTCACCCTTTTCTTGCCCTCAATATGACCAACCTCCGCGTCCCTCACCATCGCCAAATAATTCCGAGGCCGCCGCCCCTTCAACGCGCTGGTCCTGATGGTCAATGTATAAACCGATTATGATGACTAATGTAGTAGAATGAACGGGAACGCTTTCGGAAGTGGGTCCCCGGTACTGTTTCGAGAAGCAGAAGAGGCAGAGGAGGAGCAGAGAGGAGGAGGAGGAAGAGGAGGTGGAAGAGGAGCGGAAGAGGAGGACTTAGGGGATCCGTGGGATCTAATAGTTTACAACGGTGGGGAGCTGCTGTGGAGACGAAGGGGAGACTGAGGGATTAATCGTTACCTCTGACTCTTCTGAAAAGTATGACGAGGAGGATGAGGGAAAGGGAGTCATGGAAAGTGCTCGAATGGTGAGGATGGGGGCGGACAGTATGGACCTGGTGGTTCCGACGCTGCAACCGGATGGGGCATCTTTAGTGGTTTAGATATCTTCCCAAGAGGAAGTAGAGAACTTTAAGCCGCTCACATATATCTTTTGGGACTGCTGGGTGGAATGGATATTTTGGGGGAGTTTTTGGCTCTGATCTTAGACGACTAACTTATTAAAGAATAAATCTAGATATGTGTTCTGAAGTATCTGCTGGTAGTCTTTTTCGTTCACCGATTCCATTTGATGCATTTTATGGCTATTAGTATGTTTTTTGATACTTTAAGGGTTAGCCGAAAAGTCTAAATAAGCTGCATAAACCGCTTCCTCTTGTGGAGGGGAGGCAATTGGCAGACAACTTCAAGTCATTTCCCGAGTAGTAGGAGGTTGAGATTCAACTTCAGACCCAAGAAACATTTTTCTTACGCTGATCACAGAGTATCAGTGGTAGACCCTGCCCCTTCTATACTTGCCTGTAGCCTTGTCAACTGTCTCCTTACCCAACTTTTTTGTTCGTTCAACTATACCGCGTGACACTTTTTTCGCTTGCAACACATCCTTATTGGGTAATTGGTTCTGAGTATCTCTTCTCCCGACGATTTACCCCCATCAGTATTAATTTCACCGGATTGGGATTTTTCTATTGTGGATCCATGTAAACGTGCATGCTTGGTTTAAGGTTTGTAATTCCTTGGTCGTGAGCAAGGACCCACAAGTGGTCGTCTGAGAACTTGCGGGCTTGTTTCGGGAAGTGAGGGGCGTCAGGAAGCTGTGTGGAGGTGGCTTGCACGGCTGTGGAGGTGGTGCGCTAGGGGTCTTGGGAGGTTGTAAGGTTTGAAGTCAGAAGCACTGGCTTGGAAGTACTTTATGGCGGCATATTCACATATGCGGTGCTGTCCAGAATGTTCATATATCGTGCAGTCCTTGCTGTGGACTGGAGATTCGTTTTGGGATGGTGGATGGGTATGCGGCCGGCTTTGCCAAGGGAAAATAGATGGCTCGGTTTTTATATATAGTCCTTCAATAGTTAAGAGGGGCGTTCTTGGTTGTCGTGTAGTTCCTGAGGTTAAATTTGAAGAATTTGCATTTTAAGGCATCCTCTTAGAAGTCTTACGGGAGTTTTGCGAAGGAAAGTGCTGCCCTGATCGCATTCATAATCCTGTCATTGATACTTTCTGCCCGTGAATTTTACTGGAATTGGTGGGAGTGAAGAGTTTCAGGGCCGTGTTGTTGGATTGTTAAGCTTTTGTAGGGTGACTCTGCGGAATTCTTTTGGCTTTCCTTCCGTACTGTATCAGATGGGCTTCCATGTACCGTGAAGGGGCGAGCATGTGAGTTGTGATGAGCCATGGGACTTGGTCTCTAGTTTTGAGGAAAATTATGGAAAACTTCTCTCAGCGTCTACGAAGGTTGGAAAATGGCGGCTGCCGTTCTTGGGCGACGGTTTAATAGCACCGCACGTGTCTCTGCTTGTATAAGATCCAATCGCGTGGTGGTTTGGGTTTGGGTGTGAGGCGCTCTGGCGAGTTTAGGTTTCCATTGTTGGTTTTCGGAGAAAAGTCGGTTGTGTTTCTGAATCGGAAACAAACTTACTTTCACGTTTGTTTGCCCTAGAATCTTCAATCTTCATGAGTTGGTGGAGATCCGCGGAGAGTTGGTAGTGGCCGATGTCGGCCTTTTTGGCGGTGGCTTGTGGCTTTTTAGTTCGGGGATAATTGGGGTCCCTGCACTGATCATTAAAATGGCGAGGGCTTAGCGCACCGTGGAAGATATAGATGCGGCAGGATTTGAATGCTGTGCATGGTCTAGGGCGGTCTCGGTGCATTGTCCGGAGGATTTGTTGTAACAGAGCAGAGGTGCTATTGTGCTTGCTTGGAGAGTGCCTGAGCTTCTAGCTCTGTGCTTTGTGAACTTCACGCATTTGTTGTACTTGTGGGCGAAATGTTTAAGGTCTTCGGTTTGTGGGACAGGTTTGGGTGTTTTACTCTTGGAAGATGCATCCGATCTATCCTATGGTTTTCCAGACAGCCACAATCGACTCAAAAAGGGTATGCCGACACAGTAATGGGGAAGGAACTACGCTCCCTAAAAAGCTACCTTGAGGCCAGCCATTAAGCAGGCCGCATTGGACATGACGGCTGCTGCGGCGTGCCTTTGCATCAAAACCGCCCGAACCTTTCCGTACCTCTCCAATGCCCCCCGTCCACCTTCCATACCACGTCATTAGCACTGCACATGCATCGGGTGCCACCCTCCAAGAGTGGAGATTGGCACAGGCACGAGCTACCTCTGGTGGAGGTCGCGATAAAAGATTGATATATTCTCTGCTTTGCATTTCGCGCCGCATTCAGGGAGGACATCGGGTTGAAGGGCCTCACTCTCCTGTTGAGGTGAGCGAGGGGATTCACGAAGGTAACATCAAAAAGTCGGTCCCTCCGCTGGTTCCTAATGCGTGGATGTCGGGTCTCGTGCGGTGAAGACCATGGCGTGGCTCTACGACAGGATGACGAGCAGCTCTTGCCAGGTCTTTTGCGAGAAGGTTTACTTGGGGATCATGTCGGTTGATCCTGTGGGCCCCATGCAGGCAGTGCATGAGATGATCGCCATGTACATCGAGTGTTTCCGGGCAATTCGTTCTGCTTTCAATGAGCGCACCGAGTAGGAGATTGCGTTGTCCAGGTATACCGGACCAGAGGTGTCGAAGTTTCTGGCCTTGAGTATAGCGGCTGCGACCGTGACAGAGATTGGCCAGGAGTTGGGATCATTTTGGCACACTTGGGTGATCTTGGGTACGATGCCAGTGGTGTCAGTTGGTTGGTGGTTGTCTTTGGATGTGCAGTTTGTCAGGCGGAGGTTTTTTAAAGGGGGAGGAACTAGACATACAATGAAGCAATTATTTCACAGAGTTCGTTGAGCTACTAGAGCTGAACAGAGACGAGGCCTCTAGCTAGTGTGGGTAAGTGGGTTGTCTGAAACCAAGTGGCTGTGGCATAATGATTCGCGCAAAATTGCTTCCGGCAGACAGCTGGCATTGATTCGGGACGAGCAAACAATACGTAAGCGGCAATCGGAACAGCAAAACCAATGGCATTCCAATCACGTGGCACGATCTACTGTACTGCCAGCGCATTACACTAGATGAACTCCACTCATGGAAATGTCCTCAGCAGGCATCACCGATAATCGAGTCGAAGGAGTGCACGGGTCGCCTTGCCCGACGACAGCATCGACTGCATCCAAAAGGGGCGGAGCACCGACCAACCACGCAAGAACGAGACAGAAAAACGTCCTCCCTGCAACGTTGCAGCAAAAGCAACTCCCCCCCTCCCCCTGCCATCCACCGACCGACATCCACCGACATAAAAAGCCCACAACCTCCCTCCACCCCCACGCCACCCTACCTCCACCTCTCTACTCACCAAAACCATGCCAGCCCCGCCCTCGCCTCCCCCCGAGGCAATGCACCACCTAACGCTCCACTTTCCAACGCCGACAACCCTCACACTCACCCCAACCCCAATAACCCTGCATCAAATCCCCCAGACCCCCACCCTCCAAGCCCCCCTCCCCTCCCCCAAACCCTACCTCCAAGCCCACTACACCCTCGCCACCACCCCCCCCAAAACCTACCCAGTCTTCACAGCCCTCCAAACAGGCCTCCCTCCCCCACCCTGCACCTCCCCACCCCTCGTCTCCCCCTCCACCGCCCTCTTCGCCGCCGTCCACCCCGCACACAACACCCTCTTCTTCGTCCTCCAACCCTTCACCTGGGCCCCCGCGTCCCGCAACGCCCCTTCTTCCCCCACCTCCTCTCCCCCTCCACATCACCCACCCGCATCCCACGCTTCGCACGTTCCATACCGCGTGCCATGCATCGCGTCCCAGGCCCGCTCGCCGTGGCACTCGGTGTCGCCCGCGGCGTAGGCACCGTGCGTGACGTCTTTGCCCAACGCTTGTGGTATATCGGTGGTGGCACGCACCACTACGACCGTCTTGCCGACTAGTCCATCCCCGTGTCACTCACCGCACACTCACTCGTCCAGTCGCACCATTTCCTCCTCCCGCACCCGCTCCCCCTGTCGTCGCAACCGCTCGCCCATGCGACGCGCCTCCGCGTTTTCGCACCCGTCCAACCACTGCATCACCGCCACGGCGGCGGGAATCCCCGCCTCAACAGCTCATACCATGCAGGGTCCACCACCTCGTGTGTGATTCGCCGCAACCAATTCTGCAAGCTGTTCGACCCGCCTCGAATCTGTCGTTCCACATCCTCCGCCGCTTGTGCGTCGCAAGCGTCGAGATTCAAGCTACGTGGCCCGCGGAGGTAGTGTTCCACCGTGGTGGCGGGATCCGCTGGCGGCAAAGGAGAGGCGCGCGATGCGGAGGAGGGGGCCGAGTGGTGACGGGCGGTGAGGTAGGCGTGGACGCATTGTTGAATGAACGGCTCCCATGCGTCTACGGCTTTCAAGGCGGATTCCATCTCTGCGGACAGCGCGATTCGCGCGCTGTCCAGCGGTGGACCCCCCGAGGATGTACGTAAAGTCAATGTGCAGCACGTGCGTCCCGTCCTTGACCACAATGTTGTCAAAGTGCCGGTCGCGCCCGCTGCGCCCGGAACAACAACAACAAGCACACACACGCACCCACACGCACCCACATGACACATGCTTATCGTCAGTAGTCCAACCCTGGTAAACGAGTGGCATCCCCGCATGCGGTTCGCAAACAAACAACTCTGCAACACTTACCCGACAATATATGTGCCGATATACGACCCGGCCGCACTGCACACCGTCTCGCCAATCAACCGCGGGTCCTCCCTGGCCCGCTCCGTCCACTCGGCCCAGTCAAACGAGCGCAGACTTTCCACGCCCTCCACAACCCCCAACAACCCCCTCTCCACCTCCGTCGCCACAACATCATACCACCCCGCCACCGCCGCACCCCACTCCCCCCCCTCCATTCCCTCCTCCGCCCAAATCCAATTCAACCACTGAAACACATGCATCACCCCCGCATCCAACATCAAATTATCCCCCGTCTTCACCATCACTCCCGGCCCCACAAACCCCCCTCCCCATCCACCACCCCGACCATCCTCGGCCGCGCAATACTCGAAAATACCTTCCGTACCACCACCCCCTCCCCCACACACCCCCCTCCCCATCATCCAACGCATTGCAAATCGCCCCCCGTCTCAAACATCCCCCCGACTCCACCTCCCCCACAACACCCCCTCTCCAAAACAACATCGTCTCCACATCCACTCCATCCACCGGCACCCGCAAATGCACCTGCCTCACCACCTCACCCCGTCCCTCACCCTCCCCACGGTCAACACACACCTCTCCCACCTCCCCCCCTCCCCAACCACCATACCCCCTCCCTCATCATCCCCTTCCCCCCCCCTCCACACACTCCACCCGCCAGTACCCCGCAAACCCCGCATGCCCCACATGCAGCAAAAACCGCGCACGCACCGCACGCGACCCCACCACATGCCCCCGCAACGCACGCAACAGCCCGATAAACAACGCACGCTCCGTGCCCCGCTCCCCAATCCTCTGCACCGTACAAACAGAAGAGGCAGCAGATGGTGCACCGTTTGCGGCGCGGCCGCGGCCAGCAGCGCGGGGTCAGGCTGGTGTGCGGAGTTGCAGAGTGCAGCGCGGGGAGGAGGGGGGAGAGCGAGGGCCACATGTTTGTTACGCGTTGTTCGGGAGGGGGGGTTTAGATCGGGCCGGGCTGGGCCGGGATGGGTGAGAAAGGGCTGGGCTTTTTTGTACACTTGCCGTGGTTTCGGTTGGCTTTGAACCACGGCTCAACGGACGGACGCCGGACGCGCGCTGGAGGGTGGGGTGAGCGTGGCACGCCGGGATGCCCGTTCCACGCGCCGAATCATCGTGGGCTCGAATCTGGCGGCGGAGGCCGCGCCTGGAACCACCCTCTCCCCCTCCCGCGTGTCATGGTTCCAGCGGGGATTCCGTTCCAACCGCACTGGTCGCGAGTGGCTGCTGTGTCAGTGTGGCACCGGCCTGTGTCCGTGTGACACACACGCACCGCTTGCCCGTCCACTCCCCACCTGAACATTCAAGGCGGGGTCTGCGACACCCGCGGAGTTCAGGGCTACTCACCGCCCCCCCCCCCCTTCCGATATTGGATGGTGGTTGTTTGGGTGCGGGAGGGGGGGAGTGAGGTTGCTTGGTGTTTGTTTTTTAACAGGGGGGATTGGACGGGGAAAGTGTCTCACAAATTTTTGGCTGCCTTTGTCGTGGGGCATGGGGGAATTGTTTGAGTGAAACGTTGGGCTTGTCTGGAATGGTGGAGGAGTTTGGCGTGTGATGTTGAGAATCTCAAAAGTGGAAGTGAATTTTTTTGGATGATATTTACTCATTACAGTACAGTGCAAGCACTCATCACCACGCATGCCAGGTCCCGACTGATCCCAGTGCCGATATCCATTGGCGGGTGGCACCCAGACGCATTCGCGGTGCTCACAGACGTGCCTTACGGCTGGCCTCACACCAGCCCTTTGAGGTAGTACCTCATGACTCGGCCTCATTTCCAGACTCTACATTACACAGACATGTCCCCCTTTGCCCTCGGAAAATAGTCGTCCTGCATCCCTACTCAGTAAAGCACCCCAAAAAATTCCCTCCCTTTTCAACAGTAGAGGCCTTTTATTTGCGCTTTATCAAAAAGGATATTCACTCATTGCTTATCTTGAGTGTGCACCGAGTTAACAACGGGATGGACCAAATTGGTCACGTGCAGTGGGGCGCGCGACATGATGAATATCGTCACTGGCCATCCCAAGGTGTAAATGATACTGGTAGCGAACGCGCATGCGCGTGCGAATGGTTGAGGCGGAATCTTTTAGTGTGTTCACACACCTGCACCATGCAGAAAGTGGGTAACACAGGACCAAATTCATCTCCAGGCGAAGGCTGAATCATGGACCCATGCCAAAGAAAAAGAGAGTAGCGGCGTCCGGGGTGTGGCGTTTCCTAGCAACATGGGGTACAAACTCTTCGCTAAATAACAGTCTCCGGGGCAGGAGCACCGAGAGAATCAGAAACCAGGCACTGGAACCTGGAACCCGGGTCGCGCAAGGGCTGGGAGGGGGTTTCAGGTCCTAGACCTTGTGGTGGTCCGTGATGGCGGCAACCCACCAGGCGCCTTGCGTCGCTTCGCTTTCGTGACTGTGAACTGCTCAAGCTGGGGCGTCTCGGCGATATTACATGCGGTGGGTCGGCCTGGGAGGCCGGCTTCAGGGTCACGGGGGTCTTGCACGAGGAGGATGTCGATTGGCCTAAAGTCCGTACCAGGGACGAGATTCTCATCTTCAACTTCAATCTAGGCCGGCGGAGCGGAAAACCTGCCACGAAAACACGTTGTGGACAGAGTTGGAGCCGTAAATGCGTCCAAACTCTGAGACGCAGCGGTCTGCGGTGTGATATCCGGATACATCTAGATCCTGCTGGCAGCGGTGGCATTTCAAGGGCAATGAATCTGTGTAGACTGCGAGGCCCGGGTGCCTGCGCAGCGTGATGTTCCAGTGCTTCGACGACACCTTTCGCGCAGTGGGTTAATCTTTCAATATCCTCCGCACAATTCTGTGCCATACTGTACAACTCGTATAGATCTACCACCACGTCGCAGTGGTGGAATACGCAGGTAGGAAGGCGGCGGCAGTGCTGTGACAAAAGGCGAGGCCGCGTATGCGGGACGGGCAGCTTCCTTGGGAGTAGCAGCTGGGACGGGGCACCCTCTTCCATAGGTCATCTTCGCAAAACACCTTTTCCTTGGCCTCTTGTTGTGCCAAATTTAGATGAGATTTAAGATTGAAGGGCATTTCAGCTAGTTAGGCAGGATTATAGGAGCATAGATCAGTGACGAACGGATCGCCTCGGATCCGGCGGAAAAAGTTGACCAGAGGCGAATGTGCACGGTTAAGCACGAAGGATCCATCGCGACAAGCGCGTTTCCCAAGTACGGCGACGGGGCGGGGTGTATAGTAGGCGCACGTGCGTAAGCGGGCGCGGGTAGCGTCCTGAATACTGGCAGCGACAGTCCCGTACAGGTAGGGACAGATCACGGAGAATCCATGCCCTCCAAGACAGAAAGGGAGACACAGTTACCCCCAGGCGACATCCATTACGGAGACGTTACACGACATAGTACTTCTTCAGAGTCGAACTCATCTGTACTAAACTCACGAAGAACATATTATTTTTGTGAGCAAAAGCTCAGGACGATTCGCTCCAGAACCTCAAGAAATCGATTTTCATTGCTCCAGTCAAAAGATTAGACTCTGAACTTCCAATGTTTGCCACAACAGACGCCCCTCAATAAGAAATTGAAGTTGTATTGGAAAAAGGGGACCCCATATCCAGAAGACCAGTTGCCTTCGTTTCTAGAAATTTGCCTGGAAAACCATGGATAGATCGGATATATCTTCCAAGAGTAGAACACCCAACCGTTCCCCCCTTTCTAGAAATTTGAACAACGCTGATCAAAACTACACTGCTCATTACGAGAACTCTTGATCATTTTAGAATTCTTTGCCGCAGGCTAGATGGAAACCTTAAAAACCAATGTAATGATCCGAAGGCACGTTTCGCAAAAGGTTTGGTTTTACTAGGACACCGGGAGATTTGCATGAGAAAAGTAAAATTTAAAGTTAAGGTACTATACGACTGCCATTCTACAAAGAACACACGTTCGGGAGGTGAGTTCGGAGTACGAAAGTTTGTAAGTTTCCAAGAAAACTAAGATGATGCAACCGAAGTTTTCCTGAAAAAACCTTCGTACAGATGTACCTCGATACGTTCGTTACTTCCAGTTCCAGAGAGAATACCATACAATCAAAAAATTAAGATCTTTGACACCCTTTTGATAAACTGAAAACTGTTACAGCGTTATGTTGTGGCGCATTCCGTATTGTTTCCATCTTCTACGTGGCAAAATTATTATTTCTACGTGTTTTATTCCTGGGTACGTGGCAGGTTTATAAACGGCATGGTAATACGTATTATGCATACTTGTGAGTAGTTTATTGGTACCAGTACTTGTAGTAAGGAGGAGCGCTATGCTGATGCATTGTTAGGACATCAACGCGCTTACAAATAGTAAGCAAGTTGTAGAAATGGTAGAAATGGGAGAAATGTTTGCGTTGAACTCCACTGTGAATGTAGACCAAACTTTCCCTATATAAGAAGACTTGAGCAATGTCAAGTAAGGAACCCACACTGGAATCATCCAACGCACCCAGCTGCCTCCAGACTCCCTTCCGCTACCCTGTCGAGAATATCTGCGCAACAGGTTATGGGCCCAGACTTCTAACTCTCCCGTCACCTTCTATTACCACTTCCATATCCTTTGTTCGTGTTTTTTTTGATCGATATCATGTAATCGAGCGGACTCGTCGACACTAATCGTTTAAGATAGAAGCAAGGAATGACAACTACTTTCTGTGTCACGCAAGATTAAACTCATCTTGCGCTCTAAGGGTGTTTGGAAGATCGTTTCTGGTGAAGAGACCACTCCGTCGATTGGAAGCGAAGCAAGTCAAGAGGATCAGGAGCAAGCTTTGTGAACAAACAGAACTGGTAAAGTCCTCTTGGCTTTCGAAAAGCGCCAAGGACGTGCTTTGACAAGCATCTTACTGACTATAGATGATTCTTGTGTCGGTAGTGTAATCGATATGAGCGATCCGTCTGAAGTTGGGTGAAGTTGAAAGAACTCTACAGACAGTGTCTAAAGCAAGTGTTGATTCTTGCTGGAGCAGTATCAGGCTGTGCAAATGCAGCAGAGTGAAATGTTATGAATTACGTGAACAATAATGTCATGGAGACAAACTCGCTGGAATCATGAAGTGAATGACTTGGACAAGCAGAGGAACTTTTGAGAGGTCTTCGCGAAGAGTTCCAGACGACAGCCGATCTGATTCGTGGAATGGATAAAGATGTTACTGAAGCAGTTGCACTTCTTGTTGTTAAAGAAGGATCGTTGAAAACTGCAAGGAGTACTGTTGATGAAAGCAACGCGAGTGCGTTGTGAGTAAAAGTAAGAGGTGCATGTCACCACTGTGGAAAGAAAGGTCATTACTAGAAGGACTGCTGGTCAAACCCAGATAGCAAGAAGTACAGAGGTGACCAGAACCACAATGGAACTGGTGGCAATCGAAAGTACGGCAAAGGTGAACATAAGCCGACTACCTACATTACGTTTGTGGCTACCCACCTGGCACTGAAAGTTCAAGAAAGCGCACCGAGAAAGTGGTTCCTGGACTCTGGTTGTTCAATGCACATGTGCAACAATAAGGACGCATTCTCCAACATCTCCATCTCCGAAAACCCTGGATTCGTTTCAGTCGGGAACGGTGAGCAGACCAAAGTTCATGGACAAGGTGAAGTAATGGCGACTACATTTGTGAATGGAACGATTCAGAACATCAAGTTGCAAAATGTGCTGTACGTACCGAAACTGACATGTAATTTAATATCAGAAGGTCGATTACGGAAGGCTGACAAGAGAATCCATTTCGATGAAGATAAGCATAGTAATGGATATTGCTCCATCTTTGACAAGAGCTCAAAGCAATTGGTTGCTTATGATTTTGAGAAAGTTGAGGGCCTGTACGAGTTAATCTTGAAGACTGTTCGAGAAAAAAAGGAACTTGGAAAGTAATATTTCAGTCAAGTCTCGAAGGACGAATTATGGCATCGCCGACTTGCACATTTAAGCCCTTTGGTAATGAAAAAAACTGCACAAATTGTGAATGGAGTTCCCATTGTAATTGAGGACCACAATTAAAGTGTGGAGAATGCTTTAAGGGAAATTAAACCCGGCAACCCAGGAAAGCTAAATCTGAAGAAGAGTCTACAAGGACAGAACCATTGGATTTGGTCCATTCAGATGTCAAAGGGCCTGTTAAACCAACATCGTTTGGAGAGGCCAGGTACTGCGTTACGCTGTATGATGACTCAAGTGCGTTATCATTGATTCGAATCCTGAAGCAAAGAACAGAAGTACAGAAGGCCGTTAAGGAAATGATTACGGAGGTAGAGAATGTATGCAACGCAAAAGTGAAGAGATTCAGGTTTGACAACGGGGAGAATATGTGTCTAAGGCAATGGACAAGTGGCTGAAGTCGAAAGGAATAGTACAAGAGACAAGTGCCCCGTATTCTCCCGAGTCAAATGGAAAAGCCGAAAGGCTGAATGGAACACTTTCGGATATGGCAAGAACGTTGCTGACAGAAATTGCAAATGTCCCGCAACATCAAAAGTTATGGGCGGAAGCGATCAATACTGCAAACTAATTGCGTAACCGTGTGTATTGAAGTGCGAGTAATGAAGAACAGAAGACTCCTTTTGAAATCATCATGAAGAAGAAACCTAACCTAAGCCATGTGACGATATTCGGCGCAATTGCCTACGTTCACAAACCCAAAAGTAAGAGGAAATATACATTCTAAGAACGTGCAGAAATGGGAATTCTAGTTGGATTCGAAAGAGGAAATTAGTACAAGATTTTCATCCCTGAGAAAAGCAAGTTTATGGTTTCACGAGATGTTCAGTTCAAGGAAGAGATAAAGAAGAGGAGCAGGAACATCAAAGGGTCAAATGACACTGGGAAGGGTGAAGTTGTTTCGATGGGAAACGACACCGCTCCGTTGAGTGAAGAAACTAGAGCAGAGACAAGTGAAGATCAAGGCCATAAAAGCTCCCAACATGATTATAATCAAGATGAGAATGCAGAAAATCATAATCAAGAAATCACAGCAGCGGACCTCATCCATGAGCCGAATGTGAGAAGGTCTGGACGTTCGCGATCCCAACCCGATCGATTTTCTCCTGATATGTTCCTTGCGTTAAACACGGTGGCAAAGCTGAGAAATCCCGAGTTCGGAGATCCTCTCACGGTACAAGAAGCATTGCCATGTTCCAAGAAATTTGAGTGGAAGAAAGCCATGCTCCAAGAAGTGAATGACATGGAGAAAAAGGGATGTGGAAGCTAATGGAACTTCCAGTTGGTCATAAACCAATTAAGAACAAGTGGGTTTTTAAATCAAAGAGAAACTCAGAAGGTGAGATAACAAGATATAGAGCGAGACTCGTAGCAATAGGGTACTCGCAAAGACCAGGATAGATTTAAATGAGACGTTCGCCCCAGTTGCCCTATATACATCGTTTCGATTCCTGTTGTCTGTTGTCGCTCAGAACAATTGGAATATGCTGCTGGTGGACATTAAAACGGAATTTCTAAACGGATTACTGGAAGAGGAAATCTATCTCGAGCACCTTGAAGGCTTCGAGAAATCCGAAAAACCCAATCATGTTTACCGCTTATATAAGGCCATTTATGGGTTGAAGCAGGCCCGAAAGCTTGGAGTAAGTATATTGAAAAGCTGCTGAGGAGCATAGGATTTGTGAAGAGCGAAGCGGATCCTGGAATGTTCACGTTGAAGGCCGGAAAAAACATTAGTGCCGTTGCATTGGTTTACGTGGATGACGTGCTTCCCGTAGGACCAAGCGAGAAATTATTGGAAGAAACAGCTGATAATGTATCTGCGAAAGTTGAAATTCGAAAGGAAAGGAAACTTGACAAGTTCCTTGGTATGGCCATTGAAAGGAATGAGGCGACTGGAAGCATTTTGCTTCATAATTCTCCATGATTGAAGGGACTTTGAGAAGGTTCAATATGAAAGACTGTCGTGCAGCATCAACTCCACTACCAAAAGGTACAATCTTGAAGAAATCAGATGAGGCAGAGATATCCGATGCGAAAAATATTCCTTACCGAGAAATGATTGGAGTATTGATGCACCTCACAAATACGGTAAGGCCCTACATAACGTATGCAGTCAACTATTTGGCTAGGTTTATGCATTCATATGGAAAGCAAAATTGAAACGCTGCCAAGCACATTCTACGGTACCTACAAAGTTCGAAGTACCAGGGTATTACGTACACGTCGGACAGTGACCAGAAGATCATTGGGTATGCAGACGCTGATTATGCAGGAGATCACGAGGAGAGGAAGTCAACTAGAGGGTACGTGTTCATGCACGGTAGATCCGTCATATCGTGGAGAAGTAAGAAACAGAGTGTCGTTGCCCAATCCACACAGAAGGCTGAGTATATCTCTCTATCATTGGCTTCAAGGGAAGCCATTTGGCTCTCCAGGCTGGCCAAAGACCTCGGACAAGAAAACAGTGCACCAATAAGGCTATATTGCGACAATCAAGCAGCAATATCGCTAAGTGATGATCAAATCATGAATGATCGGACTAAGCATATCGAGGTCAAGTTTCATTACATTCGCGAATTAGTGAAAAAAAACAAAGTCCAGATATCGTATTGTCCATCGCAGGAAATGATTGTCGATATACTGACCCAGGTACTTGGAAAGGCTAACAACTCCAAATTCACAAGAAAACTGCAGATTCAAGAACGGGGTTGCAACCTTGAAGATGGGGGAGTGTTACAGCGTTATGTTGTGACGCATTCCGTATTGTTTCCATCTTCTACGTGGCAAAATTATTATTTCTACGTGGTTTTATTCCTGGGTACGTGGCAGGTTTATAAACGGCATGGTAATACGTATTATGCATACTTGTGAGTAGTTTATTGGTACCAGTACTTGTAGTAAGGAGGAGCGCTATGCTGATGCATTGTTAGGACATCAACGCGCTTACAAATAGTAAGCAAGTTGTAGAAATGGTAGAAATGGGAGAAATGTTTGCGTTGAACTCCACTGTGAGATGTAGACCAAACTTTCCCTATATAAGGAGACTTGAGCAATGCCAAAGTAAGGAACCCACACTGGAATTATCCAACGCACCCAGCTGTCTCTAGACTCCCTTCCGATACGACCTGTCGAGAATATCTGCGCAACAAAAAAGAAATGGGCACACATAACAATGGACTTATTTCACCACTTCCAGGTTCAAACAGCTGGAACAATGGAGTCCTAACGACCGTGGATAGATTTATCGATGATGATCAAAATTATCCTGGCAAAGCCTAAAATAGATTATCCTTCAACTATTACGAAGTTCAAGGATAATTTACACAGAATACGCGTAATTTTGAAGGATAATAAATGTGGTAGGAATTCTTTCCTTATGGGAAAGTTTTGGAAAAGTTTGTTCCGCATTCTAGGTATAAATATATCCCCATATCAGGCGTATCATCCGAAAACAGATGGACTATTCGAGATAATGAGCAGCAAAGGGAAGAAATGATTCATTTTTTAGTTGAATTCTACAATTCTAAATGAGAAAAACAATTAGTATACATCTCATTTGCTTCAAATTCATGGATTGATAAAACTCCTTACAATACTAAATTCTTCTTAGCACTTTATCCTTGGACATTATCTCTGCAGAAAACCATGCTAAAACAAAGGTCATTAAAAATAGGCAAAAATGACTGAAAAAACCACAGAACAAAAAAAGGTTAAACGATTCCACTGCCTTGTAGTTGAAGAGAAGTAGCAGACCATCTACGCGTAAATTTGTTAATAAATTCTGGTTGTCCACCAGATATCTGGCTCTAGAAGAGACGAGTATCCGAAAACTGAACCCCAGGACTTGTCGTCCATTCGAAATATCTGATGATGTACAGGCAGTTAATTGACGCTGTAATATTTAAGAGTCAATGATAAATAGAAAAATTCGCAATGATTGCCGCTCTACTCTCTTGAAAACGTGCCATGAAGATTAGTTTTATTGAGAAATTTGGCCGAAGCCACCTGTAATGTTTCAGGCAGGAAAAGAGGAATAAGAGATTGAACGTATTCTCAATCACAAGAAAAATTAACCAAGAATAAAATAGCTCATCAAATGGAAAGCATACGCATACCAAGAGAACTTGTAATAAGATGGGTTTGGTAAATACAGAACTTTTGTATTTCGGTACAACTTTCTGTGTCAAGGTACCGAAATAGCCAAAGTGAAAATTCTGTTCGGTCATTCGATGCACAAAAGCGCAATTTCGAACAGATTGGCGCCAATTTCCTTGTCAACCGACTTGTTCTAGTTTGGCGCCAGATCAGTGACCTTTGACCAGCTTGATCGCGCTCAAGAGCGTCAGGCTCTATGAGTCCCCAACCCCAGTTGAAATGGCTTTCAATGATAAAATTACCTCTGTAAGTACCCAACCACAACCATCATCCGGAGCGCTCATCATGAACCGTACCGAGGAGCCGGAATTCATTACTGAATCGAGCTCAGATGCAACTCCGTTGGCATTTGACGCTCCAGGTCGGTCATCACGCTCCCGTTCCGGCTACAACCGCTTCCTAGAACGAGAAGATCTGGGAGTCCCGTCCCACCCCTATCTCTGCAAGAATTGGGTCTTCAGTATGGGCTCTGCCGTCCCACGGCGCTCTCCGACGCAATTTAAATGAGATTCTGGACCTGGTGCTGTTGAATGAAGTACAAGCCGCAAATGCGGATCTTCATACGCATGGAAAAACGATGCTTCGTTTCAGAACAGCCAACAGGTTCAACAGCACCAAGCTCGTTGATTGGCAGACCGGCAGCAAGCATTCTCGGATATTTTTAAGCCGCTCATAGTGAAGTCCAAGGATGAGGACAAAAGGAAGAGCAAAAAAATCGGGGGGGCAAAGAAACGCGGAGAGTTTGTGGAGTTTTGTCGGGACCTGGAGCCAGAAATGGATGATTTCAGGGCACTGCGGAATGACTCAAAGGCAGTAGCTGAAGAAACGAAAGATGGCCTCCTAGCTGCTAGTGTCTATCCTTCATAGCATTGTACTCATATGAGACACACTTTGTCCTCATATAAGGTCAGTTTCCGTTACATTTTGGAAAGATAAAAGTTTTGGAAGCCCGAATTTTTTACTGCGAAAAAGGTTTTTTATGTGACGTTACAGTACAGAAATTCTTACATAAATTCTTACTCCCTCGCTTCTGAAACCCCCACGATAATACGAACTATATTTACTTCCAAAATGAATTCCTTTTCATAACTTCTTGGGAAGAGCGGAAGCTGGTGAGGGAAAATTGCTCCAGCCTTAACCGAGGTCAACAATCTTGAAAGGTTTGTTTTGATCGACCATCTACACTCATGAACTAATGCGGAGGGACTAGAAATGCGCTAAGGTAAAAGAAATTTGGGTTGAAAAAGAAGTGCCAGAAGTAGTCCTCATATGAGGACAACGGTCCCATAGCACTAGAGGATAAATTATGGACATAAAAATGTTCAGAAGCAGTACGCGCGGTGAACGACAACATTTTCCAGATGAAGAAGATAAGAAAAGGTGAGACGTATCGGGTAAGAAAGGCGAGACATCGCCGAAAGAAATGATGAGAGAACTGGACAGAGCTACAAATGCCGTTGAAAAAGCTGAGTAAAAGTGCTATAAAAGACAATCGGTCAAGACGCCCTGGATCTGGAACGTCGAGAGCTCGAAAGATAAAAGGTTAATCTTGAAGAAAAGCGTATCGCGCTTGAAGAGCTACGCATCGAAAAAGAGGCCTTTGCGGTAGAAGATAGCAACAAAATCGAGAGCCGTTGCGTAGAACTCAAAATTCGCCGATTAGAAGCAAAGCGAAAACGAGCGGAAGAAGCTGCTGCTGAACGCCGTCTCAGCATGTAGGTACAGCGTAGCATGCTGGACCTGTAGTGTTACGACACCCGCGATGGTGCGGATGACACAAAGAGGAGAGTGGCTGCTGCCCGCCGGGCTAAAGGGTTCCGTGAAGTTCACTTCTGTGTGAGGGCCAAAGAGCTGCTAGATAGAGGAAAAGGGTGGTAGAGCGTGTGCGATCCGTAGTAGTCCCGAGACTGTGAAACGGGAGAACCGGGAGCGGGTACGAACCGTGAGAGCCACCAAAAGGGGCTCAAAAGCAGGGTACCGTGACTTGCACTGTGGGACGGCTGCGTAATCGGGAGCGATAAAGGGGATTGAGTAGACAAGCCCGCACTCGGTGTTGCGAAACCGAAGGTCGGGGGTCCAGACTCTCTTCCCGGCTTCCTCCCTTTACTGTGTGAAAGGGGTTCCCCGACTTAAGTATTACCGTCACAGGCCCCACTACTAAGCCCTAGGGGCGGAAAAGTAAAGGAAACTAAGGGAAATTAAGGGAAAAACTACAGATTGGGCCATTTGGAAATGTGGCCAGTGTCAGCCTGAGACCCGATCATACACGTGTGGGTCATCCCCGATGGACCGGTGGACCGGGATAAACCCTTACAGAGGCGGACCCACTGGCTTACAGGAGCACATGTAAAGGGGTAGAAATAGGGAATAGGATAGAAATAGAACTAAGATTAGACTGTAGGTTAGCAAGTACCCGAATATAGCCAAAAATTAAAAAGACTTTCGATGTAGATCCCTGACTAGCAGGTAGTGGGTGACCCCGGCACTACAGGACTGCATTCGCTAATTGAGAAAGAATTGATGGTGGATGAGTGTAGTAGAAGTAGTTAGATATAACTTCATGCAAGTAGTGTTGGATGTAGATATTGTTGGGTTTTCCTTAGAATTTATTCTACTTCATGGGTGCTGTGAGCTTTAAAAATGCTATTTATTCTAAATTGCTATCATCGGGCGTATTAGCCCAAGTCATGCCCCACTTCACCGCGCCAACCCTCTCTCGCTTCCATTACAGCAACACTGCCCAACAGCCATTTAATCCGCGATCAGTTGAGTGTAGCACCTAGATTGTTCCCTATCTATCTTCTTCTGTCTGTCTGATGGCACTTCGGGCTTGGAAATTGGGTCATCACCACTTCCCGGGTATCCTTAGGAAACAGGGTCCATGGCATTTTTGTAACTCGAAGCCAGCCTCAGCTCAGGCTCAATCTCACCACAACCAGGCGCAATTATAACGTTCAGGGTCATGGGAGCATTTCAGCCCTTTCATATATAAAATGGTCTTTGTACGACACAAAAAACTGCTGAACGTTTTGGAGGAGTGCTCTAGAGCCTTTTGAACGTTTCGTTAAGCACCAGGGTCATCAAGCAGTACCATGGTTCCAAATCACACCTCACTGAACACGAAGTAAGTTTCCTGCAAAGGACAATAAAGGATGACGTAGCCTTTGTGAGGCAACTCCTTCATTTTGTGATGTTGAGTTGCACTGGTCAGCCCATGTGTGGTCTATGATTCGAATCACGTCGCTTTTCGAGAACAGAAAGCGTTTTATGAATTCTTCGCCATCAAGAAAAATCCAGGCAAATCGTAAAGTTTGCGAGCTTAAGACGACGCTCTATGTGGAGGGCTTCTTCGAAAACTTCATGCTGCACATCTTCGCAGGGTATACGCAGTGAGCAAGTTGGATACATCATTGTACAGTACCTAGTGACGCCGAGTAGAGATGCCGTCGTCATTATCTGATGCTTCGAGATGGAGTGATCTTGGATCCGTATTGTGAGTGAGGATTAACCTAAGAATCTAAGCTTATGAGTAGGAAGGTGTAAGAATGCCGAAGTCTTGCCGAATTGAGAATTGGATCGAGTTGTTTGCCAAAAAGAATTTTATTTTCAACCGTTTCGTAGTTTGAATATTATCATACCTTCCATAAAATCTACCGAACTGAGCTTTCAGAAAACCTCTATAATCAAAAAAAAATTCAGAAATGTGAAGACCTGCTACACGGGTACAATAATCGGGACGAATCTTCTTCGTAGGGTGTGGTAATGTAACGATTATGCCCTTCCATCTCCTAAAATACCCTGACAGCGTCCTGCCAGTAACCTTTACCAATGACTTAACAATGTACTAAAACATCAGTACAACTTGTGCATTTTACCGGGACACCAATAAGAAAAACAATATCATAGCACTTCGTACCAAGCTAATTAGATGAAGCCATCATGGCATTCTCACTTGATTCTCGAAACTTCTCACAACTCCAATGGAACTTTTGTATGATTTTTAGTGTTGCAAATTTCACCGATGGCTGCCATAGGAGCCTTCAGAACCTTATAGTTTGATAAAACTAGGGCCTTATTCCTAGAATACCTTTGGATTCATTATTTCTCTTAGTATTAACTTCCGCTGTCGTTGAGTACTTTTTCAATATACAAGCTGCTCTGAAGCTACGTACTATTTAACTGAAAAATCAACCAAAAGTTAACAAAGTGATCACATTTTATGTGCTACACTCCTCACTTTCTGTGTTCCACTAAAAACATCTGGTTGCTAATTGGTAACCCAACGTGCGTGATAATCGATTTAATTCCACTCTATCTCTGTTTTCTCAGCTTCTTATTCATTCTCCGCTGTTCTGATTTTTCATTTGGATTTAATCACAAAAAGCCACCCAAAGACCATTCCTTAACATCTTCAGTAGTATTTCTTGGCATTTTTTTCAAAGCGACGAGTAAGAAAGCGGTCGTGAGAGACTATTGAAATTACAATGAGAGCTCCCACTGTCGAGGCAAAACGCCTAAATGTATCTTCAACCCTGCTTTCGGGTCCCAGGAACGCAGATGATATGCAGATTGCGAGCTCAGTACAATCGCAAACAAATAAAAGCACACTTGCGTTAATTGGTGTCGACAATTTGGCTAATACGTCCATAATCTTTTCATAGGCTGAAATGCCCGTTGATTTTGATTTGTAACCTCGGCCTTTCAAAAATACATTGAGCTGTGTCTAAATGTGTTGAGACCTGACTCGTCCTGCAGTCATGGAATTTCATTTTCCCAAGCCGATTTTCTAAAAGCTTCAGCAACTGCACCTCGGGATCTGTATATCAAGCGCCTGCGCAAAGAAAGATTTCAATTAGATGTAAAGGATATTGAAATTGCAGTGTTCTTATTGCTTCCAAAAATTATTCTCTTGGGCAAAATAACTTTGTCGAGATCATGCGCAACTATTTTTTAATCTTCTCGTCCTTTAATATCTCGATTAGTTTATTATCCGCACCTTATCTTGTACCAAGTTTGATACAGTCCAAACTGCAAGACAGCAAATATAATGCTTTCGCCACATATCATCAGGTTTGAGATGTTCTAAACCGCATTCTATTTCTTTGAGGTATTTTCAACACCAAGAGCTAGGTGAAGTAAAGATATCTCGATCTCTGTAAACAAGAGGAGGGGTACATCGGACTTCCAACTGTATTCTGAACCTCAGTTATACCGAAATTCGAATACGCTCCTCGGAAAATTTGAAATGTACCCGATAAACACCTGGTCTTTTGATTCTTTTTTTCCTTTATCCACAGATTACATATCACCGAAACATTATCCGCAAAAATACATCACAAATCGAAAGTAGATAAAATATACAAGTTGTTGGTGGTAAAAACAAATGTTATACTTCCAAGAAGGTATTTCTAATAACACCTCCAAATTTAATGCCTGAATTCAAGTCTTTATGGTTTTGCAGTCTTTCAGGATAATTAGTAGTAAATCTTTGACAATCTTTGCTCCCATTGTTGATACAATTTGGTTAATAGCATTTTCTCTTTGAAAATAATGAACTTAGATCTTCTTCTTCGTTTTTCACAAGCAATTGATGGGTTCCAAAGTGAATTATGGATTGGAAAATATTAGAGCAATTTTTCTGTTTTCGAAAGGGTAGGGTTTTTTAAGTGAAAGGAAGGAACACAGGGGAACTCAGCGAATCTTCAAGTATTTCACCTCCAAACTTCCAAAAATTGATCTGTTCTTTTATAGTCTAACCGCAAACCAGGAAGGCGATGAGATCAACCAAATTTTCACTGCAAATTCTTTTCTTTACCTATCTGTTTCACTTCGAAAGCAGCATACCTCCAAAAATATATCTACCAAAACATCTAATATTTAGATTAATCCTTCTGTTCTGATTTTTCACACTAAATAAATCAATAAAATAAATTATTTTGATACAATAAGTTTTTTCGTCGATCAACAACGCATGACCAGATTGCAAGAAAAAAGGGAAAAATTAGGTGGCTGGTGAGATACCAGTGGCTAGTATTCTGCAGCGCACCTATCTAGGAAACTCTTCAGCAGCCTTGACCTCGTTCGACATGAAAAAGGGATGAATAAAACCAGGACGAACCAGTGGAGAGGCGGATTTGATAATTTGAAGGCCTCATGTATACTAGTCGGCAGAATAGTCTCAAGCGCCTCTACTAAAATAAATATTCGTCGACCGGTAATCCACGTGCGCTGGCATATCAAATGGTGCACTGAATGAACACACAGCGCATTTCAGCATCTACAGATTTTTAGGGTGTTCTATAAATTCTTTACGCTTGTAAATGATTGCGAGCGCCCAATATGCCGCAGATAAAGGCCTCTAATTTCTTTTTCACTTAGGATAGAACCTATGATTATCTCTTCAACATTGTGGTTAGCATTAGTATGGCTCCTACAATAATTCCTATCATAAAAGGGTTTCTACCCCTACAGTATTAGTATACACTATAAAGAGAGAAAGGATTGTATTAATTCGGTCTTCTAGATTTTCAAGGATTCCAAAATTAATTTTAGTAACAAGGAAACCTAAACGGAAAGCGGATGCAATATATTTTATAGTTATCATGAAGTTCATTTCAGCACAAAGCAATCATGTACCAATAAAATTCATTTATGAGTTTTTGTTATAATTAATGAAAAGCTACAGCCGCCTTCTGCATTAATTTATAGATTTAAGTATTACCGGTAAATTTGGTTTTTATATTAGGTTTTATTAAAAATATATTTTACAATGTTTTATAAAAAGGCGCACAGATTCAAAGCTGCCTTACTCATTATATTAATTATTTTCCAAAGTAAATTTTCCTCTACTTTTCAATTAGATGGCTTTAATAATGCTTATGCTAAACTTACAGTATCGCCACTCATTAAAATACTCCCGTACATAAGGTGGGTGAGTGAGAATCTCAGGTGAGTGGTAATCTCATACGAAAGTACATTTATACTCGTTATCTTATTATGCAGCACAGATGAAACTGTTTCCGTACGTATTTGTTGCTATTTTGTAGTTAATATTAACTTGATGCACTGCTGCAATTATTCACTACCTCAGACAGATATCCCTATTGGAAGACACACAAAAAATCGATGGCCACTGCAAGTGGCTGACGTGGTCAGCCAGGTCAGCAGTTAGCTAGCAAATTAGTTGGTCTTAAAAAATACCCTTCATAATATTGCAGTATATTTATTATCAGATTCCAATACCACTACAAAGGGCTTTTAAAACGAAAAATGAACTGATTGCATTTGTATCGTACCCATTGTAGATTAACATGTATATTAATGGTCAAATTCAGACCGACTGTTAAATCTAACTTACACGAAAACGCGCGTCTCTTAACCAGCGAAATTTATTGCGGTATCCGATTTTAGTCTGTGTGGACTTTCCAGAAATAACGCAATGGACTGTATACAGCATAATGTTGCGGTACGGTGGTCGCTTTAATCCTTAATGCGCAGTGGGTGTACCTAAATATGCACATTGGGAAGTGAAACACATAGCCTGGATACACTGTTGCAATGGGTCTTCTTCCAACGCTACCTTCCTGCCTTTATGTTCTATAACTGGGCTACGCGGCAAAAACAGTATCATAAAATGATGAAGTCTGCAAAAATATTCGTTTTATCAGCAAGATATCCATTCGAAAGATGCTTGTCTTCAGCTTCTTTTTCGGTATCACAGCGTGACTAATCTCTTGAACTTCCTAGCGTCCCTTATCACTAATTAGCGCCAATTGATTTCGAAAATAACCAGGTATACTACTCAATTTAATAAACGTAGTGTCCGGAGACATTTACTTTTACATATTTTAGCGATGACGCGGTTTCCTTGAAAAGTTTCGAAGTCATACACAATTCTGAGAGAGTAAAGCGTACAATGGCGTACCGTTTCGTTTTTCAAAACGCTGAATTATGTCTTAAAGGAATATACCATATGATTACCTAACTAAAATGGCTTCCCTTCTTGTAAATTTCCAGAGGGCCTACTGTTCTGCTGTGACGTCACTTTGGTTGTATGCTTTGATCGAATAAAGTTGTAAACTTCACAAAATCCTCTTCGAGCTTCCTGAAGTGTAGTTAGTGTTGCTTTCTTTCACAAAAGTTCTATAGGCCTGAAATCTTATCGATTATCTCACCAGTTATTTTTCCACACGATTATATATGTAATTTTCGAATAAGTGCAAAAATATCTCACTGAGTACCAAACTTCAGTGTTTACAAAGTCATAAAAAAAACATACTTTCTCTGAAATAGATTTTTTTCGACCAGAACCAACGTTATAAAAACTGGACACATTATCCGCGAGGGTATTTTAGACCGATTATATTTCAACTACTTGGCAAATTTCCATGTTCTTAATTGCATTTGACCCTTCGATCTAATTAAAAGTGTCAAATATCATGCAAAAGGGATATATTGGTTCTCCTGCGCACTATGAGAGTTCTTCTTCCGCTACAAATGCTTTTTTGGCGAGTATATGAGGGCCATATGTGCTTTGAGATGCATTGGAGTACATAATGATGGAGAAATTTCACAGATCTGCAAGTAGATTGTTATCAGGAGGGTTTTGAATTTCGATAAGATCTTGTGTACTATTACCGCAAAAGGTTTAGTTTGAATAAGGTATAGGACCTTAAGGCGAAATTTGTTGTAACATTTAAATGCTTACCTGTGGTTATGGAAAGGGCGAACTTTTTCAACGTATTTTTTGAAAACAAGTGTGTCTCCGGAATACAGTAAGTTTTACTAAATTTTTACCCACTCATAATTTTCTGTATCAATTAAACTTTCTGCACCTACTGGGAAATAACAAGACCCGCACATATGAAGAAGCCCATAATTTCAATTTTATTGTCTCTTAAAGGAGTAAACAGCTCTCTCTGCAGGTAGCCTACTGCCAAAAAAAGGTAAATTTAGGAAACCACTTTGCTGTATCAATTTATGGACATAAAAGTGAATTGCAAGCATAAAAGGACGCGATATATATAGAGTATGTAATGGGACAGAAACCATTCCAAAGACGAAAATACACTCAAATGTATACTTATCTAATACTTCTTGGTGTATAGATCGGAAAAATACACTTCGAGGGCTAACTAAAGCTATGGGCGAAAATTCCAGTAAAAATAAAACCCAACCAAATCATGACCAACGAAAAAGAATTTATAAGTTCTAAAAAAATTCCGATTTCCTGGCCTTTGATATAAAATTTTAAGAATCAGGAGATGAAGAACAAAACAGAACTGTCAAAGGAGATGGTAATAATCTTCACACCCAGTCAAAAATGGTAGGACGGTCCAAAAAAGCTCTAAAATACTGCTAGATTTGCAAAAATCAGAAAATAGCGTATGCGAGGGGTACAGGAAAGAAGTATAAAATATTATCAAAATGCGATACAGAGAGGTTTCAAGCTATTTTCTGGTGTCTATCGCTTGCAAAAATTGCTCAAAGATAAGTTTCACCTTGTCTTTATCAAGATGACTTATGCTCTGTCAACTCGTCTCCATCACCGCAGTGCCTAAATCGAATGGAAGAATGAAAATATCAGGAATTTAATGAATTTATACAATAAAATTAATATTTGGACGAAAAACTCAATTTGGACGGACTAGACGGACTGGGATACTATTGTATGCATGTAAAGATGGAAGGAAAGCTTTTTCAAAGAAACATCAATTCTTGAGCTCAATTTAGGGTTTAGGTTGCTATTTTGATCATGCGCTCATCAAATTTGAAAAGAGTAGAAGGAACTATATGCTCAAAATGCTGCATTACTTTATTGGATAAAATAATACTACAGTATGCTGTCGAAACACTGACAGGAAATATATTTTATCTGACAAGACAAACTTATAACGCATTGCCAAACCTTTAAATGAGAATGGTTCAAACAGGACGGAACGAATTTTTTTCAACTGGGCGGACAGATTACCAGATTTCAAAATTAAAGAAAATTTATTGGCGAGGAATTCCATGGAAGGTGGAAGTAGTAAAGCAAATGAAATGATCTGGGCCTAAAATTGTAGATGTGTGGTACAGTGTCTATTTCGATTAAATGAAGCGCTGTATGGCACAATTCACAGTCGCTTACTGGAAATTATAGGTAAGAATTGTGAAAAAACCCTAATGACTGGACTATTACTCGTGGAACATGTTGATTACTTATAAAAGCTGAGAAAATATTTTAATCTTTGTCCGAATTCCTATAGTGAGGCAAAACTGTAGAGAAATATTTTTTCGACCCTCCAAATTTTTAATTATTGTGATTCATCGAAGAAAAAAATTTATATTTATACTCTTCCGTACAGTTTTCCAATTTTGTCAATTTTATGTCTGTAAGCTCACACAAACTCACCTCAATCTCTAATGGACCGTGTGGTCTCACTTCAAGAAATGACATTACTTTCCAAATAATAAATTACCGAAAATTTGCCCTCTTTTATGTGTGTGTGCGACACTACTAGGTCACTGCAAATCTAATTTTGAATCGAGTGAGAGTACTACTTTATGCAGTGAGAAACATTTTTTTGTCTTCCAGTTGGTTATTAATATTTTGGGGCTTTGGCTATTGGATTTTTTGCCAGGAAATTATTATCCGGATAAACTCTTCCTTGGAAAATAATTCAGTGTTTTTTATTGGGCCTGAATTGTGTATACAAATTATTGCACTGTTCACCTGAATCTCGGTAGCAAATTTGCCCCGTTCTGGAGTAGAAAGAGTTCTAGGTCTTCATACATATTTTTACACCTTCGGGCCAATTAAACGTCTCCATAGATCATCCATCATTCAAACGGGGGATTTGAATTAAAATTTAAATTAATCAAATTTAAATTGGTCTTCTATTCATATTCACAAGTATTTCAAGTCCTATTTGAGGAAATTAAATACTTATTCAATTGGAATTCTTAATTTTTTGAAACTATCAATTTCACTATTTCCTCCAGCCAGTTTCTAGCGTTTTGACGGCTTCCCGCGGATCCTTTACATTGTAAGCCATTACCATCACGACATCCATCAGGGAAGAGCTGACCATATTTTTCATGCATTCAAAAAACCCGAAATTTCTTCCCTATTTTCTCACTGTTCTACATATAATTTTGTGTTCTTAAATACTTCCAACATTTTCAACCCAATAAATTCATACAGTCCCGTGCAGGAGTCTTTCCTGAAACGTCTCCTCTATCTTTAATGTGACTCTAAGCAGCGTCTCGAATAGTGTTCGCTTTCAGGAAAGGTCCAAGGTGTCCCAGCGCTTTGCACTATTCACTGTGTCGGGATACCCTTTTTGAGTCGATTGTGGTTGACCGGAAAACTTTAGGATAGATCGAATATATCTTCTAACAGTAAAAACACCCAAACGTTTCCCCTTTGCACTATTCATAGGCTAATCTATTTTTCGATCATTAAAACACCCCAATTTTTTCCCTATTCATGGGTGTCCTTAATTTTACTTTGCGCATTGTTGGCTTAGCTGTGAACTGGAGCTAGGGCTCGAGGACACTTTCAGAAAGCATTAAGATCCCAGGATTTCTACCTTGCCCGAGTCTGTCACTAGACTTGTTGATAGTTGCGCAAGAGTAAAACACCCGCTCGTGTCCCAAAAAATTGCGCAAGGTAAGGTTATGTTCGTTGACGGATGCGATATTACAGTGTTTTATCTGTTCCGAGACACTAGAGTTGCGGAACATGCAAACTCTTTGCTACATATATGTACAGTAATTAAACAGTTTCTTGCTACGTCGCGCAACCAATGTTAGGCGGGGTGATCCAATCCATACACAACACCGTCAAAGCCTTTTCATTTACACCAAACGACCATATCTTTCGAACATTAGAGCCCCCCAAGTCCACCCCTTTACACAGCCACACAGACATGAAGGTATTTATCGCGGTTCTCCGTTTCGAGCTCAACCACCAAAATGTGCAGATGAATGTAGTCTTGCAGTCTATCGAACGTCAAGACTGACTCCATGCGGACGAATTGATAGGTGTATTGGGGAGCGATCAGATTTTGTAGGTACTCTAGTTCATTTGGAGAACGCAAGCTTCACCTGGCATGTCAGTTTCCAACTCGCTGTACAAACTCAGTCCCGTTATCCTATAGTATGGACACAAAACCTTGCAGAGTATTCATGTACTGTGATAGCAGTATGCTGAAAATGAGTAGTACATTTTGGTTGTGGAGGAGCAAAGCCGCAGACATTCCTGGGTGCTAGAATAAGCACCACGGTACACTTCCACATGGTGTTATGGGGGGGGAATTGGGGTGCTTTACTGATTAAGGGTGCAGCTCGGCTATTTTCCGAAGGCCAGAGGGGACAGGTCTGTGTAATGGAGTTATTGACAGGCTAGCAGCTTTCAAATCTGCCCGTAAAGATTCAATGTGCAATTCACAGCAACCGAGGCGATCACTCGAGAGTATGGGCTACACTAGTTGCAGACGATACAAACTTTACTCATGATGTTTCTGGAATGAACGCTCACTGACCAACTATTAAGTTAAGAACTAACTGGATGGTCAACATCGGTCGCGTGCAATGGGGCACGGTAAATGATGGCCATAACCACCGAGGACTGCAGAACCGGTTTAACTTGCTATACCTCATTCCCCCATGTATCCAGAAGTCCTCCCCTCAATCACATCTGCCTCTGCTCTTCTCTGCTGAGCTCGCTCTCGGCTGGTCTTTGCTTTATCTTAATCGTCCGAAGCACAAATGCTCAGTTTTCCTCTCTACGTGCTGGTAGAAGGAGGGGGACGTTTGGGTGTTTTACCCTTGGAAGATATATCCGATCTATCCCATGGTTTTCCAGACAACCACAATCGACTCAAAAATGGTATACCGACACAGTGATGGGAAGGAACTATGCTCCCTAAAATGCTACCTTCAGGCCAGCCATCAAGCGGGCCGCATTGGACATGACGGCTGCTGCAGCGTGCCTTTGCATCAAAACCCTCCGAACCTTTCCGTACGTCTCCAGTGCCCTCACAGCCACTTTCCTTGCCACGTCATTTAGCACTGCACATGCTCCGGGTGCCAACCTCCAGTGCTGGTAGGATGAAGTGCCATCTGCACCTGCCGCAACATTTCACGTGGACGCACACCATCATACAAGTTGACTGGGTTTCAGCCAGCATATCTGTGGCAGTAGAAGAACCCACCCTGTTTCGACATGTTCGCATTCAGAATTGTGCTAATCGAATGAAAGCTTCCATTTTCCCACAGTGCAGTACTTCCACTGGACGCAGCTCCACCAGGCGTGCGGATTCGTAACAACTGTAAACCCTGGTGCAAAAACAAACGCAGTAAAAGTGTGAAATCCACGCCTTGCGACCCAGTGCCATGCATACACTAATCGCTTCATTCGGCCTCCTCACTAAATCCCTACCTCTCAGACTTCCGACCACCCACAGTAAACAACCCCCCTATTTCCTCTTTTCATTCGCGTCGCGGACGGAAACTCGGATGGCGGATAAGCGGTGGCAAACAAACCTAATTTTACTTTCGGGTTTCCCCTTAAATACAACTGTGCACATGCCCATCCTCGTCTGGCAGGGGACGGTTTGACCTTGACCGATGATTCCTACACACAACACCTCAGCCAGCAGGACCTGATGTCTTCTGTTTGCATATCAAACAATTCTGTATTTTCAAGTCATCACCTTCCAAAATGTGCAGTACACACCCACACAGGTTATTTGCTCGTCCAAAGTGCCACCTACGTGACTCGGGCTGTTCCATTTCCGGGACTTGTGTCATTTTCACTTTTTACGTATGTATGCACATGTAGAGCTACGCATAAATGATCCCTCACGTCGAGGCTTTGCTAACTGCTGTACTAGGAGAAGATTGCATTTACATCCTTGGTTTCAACAATAACGGACAAGGAGCAAGCAGATCAAAACTTAACTCAGCATTTCTCCGCTTGGCAAAGACACCACGACATCATTTGTATTCACCGCACATATTTTGTACATTGCCGAATCCTCATGATTCTTCTTGGCAACTCCAAACTCGATCCACTTCTTCTTTGTCTCGTCTCCTTCTCTGAAAAATCCCTCTTAACAACCGAGCCATACCCTTGAAGCTTGTCACATCTATGACCTCCCCATATCTTTTCAGCCTCTTCCCATACACCCGTAAAGCCATCCACCCCACTACAGTCGTCATCCCAATGATCCCGTATCCAACCAACGCCACTACTTCAACGTCCGTCACCAACCGCTCTTCATACCCGACAACCTGCACCCCATCCCTGATCAGATCAGCCACCACAAGCCTACTTACTGCCGCATTCAAGTACCCCCCCCGTCACCGCATCCTGTCCAACGCAGACAACGCATCAGCAAACAACGTCTCCCCATCCTTTTTCGCATCCCATTCTACCACCATCTCCGCAGACACCATAGTAACCGTCACCTCCGTCCCTCCGTCCTGAAATCTCCTAATACAGAGTAATGTTTCTCAAGTGTTCGTTCAAACTCATCTGCGCAAACCGAAACGTGAACAAAACTCCTCCTCATCCCAACGTCCCATCACACAATTAAAGTAAAAAAAATGCGGGATTCTCCTCGCCTTGAGTCGGCCGCTCCTTGCAGATGAGGCGGTTGTACTGCACTGAAGACGAATTCAGTGGATTAAGCTTCATACTCCTGTACATCACAGCGAGAACTCCCGGGCCTGCTGGCGATGGCTGCCCGACCCAGACAAAAACGACCTCTCTGTTCGGGGAGGAATTCGCAACAGGCAGCAATTCCGCTTGTACGTCAGGCCCGATTTCCAGATTTCCGCATTCGTCCATCGATTCTCCACATCGCCGCACTGTTAACATCGGCGGTATCTCACCGGTGTTCTGACAGAGCATACCGCGTACGTCAATGCTCACGCGGTTGCCGTCTTTGTCGCGGAAGTCGAAAAAGTCCTCGAGTGGCACCGTGCCTTTGGTATTGAATGCGGTGGGGTAGTAGCGGATAGAAGAGTTGGATGTAGTTAGACAAGCGGAGAACATTGTTGGCCGGAGACGATTCCTGTTGAAATCAAGTCGCTGTTTGCGGCAATGCGAGTGAGATACTGACGCTGTGCTGGGATTGCAACGGTATCGGAACGGCCATTATGCCTAAAGTAAGCAGGAAGAAAAGTGCGATAAATGTGAGGTGGAGCAAGATGAAGGCATATGTGAGCGGGGTTGCATCGCTTAGAAGACCACCGAGAAAGGGGGAAAGAGAAGTTTGACAGAGTTTGACCCGATGACCGCGGATTAGACGCCTTTTAATAGTGGAAGCCTGCAAAGTTGTTAGTAGAATGGCAAGAAGATTGAAGACAAGGACATCGAATAGAAGAAATACAACGGCGTTCACAAAGCGGGAGTCGGTAGGGATGGTTACGACGGAGGACTCCATGATCTGGACCCGAACATTCGAAATAGTCCATCTTGACCTGAGGTTTGGGTCCATGGGAAGAGAAGTTGTCTCGGTTATATCATGTCAACTCCTCTCTCTTAAAACCAATGAAACTCCGTCAAAAATTCACGAGTACCCGTGCCATCATCAACCAACCATCTGTTTCAAACATTAGAGCACCCTACATTCCCCCCTCGACTACAGAGATCACGCATTAAAAATGGCGGGCTTCTTACCTCAGGTACTGAAACGTTATTGTCGTGTTTCCGTGAGTGCGCTGCCTGCCATGTAAAGACTACATGGCGAAGAAGAGCCGTCATATACAGATAATTTTCAATGCAGGGCACGTTTGCAGTACAAACCCGGCTGAACCAAAGCAAACGTGAGCATTGCTGCTGATCGCATCTTGCAAGCTTGTGTAAGTGGAACTCTTGGCCACAAAATAAGCAGAGCATCAGTTGACGAGTTTAGCGATATGTTTGCATTCCAATCATTCCATACTCATTGCGTATACTCGTTGCCATGAGAGCTCTCTTGATCGGGATGAACTCAATTGGACAGCTTGTGTAGCTCAAGAGATAAAGGGGTGGCCTTGAACATGTACTATTGTACCTTTACAAGGTTGTTTTGATTACAAGGAAACCGGAAAAAGAATATGAAAATTTCATTGGTCGCAAGAAACGTGTTGGTGATATGCATACTGTGTACGACAAATAAAGATCTACCACCACTCAGGACAAGAACCTTGCCGACCAAGTTCAGGGACCCTAATTTTTGAAGAAAGATATGCATGTGCCATGGATACCTGCATTCATTTGACTATTTCTTTAATCCCTCAAATGATACTGTGTTGAGAACAGCGTCCTTTATAGAGTAAATGGTACAGGTTTGGATTCCGCATTACCTCAAATGTCAAGATCCAATAGAAATGAGTATCACCTTCGTTCATCTTTCGTAGGGCATGTAGTATGAAAGAATACCTTTGGCACAGCAGGTACAGCAGTCTTATCCCCAGCCTCGGCAAAGTTCAACTTAAATTACACTCAATAATCCTTCACGCCTCACAGGCATTTTATTCTAAACCGAACAAATGTCACCAGGCATTACCTTTTGTCCGATTTTGCTTGATAGATGTGGCTCTCACGGGAATAGCCGTATCTGTACTTAACTGATTTGCATGAACACTAAGAACCAATCTGTTCTCACTAATGTGGTGTATTATACGTAGACAAGCACATCTTCTCCAAGCTTTCTCGGATGCAAATGAGAGTTGGAATGGACACTGAGCTTTCAGACTAACAAAAGAAGAGCTAATATGATCGGAGGAAAATTACTTCGGTTTCAGATCCAATCACGAAAGCGAAAACAGGTGAGAGTGGTGCGTGGACCTAAAGAATTGAAATGATGAGTACCACTTGTACGGAAAGAATTGTTCGCAATGGCAGCAATAATAGTATACACAACAGGCCGCCCACAGACACTATGACAAGGTCCAACGAGTAGGTACATAACCGATATTGCAACTTGGGAGGGACACGGGGGGCTCAGTTACTGTAGCAGATAAGCTGCCTGATACCCAATACCCAGTCAACTTGTATGATGGTAGTGAGCATGTACTTGAAAGGTTGTGGCAGACCCTGATGGCGCGTCAGTCTGCCAGGGGTTTTGATGCAAAGGCACGCTGCAGCAGCCGTCATGTCCAATGCGGCCTGCTTGATGGCTGGCCTGAAGGTAGCATTTTAGGGAGCGTAGTTCCTTCGCCATTACGGTGTCGGTATACCCTTTTTGAGTCGATTGTGGTTGTCTGGAAAACCATGGGATAGATCGGATATACCTTCCAAGAGTAAAACACCCAAACGTTCCCCGTCTGCCAGCATGCAACTTACTTTATCAAACGGCCCATAGGACGCGTGTTGGGTTCGCTATTTTCTTGCCGCGGCTTTAAATGCGAAAACCCGTGAGACCGCGTACAACTACAAGTGAAGCTCTCCTAGAGATCATTTGCACTTGTCTTTCCGGGTATGGAGGTTGGGTAGTAGCAGCTGAAATTCTTTCAAAACTACAGTGACTAACAAGGCGTCGATAGTCAGTACTCAAGCTGAACTACTACGTGGGGGAAATTTGGGTTTAAATTTGGAAAGTAATATCATTCCCTGAAGTGAGGCCACCTGTTCCATTAGGGAATGAAGCGAATGGGTGTAAGCCTAAACAGTAGGGAGTTAGCAGCTTTCCGTAGTCACTGCAGAAGCCGGGCTTGAGTCCAGGCATCACGCAGGCGCCAGGCAGGCAGCATTAGACATCTACTGTATCAGTGCTAATAATTTAAACTCCTCATGAGGTGCTCAAACGGCTTAGCCGTCTCCAGAAAAAGCAAGTAATTATAATTATACGGAGGGGGGAAATTGGGTTGCTTTGCCGATTAGGGATGCAGGACGGCTATTTTCCGAAGACTAGGGGGGACAGGAGTAATTATAGGGTGCTGCGTGGAGTAAAACTTCTGCATGTACGGTACTAGACTTTAATTAAAGAAAAGAAGACACAAACGAGAAAAGACAGAGCACTGAAAAGGTCAAACAGGGGACCCATTTACTGTAAGAGATATGCTGAGTGATACTCAATCACCTTGTATGGAAACCAGAAAGGAAATGAATGAAAAGGAACAGAAAGAAAGAAAGAAAGAAAGAAAATGAGCAAATGAAAGTAGCCAGAGAAGGAATCGATTTGGTTCTTTAATATTTGAAAAGTGCGGTTCGGTTATCCCCCGGTGAGTGCTAGACGTGTTCAGGATAATGGATAGGTATAGAAGGTACATTTCTTGGCAGTTAGGATTCGCAGCCATTTTTCATTTGTACAAATTAATAGCCTTGTCAATTCCTCTCCAATAAAATGCATTTCTCGTTCCTCCCATACTTCATGAAAAACAAATATAGCCCGAAGACTGAAAAATTCTTCCGTACGCTTGAGCTACTTCTCAACTAGCCAGCGTGCAGATATTCTCCCCATTAATTGCTGATACTTATACCCTTCAACAATGTGGATCGTTCAAAAAAAATACTGAGTTCCGTATAGTGTTGATCATCTCGAAACGCCGTAAAACAAAATCAAGGGCGTAATTACTACTGAAAACTTGAGAAGGGACGACCACACCATTTTTGCTTAGGCACATGTGTGGCAACTACTAAAATCACACCAATATGATGTTTAGAAACGAGTCTCTTCTAGAACTCGTTGCCATGTCCCTTCGTATCGGCATTCCGCTATTCCCTGGCACAACACGCTGCCCGCCTGTTCCAGACGGTCCAACGAAGTCGCTCCCTTTCTAGACCTGCACGGCATGCACGCCATTACATGCAAGTACGAAGACGGCCAAAAGCGCCGACATAACGTCCTACGTGATGTTATCCAACGCATCTGCAAACAAATGGGCATCTCGGCGCTTGTAGAATACTCGCTCCCCTCTTCCATCTTACGCATGGACCTGTACATTCCCGGTGCAGACGGCCTTGACCATCGCGATATCGCTGCGGACGTCACAGTGGCGCATCCTCACGCCCTGTCCAGAGTCTCCCAGGGAGCGCGGTCTGAAGGCGCTGCCGCTTACCTCGCGGAACGTGCAAAACACTCGCATTACTGCGAAGTCTGTCGAAGCCATGATATCCTCGTTTTCCCTGTCGGCATTGACGTCTACGGGTCGTTAGGCCACGATAGTTCCCGGTTCTTCCGCCGTCTCGCAGCCCATACCGCCTTACGTCGCAATACCCCCCCTTCAGGGAGTTTCACGACCTCAATTCGCGATTCGCTTTCTACTTGCAAGTTACACAAGCCCGCCAGGTCCTTACACGCCTATACATTATAGCCACCTCCTGCACTGAGCAGTGCATCCATCCTTCATCATTAAAGAGTTTCCCTTCTAGACTCATTCCGAAGTGCACGCTATCGAGACTCTGTTAGGGCCCAGACAAATGTCGCACACAAGACTTTTTGTGTTTTGTATAATGATGCGATTAGTGACGTGGCACAACCCACGTCGGTAAACAACACACTAGATCGGCCTGTAAGCACCACAGTTCCCTACAGAATTTCGACGGTAGCCTCCTCCCTTGGCAAATAAGCTTGCCGAATGTCCCTGTCCTCCTGGACACGCGGGCATCATCATCAGGGGAAACGAAAAAACAGAAAAAACCCAAGGCCACGACGGTCACACAACTGCGCATCAGTACATGATAATATATCACACTAAAAAAGTTTTCAGTTGGGAGTGAACCAATATTATTAGTACTCGTTTTTCGGGTACTGGAAGGGGTTATCTATTTCTTTTTTTTGTTATATTTTTGCTATATTTTTATTTTTTCCCGTTCTGTTTTCTTTTGTTTCTTTTTTCCATTATTTTTTATCTATTCAACCCCCGTCTACTTTCTGCCGCTATCAACCTAAACCTGCCGATTCTTCTCTCTGACTCAACTTTTTTGGCCGTGGTGGTCTTGTTGCGTCCTTAGTGGTTTCCTGGTCTATGTTAATATCCTTACAGAGTAGTATCGTAATGTAGAACAGCGAACTCTGGCCCTGGGATGAACTAGTTATCCCTATGCCCATAATAATGATTATGTCTGGTAGAGGGATCTTTGTAAGGACTTTCCCCGTCAGTTTCCCCTGATTTTTAGTGGTTTTTCAACCGGTCAATTGATCCTTCCCCTTTAAGATTGCAGTTTTTCAGCAGCAGCAGCAAAAAAATCATTTTCTACTCGCCATAGATATAAGCTGTATTTTTAATTTTTGTGCACATGCACATATCGTGCACATGTATGTGCATGTGCATACTGTAAAAATAGAAAGGAAACTTAAAATTTTAGGTTCTTCTAGAATACAATACAATGCTCTGATGTGCACATACTGTGCCGGTGAATATTGGACATACAAAATTAAACAAATTTGGCAAGGTTCCAAGGTTCCAGTACATGAGGCTGTTCAAGACGTGAAAATGCCGTATTCGAGTCCTCTAGAGAAACGCGACGGGCTAAGATCAAACAGCGGAGGAGCTCTTGCAAACAGCGGAGCTCGTGGGAAACAGGAAGACATTAAATGAATTGTTTAGATAATCCATATGTCGATCAAGATGCGTTAGTTATTCTAGAAGTGGATGAAAACATCATCAGGCACTGCTATAGACTTAACACATATTTCGCAAGTCGAACTGCCCGCTGCAGATCGTGCGCGGGGTGGCAGCGAAGAGCGTCCTTCTCACAGGCGTCTTCTCAAAGTCCCTGTTCCTCCTCCGCTTCCACCTATTCCTCCTTCACTTCCTCTTACTTTTTCCATTCCTGAATTTGATGAAGATAAAATAAAACCCGTACTTGATCCCACTCAACTCCGACGGCTTCACCTGCACAAGTTGACAATATAATCTTAGACCGCGTGGTGATGACCGACGCAGTAACTGCTGAAACGGGACTGTTCTCTGTATACTACGTGTTCGATCCCGAGACGAAGCACCGAAAGCAGAGTAGCACCATCGAAAGCGACATGCAACCCGAGCTGATTTTGCCAAAATACGCGCACGCGTGCGGCCATACTACTCTACAGTATATGCGGAGAGAACATACACACGGACTGGCAGTGCCTATACCCATTTTGAACATATCGTATCTCAAACTGTCAATGCAATAGAGCGGGTTTTTTAGAGACTGAGCGGAGCGAAGTGTGCTGTGGGAAGAGGAACGCTTCTTCATAGGGTCTCATGTTTCGCAGAAGGTACACAAGCGCGGACCTGGAGCTAATATAATCTATCCGAGTTTTCCAAAATAACACACTTAAGATGACTGCGGTGTTTGCGAGAGCTCTCACGTTTATGGACCTGTAATACTCGCAGGGTGGTGGATTAAATCTGGTGTGACTTCAAGGGACAGGATTCATTACAATGAGGATATCTGACCCGCGAAACAGCTTTCTTTGGTCGAAAGATCCGCTTTCTATCAACCCGAATGCATACGGTTGCGACTTTGTGGGGAAGGCGGTTGCGAATCATGATGTAAAGGCTCTGTTTCGGCTGTTATACGAGCATTTGAAACTATGGCCGAACGTGGTATGAGAGATGTGCCGCGCTTTATTTCGAGAACCTGGCACTTATCAAGATAATCAAGGCGTTCAAGGCGATCAAGGACATGATGAAAAAGAAGATGTACAGGTCGAGACCGAAGTAAATACACACACTGGGGCAAGAATCGGCCAAATCTTAAACGTTCATGGCGTGTATCCGCTTCCAGAGTACGCTCCAGGCATGCCAAGCGGGCTGGAAGCGTTTATCTTCGACCCTTTAGGTCTCTTCCGACAGCCTGCGCCGAGGTACGATTTACTAAGCTGGAACCATAGCCGGTAGCCAACAATGGCTCTCGACAACTGCGTTACAAGAAGCTTAAACCTAGATCGGAGCATGCCTAAAGAGGTGAATTTAACTTACTCTATCAATTAGGCGTCCGCGGTAAGCCATTCGATATGGGGAAGTAACTCACTGACAGAGGCGCGTATGAAAGCAACCTACCGGATGAAGACACTACCACACTGAATGAACTCCCTTTTCGAAAGTTAACGTGGGTCTTACACTCAAAACGCAGGCTGTACACGGATAACCTCCTGCTCAAGTCCGGCTCGCTCCTGCAATAATTGGCGCTTAAAATCCAGATAAACATCGATAACTTGCATCTCCAGTTTCTGGAGGATAATCGGAGGAATCGTATTGCGAAAGAGACCGAAGTACAAGATGTAACTCGAGAAGACGGAAACGTTGATCACGCAGTTGGACGATTTTTTCTGGCAGACTCCGTTGCGAATAGCCCGGCGTTCTGGAAAAAAAGAGAATGGGCATGCAAGCAGTCTCGGTCAGGAAAGGGCCTCCCAATTTATTCTTCACTATCACGATGAATACATGGCACGTAGAGTTGGAGAAATGTAGCATTGAAAAAGTAAAAAAAGGCGAATTCACTCTTTTAATGGGTGTTCTTCGACTGTTTGGCAGCCCGATTTCATGGAACTCGTGTACAATCAATTCGCGCATGCGGTGTTTCACCAGATTAAAAGGCTCGTCGAGTGATACTTTGGTTTCAAGTGCATTTCGTATTCGACTAAGCTTGAGTTCCAAGAGCGCAGAATTCCACACCGTCATGGACTATTCTGGCTAGAATGTGGCAGTCTTGACGACTTGGATGCGATCGACGCGATCAATAGCGCATATCTACCACTTATTGGTGAAGATGATGAGCTACGTGCGTTGTTGAAGCGGTTCCAAATCTATCGACACTAATTTTGCTGCAAGAGAGATGGAGGAAACTGCCAATTTGGACACTACGTGAACGCCACAGTTCCATACACGGCGATTGACATGACATAGAACATAGTGGTGTACTGAAGAAGGCAGTAAAAAGACTTCAAAGTTGTACCGTACAATGTTTGGCTCCAAAAAAGTCCAAGGCGCTCATCAACTTGGAGCGCACGAAAGCCGGAGGAGGCGTGGCTTACATCATGAAGTACATGTTCAAGCAGCCCAATCACACAACGTACGAATCCGAACTTTAACGGAAGGGGAACAGAAACACAGGCAGCAACAAGACAAGACATAAACTACCTGGACTTTGCAACGGTTAAAATAACTTAGAAGTGAATAAATTGTATCTTCTTTTTAATGCATGCTTTTTTCGTATACTTTATTGGCGCTAGAATCCGAAAGGGGCCTTCCGCTCTTTTCACTTTGCAGTAATAGTTGCGTATGGTTCCAAGTTTACATAAACACGTACGACTAGTAAGTTTGTAACTTCGAGAGTTCTTGAAAGTGCTCTCATTACATTGTTACGTGGTGCTGTAAAAACATGAACGGAATTCTTTCGGTACCCAGAATCAAACTATGCTCCTGCGAGAAAAGATGGACCTCAAATTCAGAAAAATATCATCAATTAAAGTCTTGGAGCTTATTTTGTGGCCACTTTCAATATTATCTCAAATGAAGGCACAAGACTTGTTGTAACATTAAATTTACTCTAAATGCTTTAATGAGGCCGGTAACTCATATTCGTTTGAGTATTCAAAAATATGGTAAAATACAGGATTTCTTGGAACTCGACATAAGAAAGAAAAACTCAGCACTATTCGTAACTCGACATACGAAAGGTTTGAAATATACATGTTCCGCAGTTGAAAGTGTACAAAAAACTTCGAAATGTTTAAAAAGCATTTCAAAGAGAAATTAATGACTTCAAGAGATACTAGGTCTCATTATCTGTTCTCTACGAAACTATACATGGTTTCTACAATAAAAACAGAAAAATTGAAATAAGAAATGAACTAAACCGATTAGAAAAATAGAAAAATGTCTTAAACCAAATAAATAGAGTAACAATATTGAGTTTACGTCATCATGAATAACAAAACGCACTGCGTTTCTACAAAATGCAGTACCAAATTTGAACATAGTTAATTAGACATAATTTTTTCGCATATGGTGTCTTTATAGAACGCTAAACGTATTTTAGATACAGTCAAAACACATGTTTTTTGGAAAAAACATATTTTAAACAAATACAATGAATTTTGGATGCATCGAAATTTTAGGGACATAAAAATAAGTGATCCATTGAGCAGGCTAAATTTGATCGCACACTAGTCTGGGGCGCACTTGATCGGTTCATTCTATATGGCCTTTCCAAAGACATAGCTATTCCTTCAAAAAAGAGAATTTTTCGATCCTGGAATGAAACAATGCAAAAATCACAACAGATGCTAATTGTTCCTTAAAATATTAATTATTTTATTCAAGCATTCCTGGTGTATAATAGGACCTTCTTTGCGAATAAAATTTTCCACTTTAGGAATTTGAAAGACTTTTTGTCTCAATCTGTTTACATCAAATTCTGTGAATCGCGTAAGTAGTTGATAGAATTCAAAATTTCCCAATTCGCATCTAGACAAAGTAATAGATTCAGCGATTAAAATTAGCAAGAAAGATACCGCCTGCCTCATTCAAGTAAATTTTTTCTTTCGCTGGTTACATACACCTGGCAGGTGGAATGAACTGAATCTGAGAAGTCAGAAATTTCTCCCAAAAAATTCTACGTACCAAAGCATAATTTTTGGGTCAATCAATCAAAAATGGCTTCCAAAAAAGTGAATTTTGATTGTTTATGACTTCACTTTTTCAAAGAGATGGCCCCATACCCGCGAGAAAACGTAGATGAAAAGTTATTTCCAGTATCTGCATGGTATCAGCTACTTACACCTCATTAATAGATAAAGTATATATTCAGTACAGATTCAATTGATATTTTAACATCTCAATTTCATTCGAATGTGTAGTCATAGCATATCAGCTATTAGTCTCATTTTAGTCGTCAAAAAGATTCCAACCTATTGGAATTCCAGACGAAACAAAATGAAATCGAGTATTTTTGCGAAACAATTGTTCTTTTCAAAAGAATTTTTTTTCGAGAAACATGCTATCAAAGGCTTAGGTCCTGCATTTTTATAATTTCTTTGTTAAAACAATGTGAAATTGAGACTTTTGCTATACTTTTATTCCAATTCTCTACAAAACAATGGGATAGCAAATAAATAGTATCGTCTTGGGTGAATCAAGAGATTCCGTGAAAGTGGTTAGAAATTATATTGGAAAGTAATTATTTTACTATATAGTCCTTAATTTGAGGTGGAATACAACGTCGTAGTTTCCTTTACTTAACTAATTTATATATAGTGCTTTTCTCTACTTAATATTCTAGTTCTGTTTTCTTACTGTTGCGTTCGCTCGATTTTATAAGGTATACAGTGGAGCTTCAGCACTGCCGTTAAGAAGGGGATTCATTTCAAATTATGGAGAGATCTAGCCACACTCCATTGAGCCTTTGACAAAATCTTAGTGAAACCCTCTTAACTACTCCTCTAACAGCACCTCGGCTGTGATCCTATTTTTTCATGCGCCTTGTCTCTTTCCTCTCTATAATCAAGAATTGCAACGAATTTGCTACTATACAGGCCATGAAAGATTTTGAAAACTCCCATAATAGACAAAAAATGTAACCTGGAGACCTATTTTCAATTCAGAGCTTTTATTTATGTTCAAAAGATGAAGATCATCTGAAAGTGATCTTTGAATAGAACAGATGGTCGACATATGTTTACATGAAAAATAGATATAGTCTTAATTCGATTTTCTCTCTCAAAGTAATCACAGTATACGAAAACGAAAAAACGGCTACTCTACAGAAGTATAATGAAAAAATAAGAACAAAGAAAGGAAAGCAGAAGACCAAGAAACGAGCACTTCTACAAACAACTGCAAAATTGAAAATGATCAACAGTCCGACGAGTATATTTTATGTAGCAGTCAAGGTGTATACGTGCTTTCAACATCAAAAACTCAAATTACGTCTTCCCCATGGAAAATGAAAGCTAACACTGCATTTAGAATAAAAATTAATTTTCCAAGGAAGTTTCAAAATTAAATTATATCTTATGCAAAAAGACAGAAAAAGGGGGACCAAAAGGGGTATATTTACTTTAAAAGACAAGCATTTAAGCACCCAATTAACTTGCATGGTGGTTATTACAGAGAAAAAAGGTCGATGGAATCCCAACGTAGGCTCACATAGGCTTTGTAATATAACAATGTAACGAGTGGCTAAGCACTCGTCGTTAAAGTTACGCAGACTGCATAGTGGAAAATAATAGGGGATAGGTGGAGTACGTTAACAAGTGAAACAAAACGAAAACAATTTATTTCCTCCTTTCTTGACCCAATCCCTTTCCCACCGCTCAGCCCAAATTGCTCCCTTATGAGTGTACTGAGTCCGGATTATTTATCTGAATATTTTTTCAATAGGATTCGCCGTGCGAAATTACAGAAACTCATCACAGTAGAAGTAGATTGGCGGAAACGCGAATTTGCACTCTGCAAGTTTGCATAACACATTAACACCTCCTTCGATCTACTTTCTCGTGCATACTATCGCCTCAAAACGCCTGTGGTCAATTGCTGATGAGCAGGGAGGATGCTTTGCCTTTTAGGAGCGCCCAAACAACACTTCAACCCCTTTGAACCGATTTAACAACTGCAAGGCTCTTTGAAGGTGGAAAAAATATGACATTAAACACGTATTGTGTATCATAGGCCAAACCAGCGAGAAAAAAGCGATGGAATATTAAAACTCGCAGCTCTCTTTTGCAGTGGTGGTCAGATATCCAAAAGCAGCTTGACATTGAAACCAAACAAGCCGTATGCCAGCAATTGAATCGATTGGATTGATGGTGCCACGGAGGCTTACTTTAAGATTAAACCGGAGTCGATTGTTTCGACCACAAGAAGTAAACAGAATGGCTGGAAGCAGAGGACTAAAGCGTTGAGTAAGGGAGCTGAACAACGAAATGTTTAACCATTGTGCCAAGAATAAGCGATCCGAATAAAAAAGGAAAAACCAATATGGAACTGCATGAGTCAAAGAAACTCCGAAAATTGCCTGAAGTGGTTTAGAGACAACCCCGGTCATTTTTTTACTTTCTGCGGTCCGAGTGAGCATTCAAAAATGTACAGAGTGGGGAGAAATTTTGTTCGCAAGTTTACAGATGTTTTCAATCTGTAGGATAATGGAAATCACATCATATGAGCCATGAAAATGGTAGATATCGTAACTGATCGCTTTGTTGCTGATGTCAGTAAAATTTGTACTACAACAGACACCCAATTTCTCAAAAATCATGAGGTAACGCGTCTTCTACATGATCTTGAAACAGGGAGCTACATGCAACAAATTCAGAAAACTGAACAACTCCTTTTCAAAAGTAACCCCTTTCGGTGCACAGCCAATTTGGTATCCGTAATTTATATTCTTCATGTATTCAAGCCAAAAGTTGGCTCACATATTAGTGTGATAGATGAAGGACGCAAGATTGTAGTGGGCAATGCGGAGGATTTTCCAATAAAACTTTGTGAAGAACTTATACGTGATTGGAGGCGAAAATGAAACCTGCTTACGAATAAGAGAGTTTTAAATAATTGTACTGCAGACCGCTTCTAAATTAAAGAACACTTTTCGCCTGTTTCATTGTGAATTATCCATTTATCGGGCATCAAATCCAATATTGAAGTCTTCAAGATGTTTTATGGTAACCTCTGCTGTATTGACTTTGTTAGTCCATCTGCCCATTTCTCGAGCCACGGGTGGAAACAATATTCGATATTACCTTATCATTGAAACCCTCCCTTGCAGCCGTGATGTCGAGCATCATTCCTTTCTACGAACTCATTTAATCCTTTGATATGACATCAAAGAGGATCTAGACTTACGTTAGAAACTGTGTTGGAACCTTCGTCCCGATCATAGTTTCTAATTATACCACTGATTCAGCTGCAACATCTAAAAGGTCACTGAATGAAAATACCTCGCCCACCATTGCAAATCTTGTTACAGGCCTTGACTTGTAAGGCTTGAAATGTATCAGGAAGATAGGTACTCTGTCATATCAGAGAAAGCAAAGGTAACATAGTTGCGTGGATATGTCAGCGTTGTTGGAAAATGAAGAATTAGCGAAGCGAATGTCTCGTCCTGTGTCGTTCTTCATATTACGAAAACTCAGGGATATGCAATTGTCGAAAGAAATAGCTACAGATTTTTTCTGCCTGCGAGTAATTTGTTTGCGCTGTTTTGCAAACACATCCTCAGTCACTTGATCCAGCTGCGCGATATCAAACCAGTAGTTTGGGCGAGTATTTTAAAGCAACGCTAGCTTCATTCTCACGGACCCTTACTCTTGGAAGCTGTAGGTGAGAGATATCTTCTCGACTTTCTTCAATATTGATTCTTATCTTGCACTAATGAAACATCCATACAATATCTCTCGCAAGAGACAAGCACGTAAATAGACAGGGCAATTGCTGGCCTTCCCTCATTTAGATATTATCGTTTGTCTTCTATTCATAAATATTTTAATTCACTACCCCGCCCGAATAATATCCTAGATATAGCCTACTAGAAATCATTTTAGAATACCATCTTTCGTTAGCGTGTAGAGAGTAGGATCATATCGCAGAAATTTCATCCCCAGATCTTTGCTATAATGTATTGATAGGGTTTCATGTCATAGGCCTCCTGACTCGCAGAGACTGTAAAGAGTCCTGAGTAATTTCAAGCACTGAGATGGGTCTAGCTCGAACTCCTGCGTTGGCTTTCGGATAAATATTTCTCGCTGATGTGGCTCGGCGGTCTGATGTACATCGGAAGCCTATATATAGAAATCGAAAATACCAGCGAGTGCGAGTAGGATCGTCACAAATTTTGGCTGAAACAAAGAAATGAAGTGCGCCATAAGATTTATGTACTTGTCTCTACGGCCACCAATCATGTATCTCGCCTGGTGCTTCATATTTACTTCTTCAGTATATTTAATAGCCAATAAAAATATATAGCTAAAAATGTTTCCATCCGGAGATAAGTCCTCTTGCATTAACATCTTAACGAATCCCCCTTCCGGAAGGCTTTTGAATTCAGCCTTGTATGTCACAATCGTCTCGGTAGATGTGCTCTAGGATCATTTTGATTGATAATCTCTACTAAGAGAATTTAATGATTGCCTTCCAGATCCTCAGAGGTAGTTCTGAACTCGCCCACACCTCATGTAAGTTCCATCATGAAGCAATGGGGAAGCTCTCTTGAAAAAGATTCTTTGTAGTTGGAGATCGAGTATCGGTTAACCTGAGCTATATTGAACGGTCTGGCAGCACATTTCTTTCTATTTTAAACAAAAACAAATTTTCACAACTCATCAGTTGCCATTACGATAAATATTGCATGCCATTTACCTCTTCGGTAGCTCACTATATTCTCCTTACAGCTAAGCACTTATTACCGGGCTTGTAGAATCTATCAGAGGCGGGGGAGTTTGGTGATTCAGTGAGCGACGAATTCTCATTTCGGCAAGGATCTTTTCCATTTCCTTGCGCGCTGAGTGGGCTACTAGTGCTCTTTATTTGAGTTTTAGAGGTTCCGCAGTTGTCTCAGATCTCGTAAAAACAAGAGGAAGCTCACTGAATGTTATGTCAGGTGGGAAAAGGCCCCTAAGTCTGAGGGTTTCATTGAGTGATTTAACTTATGTGATAAGGGCGGACGTAGGAGGAGTATTCGGGTATTCTACCAATATTTTCCGATATTTGTGGTAGAGAAAACGAGGAGAGGGAGCGATGGATCGAGGGAGTGAGGGCATGAGATAGAGAAAATGGGACCAGGATAGAGAGAGTGAGAGAGTGAAGGACCAAGAGAGAAATTTGAGAGAAGAGGTGGTGACGAACTTTGCTCGGACAAAACATGAATGAAGGCCGGGGCTTCCATAGATTTCAAGGGGAGTCGACTGGTGCTTTCGAACGATCGCAGGAAGTTTCCGGAAGCCTTGTAGACAATACTGAGAAGGTAAACCTAAATCTGTTTGAGCTGCTTTGAAATAGATCAGCTCAAAAGTGCAGCACTGTACACTGCATAGACGTAACCGTCAATTTTAGTTTATACATTAAACTGCAGTAATATATGAAAGTATCTTTGCGAGTTGTTAGGTGTCAGGAGCGGCAACAGAGAGTAATTACATTGACAAGGTTCTCCAAATAGATGGATGGTATCTTTCTCTCAAGCCAAGGACAGAATGAGACTCAATTCCAGTTCGCTTGACGCTGATGTTTGATAAAACTTTAAGATTTGCAAAAGTATTGCGAAAAGATCTTCCTTGGTCAGATAGTATTCGGTTATGGAGACCTGTATTAACTGATACCCAAAAGTTTATATTGTAGACCAAATTGTCGATGTAGATACATCAGGCAAAAATAATACCGCACTAAAGAGAGTCCCATCATCGAAAATGTAGAAAGCCAGGTTTTTCTTGATCATGACGATGTTAAACCGAATTTTACTAAACCTCACACTTTATCTGGTCCAAAAAAAACCTGAAGCGATTTTGAATTTCGTATACGCTAACAGGAATCACAGCATTTCGAAAGGTCTTTCAATGCTTGAAGCGTTTCTGGAGTGGCTTCCTTCGGCGTACAGCTCTTCAAGAGGTTGAAGATCTTATCAAGTGAAGGTTGAAAAACTGCTTGCGGGTTTTGTCAAGCAGGGATTTTTTAAATATTACATTAACTGAAAATTTTATTTCTATGTATACATGGCAGCTTCCAGAGCGGTAAATGGGCACATGTAGTTCGTCATAGCAAAATTAAGAGCCCTTTTGATGGTACGGTACCTTGGTTCCGACTGTTATTAACTGTATCGGAAACAAATAGTTCACGGCCAGGAAAGTCTAGATATAGCAGCGCCTGAATTTCTGCACTCAAGCAGCCATCTTGACACACACTGTTTCTTTCCCAGAACAAGTTGCGAGTGGAAGAGTGACCTTTCCAAGCGAGTCATGGAGGAATCTGCAAACCTAAAGCTGTTGGAGGACTACTTTAGTCGTAGCAAGCGCAACCAGAGATGATTGAAACAATAACTCAGCTCTTTAGCTCCAATGTGATATTTTGAGTGGTTTTACTCTTAGAGGATATATTCGATTTATCCTATAATTTTAGAAAAAAAAGACTCGAAAAAAAGTGTGCCGACGCAAAACTTCACAGCGCCCAAGTCAAGGCAAAATGCGATGGTCCTTTTTGCCCTTCCTTTGTCTTTTCAATCTCCTGAGAGAGCTTGGAGATAAAAATTGATGTAACCTAGAAGGAAACTCTAGTTTTACCCCTCGGGAGAGTATTCAGTGGACCTTGGCCCATTTACAAGATCAGCGATGTTAATCTTCACCCCAGGCATAAACCAAAGCAGGATAAATTTTATCTGTTTTCGCAGACTTTCATGCTCCTAGATGGTTCTGAAACAATTTTACGTCCATTTGTACGACAAAAATGTCACTCAATTCATCCTCACTACTTTGGATGTTCTCAAACATCTCGATTCCGTTCCGAAGTCCACTGAAGTGGTCACTTTCTTCCCTCCTTATCTCTCCTTCGTTTTCAAACTGCGGTAAATTCATAAATTGTACTCCGTCTATTCCATTTAGAGGGTCCCACATAATATAAATGGCAGAATTTCCATTCGTGAGGCGCGATCGGATATACCTTCCAAGAGTAAAACACCCAAACATTCCCCCTTTCGCACGTGATTTTGTATATATTCTGGCCTGGCATCTATGAATAGCGCGCCATTTCTGCTCGCATCGATGAAAATACTACTTTCGGTGGCTCTAGGCAAAGGTAAATGATTAGAAGGGAGTTGCAGATTGATAAGAGGAGCGCAAGGGATTTAGATTCTTTTGCACTACCTTGAGACGCCTACCATACTGTTGAAGGAAGATTCTTTCTTCTGTGGAATGATCTTCTGATGATTTTGAGTACATATTACCTTCGTTATTATGTTTTCATTGTTTCCTCCGACCAGTGAAAAGGGGGAATGATTTGGTTCTTTAATTTTTGAAAAGTGTGGTTCGGCTATCACCCGGTGCATGCTAGACATGCTCAGGATAATGGGTAATGTGAGTCATGTGCCTAAATGGCTCGCTCGAAGCCTGTCAGCAGGCATGATGCATTGGACATCACCGCTGCACCCGTGAAAAAAACAATTTAAACGTTTAATTTGCTTTTATTATGTTACCAACGGTAATAATTGCCGATTGGAAGTCCAAATAATACCTACAAAGAGATCCATAATTTGGTTTGTCGATGGAACCCCAATGTAGGCTCACAAGGGCTTCTTGTTACCGCAATGTAACGCGTGGCAAAGCACTCTTCACTAAAGGTACTCAGACTACACAGTGGAAAATAAAAGTCGAGGATGGACTGAGACGGGTATAGAATTAGAAAAGGGACTAGGAGAAGCTCCTTGGCGAGTTGAGTAGAATGAATGTAGTTTACTTCCTTCTCTGTTGACCGTATCCTTTTCCCACCTCTCAACTCGACGTTCTCTCTTATATATATACGATGAGTGCGGTCGTCGAGTGATCGACGTCGACGACGCATTGGTACCGATCTAATTAATTGAATAATTTTGGCCATCGGAATCCCAAGGACAAAATTACAGAAAAGAGAAACTTTACTGCAATGAGTATCTACAGAAACTCAATACAGAAGTCGATCGGTGGCGACTTGAATTTGCACTGTACAAATTACAGCAGAACTTTATTGCATCAGTAAGTTGACATGGTTCTTGAGGAATTTTTGGCAAGATGTGGTCGGTTTCATCTACGCCGCTGGGAGTACGTTGTGCGGGACAAGTCGTCACTGGGTAACACTAAATAACATTCCTTACAGGACTGGCTCAATGCAAGCGATCAGGCATGCTGCGTTAGACAAAGACCTTTGCTGGGTTGTACAGTTCTGTACTTGAGATTATCAGGGCAGTAAATTGGACAACATGTAATCATGTGAAGGCGTCAATGTCCTATTATGACCACAAGGTCCTAGTGGATTTACCTCGACGGTGGTGCAGTATATAAAGGACACTCGAGTGCCTCGCACTGGAAATCAAAGGAACAAAGAGATTCCAAACTTCCGACTGGCAGTTCCCGAAAACATGAATCTGCAGCGTTGTCTTTTGATCTGTGCTTTGACAGCAATATTCTCATGGCCTGAACGGCATCGATTACATTGATCTGCAATTTTAAGATGCCGAATTCATGAAACAAAAAAGAATGGAACTGCGTGTCCGTTTACTGTTTGAGAAGGTGGAACAAGGGGGTTTCAGTTAATATAAGAGATAAGCTGGCTGATATGCAGTCAACTTTCATGGTAGTGAAAAGAAGGATTTGGATTTTTTGCCGAATAGTTGTGTGCCATGTGGTTTGTCAGTGGCGCATTCATAGCGATGTGGAAAGCAGACTAGAGGGAGACATAGTCTGAAACTGAATCACATTGAGATGCTTGCAGTCAGCTAGATGAAGACATACCAAAGATGATATGGCAAAACTGACAGGGCATTACATTAGTACACTGTAATGAAAGCCGTTTATAACAAAGTCCTCTCGAAATTACAGTAAAATAGCTACGCACTGTTCTTTCCTGTTCAGTTCTGTACAGGATCCATTAAAACTATACTGTACAGCAGCGCCCTGCTCACCATCTACACCCTGCTCAAAAAGTCAAAAAACGGCACTCTCCTCCTACAAAAGTGACTCGCCGCCTCGACCACCACAGGCGGCAACCACCTGCCTCCCTCCGCCACCGCCCTCACCCTTTCCAAAGCCGGCGCGCGCACCCGAAACACCCACGCCGGATCCGTCGCCACACCCTGCAGCAACCGAAAATCCACCCCCCCCACCGCCAACACCACAACCCCAACCCCACTCTCCTTGACATCCCTCACCACCGCCTCGTCAACCACGCCCACGCCATCCGTCACCAACACCACACTCCTCCCCGCACACACCCGCCCGGCATCGAGAACAACGCCCTCTGACAAGACACCAGCCCGTGTCCTATATCCGTTGTCCCCACCCCAACACGCCTCTCATACTCACTTGACAACACTTCCACGTGATGCACCCCGCCCGTCAAACCCACAATCAACGCTCCAACCCCGCCCTCCGCACCGCCGAATGATACCACGGCATAGCGCGACCGCCCCGCGTTGAATTCGGCGTGCACGCGGGTCACCACGTGCACCAACTTGACCACCCCCTCCCATGTCGTATTGTCAATCGACGGCCCGTCCTGTAGGGCGTAGCAAATACAGCATGGCGTCGCATGCTCCTCTCGGAACGGGAGGGTTTCATTTTGTGACAACCGTGTCGTGGTTGGCACGGGTTGCGAATGTGTGGGAGTGGGGAGAGGGTGAGAATGAGGAAGAGAAGGAGGGTGAGTGGGGGCATTTTTAGGGTGGGGAATTTTGGGGAGTGGGATGTGGGGGGGGGTGGGGGTGGGGTTTATGTAGGTGTTGGGGGTTGGAGACATTTGGGATGGGTGGGAGGGACTGGACTGGGGGTTGGATGCAGAGGTTGTGGGGGGTTGGTGCGGTTTGGGTCGGGGGGGTTGAGGAGGGTGGCAGGGCGCTTGGGTAACTTTATCGAGTACTTGGTGCCGCTGGGCGGTGGAGGCGGGACATGGCCAGGGTGCCACGTTGTTCGTTCGGTGCAACGCCAGTCGTTGTTTTTGGTTGATGGTTGGCTGGCGTGCGCTGTGATTGGTCTGCGATTTGTCGTTTACAGTGTGGAAACAACTGTATGGGTATGATAGGACAGCGGTGTGTGGCTGTACGACTAGACTGTTGGCTGCATTTTTGAAATGTTGACGTGTATCGCAGGTTTTCCGCGGTGCTGTCCCGGACGGCATTGGACTGTGCTGTTGCCTTGAGTGGAACTCGACACTCGGTGTAGCGAACAGCCCTTCGTCAATGCGGGTTATTTGCATCATTTTGTTTTTGGTGGTGTCGGAGTGGAGTTTCAATCATCGTTTTCCAGTGCACCCGCGATGTGACGTCCTGCTGCAACCTGTCTAGGACGGAGAGAGTATCGCTATCACTCGGTCAGGGTGTTCCGACAAGTCTTTATTTTGTCTTGAACAAAGGGTTTGGCTCAGGTCAGAAGATGATATTTTCGCATTCAATATCTACAGTGTACACCGACTCACCAACTGTTCAGTTAATAACTGGATGGACCACGTCGCCCAGGTGCTGCCAAGGTTAGGGAGAGGGAGGTATTCTACAGATCAAATCCTCGATCGCTTCATTTTCCAAGCGGCAAGTCAACGTCAAACGCGAGAGAGCTGGCGTGGGGCTGTACGACCAGAACATCCGCGTTTCGCGTAGGGCAAGGAGGCGGATCAACCTGATGTCAACAGCAGGGCGATGATCGCCAAGCCCATCACTCTGTCTACCAACACCCGCAACCCATTGGTTGCGGATAATGTTGGCAGAATCTGCTACCTCGCAGACATCGGGTTGGATTATAGTCAAAAACAGAGCCATATGTACCGCAAGCCCCCCGGTTTAGGTTCCCTGAGCGCTGGGGATCGGGATCACACTGTATTGGCGCCCCGGTGCCGACAAAGCTGTAAAGCAACCCCCATACACCATGCTGATAAAACGCGCCAGGGTGCGCGCATGGGTAGGAACAAAGGTTCACCCCCTGCAATCTGTCCACAAGATTCAACGCGCTGCGGGCATCGACGGGTATAGCCGCAACGTCTGGAGGGAAGGACACCTTTTGGAAAAGGGCGCGCGTATCATGCACCATGGCGTCAATGCCGGCGTTGATGCCATTCCCCATTCAGAATGGTAGGAGGAAATCGTTCGTACCGGTGGCGGTGGGCAGCAAAGATTTTCCCGCTCACGGCGCGGAAGTGAGTTTGAAGGCAACGGGGCTGATCTGTGGCGATGCGGTTGACCAGTTTGTTAGGGGCAGAGAGGCCCATGACAACAGCGTCGGGAACCATCGGAAACGGTTGCAGGCGAGGCGGTGTTGCGACGTCTCACTGTTGTTCATTATTTTCTCACTGTAATACAGTACGGTATCTGGGTCCACTTTTATTCTCCGTTGTGCTGCAAAAAGTGACGCGGGAACTGAAAACCCGCCTAGAAAATGTGGGCGACATCACAGGCAGGCCTTCTTTACTCCTTCAGCTGTGGTACTTGGACGATGGGTACATAGTGGGCACCCACAAAGCCATTCGAACGGCACTAAAGTTCCTCTCGTCCGCGGAGGTGCGCAGTTTGGGTTTACACCTTCGAATGGGGGGGGGATCTTTTAACGTGTTCAAAAACCTGAACCGTACAGGTATAGTGGTTACACTAGAAGACCGAACATCTCCAGGCGACGGCTGAACCATCACCCTCTCCAACAGGGACAAAAGGGGGTACTAGAAGAAAATTCCACCGTCCAATTACGGGATCCAGACAGCTTGAAAAACTTCAAGTGTAAGCATGACAACTTACAGACGACGACAACCAAGACAAAGAAAACTCCGGACGAACGACCTCGCCGACGGGCTGACAGGGCTGCGCAGACCACGTTCCTTCGGAGACTGTAAAAAAGAGAGCAGGTTGAAAAGCGATCGGAAACAGCGAACTTTGAAAACCCTGTTCGAGTGGAAGAGCCGTCCTTACACATCTTTCCCAGGTCGTCCACGTGCGCTGGGGGCGCGGGACGACAATCCACCGAAATAACCATCAGCAACAACGGTGCAGCGAGAGATCTTGAGACATGGTTGTTCCGTCCCCAGGACATGCGAGTGGACATAGATCCGGCGCCCGCGCCAAATTCAGCGCGGGCGCCGAAAGAGCGAAAACAAAACGTGCGGAGGTCAGTAAGATAGGGAGGACGGTGGGGACTAGGAGGTGCTGTATAGTTGCATTCGTTCATGGATAAGTGTGCCGTCTGGTGGCCAACCACCCCCCCCACCTGTTCAGCAGTCCCTCCCATGTGAGCTTCGCCAGAACTATGACGCCGGGACAACAGTGCTCCGCGCACCATCGGGTCGGACTTATTCATGGAGCGCGAGTTCTCAAAGCAAGTCGCTACGTTACAGCCTCTCCTCAAATCACTGTTAACCCTGGAGGACCCTCATGTGGCTCTCCACCTATTGCGGAGCCGCTTTGGTGTATGTCGGATCAACTACCTCTTACGTGTAGTTCCCCCTCATTCCACTCTTAAGGGAGCAACTGAATTCGACAGAATTGTTGAAGACACGCTGCGGGGTTGATGGGCGGGGTTCCGGATGCCGACACTCTTCGGGAATTACAACTTCCCATTGCGCCCTTTGGGCCCCGCAAGCCAACATTTGGCATCGGGCTCCGCTCCGCTAAGCTCACTGCGGCGGCTGCCTTCCTTTCCTCCGTATCCCTTACGCGTGCCCTGTACTCTACCCTTCTCCCTGTGCTACCAAACACATCTCTCCAATCTTACACATCCGCAGTTCGGGCACATGATGACTGGAAGACACAAGTGGCACCTGAGAAGGTTGTCCAGTTCACGGCTATCGACTCAAGGCAGCGGTTTGGGCAAGGGCAACTCGCTCGCCCAGTTGAGGAAAAGGCCTTTGACACCATGCCAAAGGGGGATGAGAGGACCATGGCATTGCGAGCTTCGTTGTCAGTAGATGGATGCAAGGACTGGCTTTCATGCCAACCGGCTCCAGGCCGGGGCACCTACATCTCGGACCGCAATTACAAGACGTGGTTGCAGTTCTATTGCCGGGTACCACTGTTTCCTCCCGATTCAAAATGCCATAAGGGGGGATGTACGGTGCTTATGTATCAGTACGGTGACCACGCGCTGTGCTGTGGCTATGGATCCACCCTTGGGTGGCGGCACGACTCGCAAACACGGTTATTTGTCGCAGACCTCTCCAAAGCCCCCCGACACCCTGCCCTCGAGCCCCTACAACCCGGCCATGCAGTTCGCCCGGACATCAAGGCGCTTGGAGAGCACGGGGGCACGGACTATTATGACGTAACCGTTATCCATCCCTTGACCCCCGACCGCCTTCCCTCCCTGTCGCGATGCCCACTCAAGCCCCTTAGCCATGCTCGCCTGGGCAAGGACACTCGCTTTGCCGAGTTGATCCGTCCCAAGGGTCCTGGGCATCGCTTCATTGCCCTTCCACTCTCCACGTTGGGGGCTGGCACTCTACCGCTCGGGAATGCGCCAACCGGGTTGCGACTGGCATTGCTGCACGGGCAGCCGTTCCGATTGCTGATGCGCAGCGAACATTGTTCGCTCGGTCGCGGCGAGACTCGTCCAGAATACCGCCAGTAGTTTGTTGGAGGCAGTTTTGAGCGACACTTAGGCCACAACTTGAAATCGCGTATACAGCGTATTCCCGAGAACCTCCGTTCTGAGGGTATGTACAGTAAGTCGTTGCCCTACTTACAGTAGTCCTAGTCAGCGATTGCTCTTAGCAGGAAAATTAAGTATACTGTACCAACCCATTCAAAAACCCAATTTACCCAATTGACCGTGCGGAACCGAGCGGTTGTGGTGCCGGTAAGTTGGATGGATTGGAACGATTTGAACTCTGAAGAAGGTAATGACATCGATGATGACATCAGCAATTGCTGCCGCAGAGGGAGAGGTGGGATGTGAGACTCTGAAGAAGGTAATGACATCGATGATGACATCAGAAATTGCTGACGCAGAGGGAGAGGAGGGATGTGAGAAGGAGAACGGTGACGAGTAAGCGTAGGATCGAGTAGGATTGGATTTACCAAGGTTATTGCAGTACCCTTGTTTTAGGCATTCTAAGCATTTGACCCAATTTACCCAATTCAAATTCATACCCATTCAAGTAAACCCAATTAACCCAATTTACCCCCTTACTGTACAGTACATACCCTGAGAACGGAGGTTCTCTGGAATATACACAATTTCAAGTTGCGGTACAAGTGTTGCTCAACACTCCCTCCAACAAACTACTGGCAGTATCCTGGACGAGTCTCGCCGCGACCGAGCGAACAATGTTCGCTGCGCATCAGCAATCGGAACGGCTGTCCGTGCGGCAATGCCAGTCGCAACCCGGTAGGCTAATTCGCGAGCAGTCGGGTGCCGGCCCCCCAACGTGGAGAGTGGAAGGGCAATGAAGCGATGCCCAGGACCCTTGGGACGGATCAACTCGGCAAAGCGAGTGTCCTTGCCCAGGCGAGCATGGCTAAGGGGCTTGAGTGGGCATCGCGACAGGGAGGGAAGGCGGTCGGGGGTCAAGGGATGGATAACGGTTACGTCATAATAGTCCGTGCCCCCGTGCTCTCCAAGCGCCTTGATGTCCGGGCGAACTGCATGGCCGGGTTGTAGGGGCTCGAGGACAGGGTGTCGGGCAGCTTTGGAGAGATCTGCAGCAAACAAACGTGTCTGCGAGTCATGCCGCCACCCGGTCAATTGGGTAAATTGGGTTTACTTGAATGGGTGGTTTACATTTGAAAGATATTTTCACCGAATGGATTGGTCTAAGGAAGAGGAACTCATCCACCACTACCACATCACCAGCAAGGTGAAGTATAGACCCTGTACAGACAAATCCATGGCTATCCCCGTGCTCGTAATAACCTCACCCGCGCGCCCATTTGACGCCTGCCCATAGACGCCTTCGGGGTTGAATATAATAGGGGCGGCTCCCGTAGAAGATAAGGGCTGCCTATCACCAATTGGTGACGTGCGAGGGGGTTTCGGAAGACACGGAGGATTTACCGCAGACTTGCTAGTCTTGGGAACTGGAAGGAGTGGGGAGGACAACTGAAACGAGAGAGGGATGAGCCAGAAAATTTCCACCGAAAATACCCTACCGAATAGAGCACCCACGGCTTGAAAAAACAGGCTCCTTCGCGTACCATTAAGAACCTTGCAGACGGAGGCGACGGCGACAGGCTGCACAGCGGACGGGCAATCTCGACGAAAACCATTCAGCGCCGCTTTACAGCGCCGTTCGAAAAGCAACGCCATGTTTGCGCGCCATTCCCGGTTCGTCCAACGTGCTCCGAGGGCGAGAGGTGGCGGTACTGTCGACAAGAATATCGAAGAGATCGGTGCAGCGAGTGCGCAGAAGTCGCGGCATGTCGGTCTGCAGGTGAAACGGGCTAGACGGAAGGAAGTGGGCGCACCCGCACCCGACGACATGTCGCCCGGCGGGCGCCGAAAGCGGAGAAGTGTTGACGAAGTTCTACAGTGGTTCGGTTGAGTAGAGAAAGGGGAGGATGTCACTCGCAAGCGAATTGGGTTAAATTGGGTTACTGCGAGTAATGGAAAGGTTGGGAGTCCTCTGTACCTGCAATCAAACCATTGGCAGGACCTATAATGCAAGTGCTTGAGCGTGTACCAACAAGAAAGTAGCTGGTAGACCGGTTGACAAGCAGGCTGCGTTGGAGGTGACCATCAACGCCGCGTGTCGTTGGAGAATTGCCCTCACCCTGGAGTATTGGTCCAATGCTCGGTTGGCGATCGCTCGGGCTACCTCCGTGATGTGGCGGAACGCTTCGGGATGCCACCCCCCGAGTGTGGAGATAGGAACGGGCACGAGTCTGTTCCTGCCAAGTAAGCTGGCTAAGAATCCCTGGTACTTTCGTAGCTTGTCCGCGTGGGCTGCTTCAAGCTGGTAAGGGGTTAAAAGTTCTCACTCTGAGGTGAGAAGGGGCCAGGGCTTCACGAAGGTCACATCGAAATAATCGGTGCCGCGGGGCGCTCGTTGCCCTGATGTCAGGCCTTGTTTTCTGTTTCCCGTGCGACCGGGGCTGACGGCAGGATGCCTTGCGCCTAGGCTCAGGTCGTTACTTAGTAGGGTGACCTGGTCATGTGGCGAACGATCCGTTGCGCTCCGTACCTGCATTGGATCAAGTGGTCGCCGTGGTCGTCCATTGTTCCCGGCATCCGACTCTTGGACATGGGGTTTTCCTGGCTCGAAGAGCGGGCTTGGCAATAGTATTTGAACCACACCGAGAAATATCGGGTGCCTATTGCGGGTTTCAAGCCTGTTGTGGGAGGGCAATGGACCTTCCTTGGCACCTGGGCAGACCTTGGAGGAAGTGAGCCCTGAAGGTCTGTGTACGGCAAACAACCGGAAGCTCCTCATATATTGCAGCATGGACTGCGTCAGTCAGTGTCTTTTGCGATGGAGGGTTAGAGCAAAAACGACAGAATGGGAGCCTGTCGACCGGGCGGCAAGATGAATTCCATTGAGTGAATGGCATCTTGGCCTCCGCGTAAGTTGCCAAGTCGCTCACTGCAGACGGCAGGCATCGCTCACCTAGCTTTTTGTATGTGAGCTAGACGCGAGGAAGGCGGCTGCGAAATTGTCTTTGGCTGATGTAAGGCCGATTCCTAGTGTAGGCTTTTGTCCTCAATTTGTTTGAGCGGGTTGTAGCTCCCGAAAGACTGTACTGTCGAGGACGCCTCCTGCCAAAGTCCTATTACCTGTTCCATCAGCTGGTCGCAATATATGGCTCCTTCGATGGTGCACGATGGCGGCACGACCCGAAGGAAATAGCCCAATTTACATACCCCTAAGCAGTTTGTTAAAATCTGGAAGGAGACCTGTGTATCCTGAAGTTCCGTGACGTCCTGCATAAAGGGTTCCAGAGAGTGCACGGGTTGATGAAGTAGTGCCTCATGGAATCATTTGAGCCGATAGGCGCATTCAGGACAGCAGTTCCCTCGCTGTAAACTTGTTGGATCTCCGGGGGGTACGCGGCTGTGACGACCTCGTTTGGAGCCGTGGGCCTCAGTCTACATTTTACACTTGGGAAGTGCCAAATGTAGACTGAGGCGCGTTGCCTCGGGAGAGGACAGAATTGTGAAAGATTTCAACAGAGAGGCATGTTTGGCCACTATGTAGCTGTCATCATGATACCACAGCTGTAGGAATATCTTCTGGACCTCTTTGTTGCCCTTCGACGACGTCAGCATGCCTTGTATCTGCAGGGTTGGCATATGGAGAACCATGTCGAATAGCAAGCCGCTGAGCGGATCGCCTTGCTGGACACCTATCCGACTAAGTAGTGTGTCGAAACCCGTCCACAAATGTGCTCGATCGTTGTAGCAGTACACTGCCGTCTATAAATATAAAGCACCTCCTCAAAATGTAGGTGTGTCAGCTACACATGTATATTTCAAAAAAAATAGTACCTGATATGAATTTAGAGCCCTTTTTAACGGTGGAAACCAAGGATATTTTGTTAGTTCGTGTAACTATAGTGCAAAAAGTATAAAAATGCCATTTTCGGGGCAACTATAATTATAAAGCACTTATACAAAAGAGGATGTGAGTAACCTTCCCCTACCTTTTGGTGGTTCTCATTCCCACTAACCGTACTGCTATTATCCAGTGAAATATTCTGGACGCAAAAAAGCCCCGCGAAAAAGCCCTTACTGATATTGGGAAAAGGGAAATACTGGCACTACACCAGGAAGGAAAATCTGATTCCCAAATTTCAAGAGATATCGAACGAAGCCGAACCGCAGTCCAAAACGTCCTCAAAGAGCCAACAGGAAGGCACAAAGGGTGGCGAACGGGCCGCCCTTCAAAAATAATCGAGCAAAATAGGCGCAGTCTCTCCCGAGAGTCCCTAAAAGGTGTGGAAACTGCCCGGTTTTTGCAACAAAAGTGTGCGCTGTCGGTTTCTGTGTCGCAGACGCGCGCAATTTTGGCTAGATACCCTCACACGGGCTTCCGCAAGGCGCAGAAGTCTCCCGCGCTAAGTAAATCTCATCAAGAAAATCTGCAGTGCAATGCGCGGTGCGCAGCTCCTCTGGTCTAGGAACGGAACACCGTCAGACAATGAGAAACCCAAAACACACACACGAAGACATACAGGGTGTTCGCTGTCCCTCTTTCTCTTTAAGCACCCTGCGATGCAGAAGCACATCTCGCCGACGGCGAAAAGAAATGGAACTGGAAGAGCGGGGTAATTTCTTGGACGGCTGGACGTTATACCTGTCCTCCAGGACATAAGGCCGGACCGTGGTCCGCGGAATGCTAAAAACTTGGTATAGATCGATTCCAAAAGAACCGTAGACACCAGTAATGTAAACGTAACACTGGACAAAGAAGAGGTAGTAGTAAGTCAGCAGTGCTGAATATCTCATTCGAAGATAAGGATGTTGTTACCAAAGACAACCTTGAATTTCCTATTTGTATATGGACGCCGGAGTCCGGGGCGCCAAGCATGAGTGAATATGACAAACAAAAAAAAGGGGTATTGTAATATTGGATAGAGGGGGCGGGAATAGAAAGGGGACCCGGTCGGATAAATGTGGCTATAGCCAAAGTTGCCGTTGACAAGGTTTCTGCAAAATCGGAAGTTAGGAGTCAATTTCAAAGGAAATACCAGTGTGGCTGTTTAATCTGGGTCCCTAGTCGCCAGGTACGTGTAAACTAGTTAACTAGGTTAAAGTTGTCTACGACGGTGGGGTGAGTGAAGTTAGCGTCAGAAAAGTTAGGTATATCCAAGTTAGAGATAATTAAAGCCGATACTTGGCCCAATAGGTGCCCTTCACCTGCGAAAATAGCATGTTCAATTTGATGGCCGAGTGGTTTATACTTCAAGCACTTAAGCCCCATCGCGTGGGTATACAGTACTAAAAATAATAGTAGGCGACAAAACAAAATTGCTCTTACTGTACCGTACAGTGCCTCCTGGTTAGCAGTGAATCAAATCAACAAAAGATCACAAAAATTAGCTGTGCCGATGACAGTACAGTATGAGTATCAATTGCACTACAAAATCGTCTGAAGTAGGCGAGAGATCATGTTACATGGAACCATGGTAAGTGGAATTTTTTTTTGAATGATGAGAAACGCTTCTGTCTGGATGGACCCGACGGCTTTCACGCATACTGGCATGAATTTCTTAATAATCAAACGCTTATTAGTAGAAGCCAGAAGGGCGGTGGCGGTGCAATATTTTAGGGAGATATCTGGCTTTGGCAAGACGGATTTGGATGTTTTGAATGGAAGGCAAAGAAGAGACCTATTTGAAGGTGATAGAGGAACACTTGCTTCCTTTTGCGGACAATTTCGTGCCGTTAGACTGCATGTATCAGCAAGACAATGCTCTCATCCATTTGAGTCAAAACTCGAGGAAGTGGTTTTCGGAGAATGGAATTCGTCTAATGTACTGACCCGCATGGGCTATGGACCCTAATCGATAGAGAATGTTTGATGATGGCTAGGAAGAAAGGTATACGCGAATGCAAGGCAGTTTGGGCGAGTTGAAGAGCTTATTAATTGTGTAAAACAATGTTAGAGTTAAATACCCAGTTCTGTTGTTAATTTTCTACTTTCTTCAATGCTGAACAAGTGTATTGAGGTGCTAGAGCGTTCCGGAGGAGCTACTCATTATTGATATGTGAATAAAGTGGACGTGAAGCTCATGAAGGACCTACTCTGCTGAGTTAAGTGAAGGTGCTTTTTAATTATAGTTGCCCCTAAAATGGCATTTTTATACTTTTTGCACTACAGTTGCACGAACTGTACAAAATTTCCTTGGTTTCCACCGTTTAAGAGGGCGCTAAATTCATACCAGATACTTTTTAAAAATATACATATATAGCTGATGCACCTGTATTCTGAGGGGTGCTTTATAATTATAGATTGCAGTGCACCTTACCGAGCGCAGCAGGAGTGGAAAATGCGTTTGAACCGCTTCGAGAAAAGCAGATCGACTGCAAAGGTTGAACGCATCCTTAAGGTCTACTGAAAGCAGCACAAAGTCTGATGAGTACAGTAAGTAGTCATCACGGTACATTAAGTGGTTACCCTATTTACTGTAGTCCTAGTCTGCGATTGCTCTTAGCAGGAAAATTAAGTACTGCATACCAACCCATTCAAGTAAACATCAAACTCACCCAATTTACCCCCCTTTGTACAATGCTTCGACCATCGGTACATGTTGTATTTAGTATGACATGCAGATTTGCAACTCCAAATGGGTTCCAAATGGGTTCCAGCCAATCCACACATATCGATGAAGACACCCCCCCTTTCCCCTTGGGTGTAATCGCTTGAAAAACTTCCGTTGTAAGCGCGATACTCACAGAGAGCGACTGCGACGAAGACAAGTGTCCCAGAGGAACACTTCTGGAGCACGCTTCTATTAGGGGTGACATGCGTCACATACTCGGAGAGAGAGGAGGATCTTTACTCATTTCTTATCTTAAGAAGGGAGTTTTGCTTGTACCGATTGAAAAATAAATTCAGCTGATCCACATCACATTTACACCGCTATCCAATTTCCGTCAGGAAGTCTCGAGACGCGCATTAGCGGTAGTGGCTGCAAAAACCGCACCGTCTGCTAGCATGGTATGCCCCAACTCTTATCGATGACTGAAATTTATCCTCTTGGGAATATTCAAATTATACACTTCACCTCCCTGGTCCCTGGCACGCCACAGTATCTTTAGAATTTAAACCACCCACGCGTCCACATCTTCCATGCATTAAAATAACCCATGAATTTCCCCCACGCGTTCCCTCCATTAAACAGGGGGTGAACGGGATAAGTTCACCTCGAGTGGTGCGAGGGTTGATTAATCTTCTTCTCAAAACCAAACCTCTTAACACTCCTCGAAACGATGAATCATGCCATGCAATCACCGAGGCACCATCAATTCTATCTTAATCTGTACTTCAATCGCAGTCAAAGATAACGAGACAGCTCACCCTCACACGGTTCCCTCTAAGAAATTTCTAAATTTGACTTCATGAAAATCGTACTGCGCAGAATCAATACCGCATACGTGAGAGGTGCTGTATGTGTTGAGCTACCGTTGGGGCTGTCAGTCTGATCATGATTTTATCCCGTTGTTCAAGACTGGTGAGTTGTCAGCAACAATATCATGCGTGCTGGTTCACCAACTGTTATTTTCTAGGATATAAAGACCTTGCACTTCCGCCACGAGAAATTCGTAAAATCCTCACACTGGACAAGAAACTTCAGTTTGAAAGTTTTCCTGGTCTTTCAACTTCTACCATGCTGGGTTATATGCTCCAGGTCCTTGGACTGGTCCTTGTTCTTTTTCAAGTTACAAGTTCAAAGCTGGTCCCATTCTCGCATTCCGGCAGGGAGCTTGTCCCTTCCAGTCTAAAATCACCAAACCCGAACACAGACTCAGGTCTGTTGTGTGGAATTGGCTCCATGGGAGGTTTGCAGGGTGAGTTTCAAATCGAGGTGAAAGACCGAGGCGAGTTGAGGTCTTTCGCAGAACAAAGTGGACCTCAAAACAGACGGAGAGGTCTACAAAACATAAGGTCTGTTTTGAGGAGGGTAACCACGATTGTTCTCACTCGAGAAAACATTAGGGCGGTATGCCGGCAAAATTCCATGGTGCAGACTATAGTCGAGAGAGGAGGACAAATTCGGATAACATTGCTCGTCTTGCTGCGCACTTAGCAAAGGGGACCAACACGGGCTTCTTGGTTTTAATTCGGAAACATCCATTGAAGAGAATGGTTACCGGTGTTGCCGGCAATGTCCCTGGGGTGACACTGAAGGGTGGATCATATAGGGAAGGAGAGGAAGAAATGGAGATGATGGAAGAATCTGCCGTGTGTGGTGATTCGTTCTACCTCGAAGGGATTGAGTGTGAAAATGCGGATTGCTCGACTTTGAAGCTACTTTGTAGGCAGCTGCTTGTGAATCAGGATTTGGCAGACAGCCTGTTTTGTGATCTAATACGCGTCAAGCAGGGCTCACTGGCTACCAAGATTTCTAGCCCATTGAGCCCAGGGAGAGAAAGGCTGATAGGCGAAGGGAGTCTACTTCACAGTTTTAACTTTGTACCCTTAGTCCGTGTATTTCCGTTAGTCAGAAAGGAGAAACCGGGAGTTGTATCTGCTGTAAGAGATGAGCAAGTTGATCTACAGTCTAGTTTGACAGCACAGTCGAGAGTGCTTGTCGGAGTTCACGTATTAAGTGATGTGGAATGGCGCAGTAGACTTCTCCGGCTTGGGCAAACTGCCGATTGCCCGAGCGGAATGTTTGTGAGTCAAGTGACATTTGAAACTGAATTGCAACAGATTTCTGATGTTACAAGGCAAGCAGAAGCAGCCCAATTACAAGACCCATTTATCACTCGTAGAAGCAGGAGTTACCCTATTGTTCTTGGAATATCAATCGGATGTTCAAGATTGGAGCGTGACTTGCGTATTTCGCCTCCGTATGAATCATTTGACCTGGCAAGGCACCAGTGCCGTGATGGATTCATAACCGGAATTCGCTTTGTGAGGAGGCTTTATGTACACGCAATTACATTACAGTGTCGTTCGCTGCGGTGTCGATGATTGGTCCAAGGGGAAATTTTCGGGTAATTTATTATTTGGAAAGCAGTGTCATTTCCTGAAGTGTCCTGTACAGTACGTTTCATTGGGGAATGAGGTACTGTATATGCATTACTTTACCACCGACATATGCAGGTGCAACATGCATAGTCTTGAATACCCCACTGTAACAAACCTAAAAACAATTAGGTTTGAGTAGGGTGGCTAAACTCTGCATGTTGTGGGGCGCGACATAATACAGACGCCGCACAAGTGGACCAAATCGCATAACTAAGCTGCTTATAAAGCCGAGTCTTCACTCCTCCCGCCGAGCATGCGCTGCGGTTTGCGACAGCGGCCGCGTATTCGTCGATTACCTTGGACGTCTTCGCAGACGGCGATCCAAGTGAGTCGAAGGCTAGCGGCACAAACTTCCATCCCAGTTTTGATCGTCCTGGAGGGCTTCACCAGGATGGCTGCTACTTTGCTGGCAAGCTCCCTATTTTTCCGTCTTTCCGCTGCATTGGCAACGGCGCGCGCCTCACGCGCTCCAGTGGACATGAACCCCTCTTGGAATGGCGATGTTACTGTGACGTCGTGCGCCACCGGGAGGGGCGGCAAGGTGTTGATCCCTTCCGATCTCGGGTACACTAGAATGTTGGCAGGCCGTGCATTCAGTCCGGGAAGTAAGTATTTCACTTCATATTGGACGCCGACTCCCGCTGCTTTGAACAGTTGTCGGCCAAATACCTTCACCACGGCATTGTGCCGGTTAGTCCATCCCAGGCCTTTTTTGCAAAAATCCGCGGCATGGTCACCTCGGTTGTCCATGGGCCTGTTGCACTCCGCGCATTGCTGCGGCACAGTGTCGTCAAACACGTGAACTCCCAGGTGGCGGCGTAGCATCACTGACCACATCTTATTGTAGGTTCGGCTGACCACAGACGGATGTGCGGTGAGAAAGGCTGCAGCAGGCGTCTCTAAGTATGCATGGCGGCGGATCCTTCGCCGAATATCATAGGAATGAGGTTAGTCAAAGGGGAAATTGGGTTGGTTTACTGTCAAAGTGGGCGTATGTCTCTAAAGTGAGTGAACTAGGGCAAAGGTGCATTAACTTAAAGTAGGTACCGGTACAGTACAGTGCAGGGAACAGTACTGGACTTTAAACAGTACTGCACCCTCCCACCACACTGGCAGGGGTACTCAAGTTAATTAGAAAAATGTACACTAATCTCTGTACTGCACTACTGTCAGGGGAAGTACCGTTGGCCTTACAGAAGAATATTATTACAGTTTCGGATTGTCTTCACAGTGTTTGAAAAAAGCATTACTGGAAGAAAGTTTACTGAAAAGCATTTTGTCAGGTCTCATAAAAAAGTCGCGAATATGTTGAAGATTTAAAATTCGAAATATTAAAATTCGAATTTTAAATCATCTGCAAGGGGTGTATTATAACGATGTTTACGTAGCGCCGTGATGAAATAATAGTCACGGTAACGCTATAGACTGGGCCGTCAGCGAGATGATCATGGTCATGATTGAAAAAATAGTTTGAAATGACCATACTTCTGTATTCCCAGTGCTTCTGTTCTTGTGAAAGTGATAGTATCATAACAACTTCTCATAAAATTGTATCCCTATGGACATGTCCGAAAATTAAGACGAGAAAATTGGCGGAGGAGAGAGGAAATTGGCCCCTACATTGATGTGGAAAGGCGGAAGAGGTCGCCATTCTGAGATAACGCGGTGGATCGGATGGTGATTTGACCAAATAGGGTGGTTCGGGCTACAGATACTCGTCGGTACGGCAAAAAAGGTCGCAACATTTTTCGGATAGTGCAATCTTTGTCGTTTCATCGTTCTGTGCATTAAAAAAAATCGATAGGTGCTGGCTTTTGCCGAAAAATCAAAACTCCACTCCTCACCGAAAAGATGCGGAAGAAGAAACCGTGTTCAACACAGAAAAAGGGGAAGAAACTTTGTTGTTCTCGGAAGGGGTACAGAAGAATCAAGGAAAGTACGTAGAGGAAGAAAATTTGCTGCTTTCAAAATGAAATGAGAACATGCGCCTTGCTTCTAGTCCGAAGATTGTTTGGGAAATGTCTCACGATTACAGGCGAGCAGTTGTCAGTTCCGCAAAAAGGAAGGATATGACAGAAGAAATATTTGGCTTGGCAACCATTCAGGCTACTTGCATCGAACCTGATGGCGAAGGATCCATTTTGCCGAGAACATTTCGTTTACTATCAAGCGCTAACCTTAATGTTTTACTATGATCTCATTCTTGCCGTACACGCGGCGTCTTGTGTCGTTTTAAGATAAATGAGTCGCTTTGAATGGTGTCCAAGCGAGGCTAAGTTCTGGAAGGAGACCTCGATTGCGTGGAACAATCAAAGGAAGGAGCAATTCAGAATAAATGGAAAGGAGTTTGTTTTTGATTATGTCAATCATGTTGGAAAGGATAGTTGATGATCTATCTGTCATTTCCGACATCAAATCGTGTTCTGTGATGAGAACCGATCGCGACGTGAAGATTGGTACTGAAATACGGCAAAATATGGTTTAAATTGTGAACGAGAGTCAAATGACATTCTCGTTACTAACCTTAGCCGTCATTGGTTTTGTGATATATATGTTGCCGAGGTTTTGCTTTTCAGTGAGACAGTTTCAATGCACACCAGCAGTTCTGATTATCAAAGCTCGAGGGAAGTCAAGCCTGTGGCAGGGAACTTTTTCGATCACTGTATAAGAGGTTAGAGTAGAATTTACTCACTTTTCGGTAAATAGTATATTCTCGTTGGAGGATTTAATGGGCCTGAGATGTCACTCTTGCACATGGTCACAGGATCAAAACTCGTAAGCTTAATGTTCGAAGTGCTGAAAAGTGCTCGCATTCCACACACAGAAGGGAATGAACTGTTTATTTGTTTTTTTCAACACAAATAGTACAGATCGCGGGATCAGCTAAGAATTAAGACGGACGGACAAGTTTTTTGAGAGGATTTTAGCCGGAAGGGAATCGACCTCGTAATTTGATGACTTGAAAAATGTCATTGAAAGAATCTAATTTAGGAACTCCGAAGGACCTTGATTACTTCAATTGAAATTGCGCATGACATGTACCCTGTTTTATCGTAGATATGTGTATGTGAATAAAGGTCAATTGAAAGGAAGGAAACAGGGAACTAATTATGCAAAAAGGCCCAAGAAAGCGAGGAAAGGTCATCAGCTTCTAGATTACTCCAAGAAAATCGACTGAAGTTTTCGAAACCCTACTCGACATAGGGGGAATCAAGCTACGATTGATCGAGAGTTCCTAATCGGGCATGTTTGAAGTTCCTTCAGAAAGTGTGAAAAGTGTGATGATTTTTTTTGGCGACTGTTTCAAAGTTGGAAGAATTTTACTGGGTCAGTATAAAGGTGTGGAAAGCGAAGAAAACGATAGGTTTGTCCGATTTTATACATTCGGTTCTGACTTCCTGGCAATTTCAATGATTAGAAGAGATTTCTGGGTATTTGTCAGTCGATGCTACGAGGATGAATATACAGAATTGATGTTTAGTAATTTCAGCGAGACAACAGGTCTGTGAAACCGTATTAGAAAAATAGAAACTCAGCACTACGCAGAGAAGAATGAAGTCTGGAGATGGTCGGAGTAAGGAGGCCACGGTTGCTACACTAACCTCAGAAACCACGGGTGAGTAATTAATATTTTTATTCATAAGGAGCTATTCAGGTTTAAGAATAAATAAGATCAGTATCAAGTCATGTTTTTAGCTCTAGATTACATCACTTGTACTCATGGAATCATATATTTCCAAATTATTGTCACTAATAAATTGCTGTTTCCATAGTAACATGCATGGGATGGATCGAAAATTGAAGGTCGCCCCACCGGTGAAAGGCAAGCTCTCACGCTGTTCTGAGATGTAATAGAATCAAAAAATGTGCACTGAGATTCGTTCTACAACAGAAGAATATCTCTGATGAAAATACAAAACTGCAGACAATATGAGCCCTGGACATGAAGTAGCATGTAGGGATACTAGATGTAAGGTAGGAATGATTCTTCTGAACCAGAAAAGGCTTGAAAAAAATTGTAATATATTCTCCAGCAACATGCTATCACCAGTGTAGACACCATTTTCAACAGACGATTAGCAGCTGATGGCAAACTAGAGTGAACATGCACGTTCTCAACTTAAGGATAGGGTTCTGAGAGTATTAATTCCGGGTAAAATAGGCCATAATAGTATTTTGTAGTTCCAACAAATTTTTGTTGGAACTACAACATATAATGCGGTAGGATGCACGAAAGAGTTTTGTCTACTTCGGGAATAATGGTAGTAACTGTTTGTGATTGAACAGGAAAACGGATCAATCAACTAATCTGCATAAACTTTAACTGCAAGCTAAAAAACTGTACGAAAAGGTGGTAAAATTCCCGCCTTTTGAGCTGAAAGACACAAGCTCTTCAGAGGCTATGGATTCGTAAATTAAAACGTAAAATATGGGCCATTGAGATTTTATCTTGCATTAGAAAAATTGTGATTAACATTTTGCAGGTTATGATATAATGTCTGGCTATGATACAATATTTTAATGAGGTTACGGGGCCGCTAGGAATGGGGCCCAGATGAAGATTTTCCACTAAGTCTCAGAATTTGACGACAGTTTGCGAATAATATCACTGCTTTATGAGGGAATGACCAGATCATTCGCACTATAGAGGGATAGATTTTACGCCTGCACTTATTTTTTTCATGAGGACTGTAAAGGAAGTGAAAGCTTTTTTCTTCAAATTGTCGCTGAAAAATTGCGGTAGATTCACTACTGTAGAAAAAGTTTCCCACCTACCTTGTCGCTACAGACGCTTCTCTACTCAAATCATACTGCAAGGCACTCTGGAAGAGTAGTTAGAACACAGCTATATCAATGAAAGTTATTTATACTCATTTCATGCAAACCGAGAGTCAATTAATTAAAGTTTCATAGGCGAGTAGGTTACATTGGGAAAAGGGTAATTGACTGGAACAGGATTTTTAGTATGAAACCAGAAGTTTAATTTACATGTGTGCTGATATTTTCAAAACAGTAATTGGAATGAATATTAAGTTTAAGGCTTATCATTTAGGATTCTTCAGACTTTTAGTATACTCGACTGTCAGTATTATCAGATTCGTTTAGGAGAGGGGTCGGTGACATGAAAAGCAAAGGCCTTGGAGAAAGGCACACACAGCCAGCCGACGACATGCTCTTATCGCTGCAGCTGTACCTCTGCTTTTCTTGAACCCGTAGCATTTATCTTTTTCGTTGGGAAAATGAGTGGAAGCAAGTGAAAAGAGCAAAGACGGTTGTAAAAGGCAACTTAGGACTGAACATAGAAGCATGTCGAAAATTTCGCAGAATTCATGTTACATGCTTGGTGTCTTCGAAAATGACGTCACGAAGAAAGCTCGGGAAAGCACACTTACAAAACTTTAGAATTATATCTTGTAATATTTGCAGTAAACTTTATTTATCTAAACCTGTTGGTTTTAACCACTTGGAAGTATCTGCCGTAACTTGATAGTCATGGAAAAGGTGACGAATGAACACCGGTACATAAAGTGGACTTAGATACGTAGAATACAACATGTTTACTGTGAAAGGACTATCAATAAGGAGATCAACGACGAATTGACATATATAAATATAGATGCGCACTGTCAGATCATGTAAATGATTTGATGCAGCTCCTAAAAACTGATCATAAATTGGGCATTGATTTTGTTATACATATGACAATTTGAGGCAGTTCAGTTTATACATTTCACATCTATGCTTGTAATGAAGAACACGGGGATTTGCGTGCTCTACTACTTGAAAGATATGAATAGTCTTTGGTAAACAGATATGGACATTAATGCACTATAAATGAATCTAAAACGTTTCAATTAACGCAAAAAGTAACCTAGACTGCAGATAAGAGTATAGACGTTTCGATCCCGTCAATACTGCAGACGCAGATGATACTGTATTGGTAGTTTTGGTAACTGCCAACTATCCTGGTTTAGTTTATTTTCAAAATAATAACTAAACTGGCACCATATGTAGTCAGAATTATCTTCAAGAACGGAAATGATGAGAAATACTTCTGCAGGAAATGTGGAATCACGAATATGGGTTACAATATGTTAGAAAATCAAAATATTTTCATAACCCTCAACTTGCATAAAAGCTGAAACTAGAGACGCGATGTAAAGTATTGAAAATGTACCTGTAATTTTTAATAGAATTTATGTCATAATCACTGCAAATATTAATACAAAAAATGAAAGAGGTCGGTTGAAATCTTGCATATTTACCCATCAGGGAGCTCTTTGTTTAAGTAATGCTTAGCTTGGGGCAAGCAATTTATCAGTAGTGTGTTTCGTGAACTACATAGACTGTACTACTAAGCTAGAGGACGAAAAAATAAAGAAAATTTTTAAAAACTCCTTTGATCCTCTGTTAATAATGGCAATTTCAGATCGTTATCAAGATAGATGTCTCGAATACATTTAAGGAGTCCATTTAAGCATCTGTAAGCATCTTTATAATTCTCAAATTGATAGTTACCAACAGAGACTCGTCTTAGCTTCGAGATACTACTCCAAAGTCCTTCTTTCCCGTGAAAAAATTCATGACTACTACCATCTCGATCCTCACTCCGTCTTCTTACCGAATCTAGCTTCTTCGGTACCGGAATACAGAACCTATAGCCAACAAAATACTACTGGTGGACATGAATTCTGATTCTCCGCAAATCACCAATGACGATAATTACCGCGACCTTGTCCGTTTGGTACGACAAAGGAGCTAACGAATGAGGCAAAACTCAGCGTATTATCTGGTATGGCATAGCCAGAAATTCACAAACAGGCTTATTCCACTTCGGTAATAGACCTCCTTGCACTGCGAGGCAAATTCAGTTTCATCACTCCCAATACGGCCGTAACTCGCTTGTTTGCCTGGAGTCGTCTCCAGATGGTATCCTTCATGTTATACATGGAGTCAGCTGCCACGAATATCTTAGCGATATCGGATACAAGTTAAACAAGTGGTGCTTACGTTTCAAACGCACCTTTTCTTTGGGAACAAGGCCTTGGTTTGTCGCGAATACACATGTACCGGAATTCGGATTTACAGCATTGCTCCAGATGAGTAGTATAGGTACTTTCATTATTCTTCCACGGCAGATTTGTTGGCTTGGAACGCCGAAAAAGGAGCCCACAAGAAGCTTTCCTCGTCGAGAGACATAACCCTTGAAAGAGCTGTCGCCAAGTACTACCTCATTCAGAAGAAAGTTTGCAAAGGGTACTTTCGATACAAAGGTTGGACAACGATAAAAAAGTCTGATGGCTCAGGAGCCAAAGTTCTTACAGCTTGCAGCGGCAACCCGAAAATTAGAGCCGGCAGAGATAAAAAGCGTTCATTTGGCGGATGTTCGGGCTGGCGGCCGGACTTCCATGAACCGGTCAGAGATTTAGGTCCTTCAGAGAGATTAATGCATCTGTAGACTTACAGGACCTTTGTGAAGACGCGATAAAGTCACTAGAAAGCTGGCTGAGAACAGAAGAAGTTCCTAATCTTACTAGTACTTGTGCTTATGTTTGCACCAAATATCGATGAGGTGATTTCAGATGTACAAGTGCTAGCATTCGATAGTAGATGTTGACAAATGTTCTTTCTGTATGTATATCTTAGAAAAGAAGATCAGTTCAGGCGCATTAGGGTTCCGACTGATATCGATCTTCTTGAGTCGCACCGTGCTGGAATGGTTGTTTCGGATGACCAAATATTATTTATTGTTGCAATTGGACATCATACACAAGCAATACCCCAATTCCTTCTGCCACTACCGCGAAGCGCCGATATCTCACAGTGGAATTTCAGAGTTTATTGGATGCGGTACCGTGAGGGCTCAAACTTAGAGCACACAGCAGTATAGTCTGGGATGGGGGACTTGATGGAAGCGAGGTAGAGATCAGTAATAGAGCCTATACAGCATGAAGAGGAAAGCTCAGGAATCAACAGACAGAAAGATGACATGCGCTCGATATTTGATATGGTAGCAGATCCTTCATATCTATACCTTTAAGACTTTCGTACAGTCGAAAATGGTTTCGTTATTTTACTTGATCTGGAATAATGATTATTCATGGTAAAGTTTCATCTTTTTAGCCGTTGGTGCTACGTATAAGGCCCTGGACAGAGATGGAAGGGATCCACTTGACTGAAAGTGGTTTGTTTACAACATTGCAGCAAGGGAAAATAGCGTTGAGGGTAGAGGTTCTCTGTGTATCGTAGTAGCACGTTTTTTAATATCCCGTTTAATTGCTTATGGATACCAAGCCGGATGATCAATGTTTTTCCAGCAAATGCACCTCAAACATTCTTTCCAATTCGAGAAAGGAGACTTCTCTACAAAAGAAAGACTTTGCCTGTGCTGAATTAAAGTTCCTTACATTCCAATGAGAATAGAATTTAATGAGCGCTCCGTCGATATGCGTGCAATCACGCCATATTTTGAGGCCATGGAGACACGAGGCATTGCGCAGGCATTTCAAGAGGCCACAGGTGCTTCCCCAGAAGCTCACATAAGTTCTATAATGGTGGAATGTGCTGTCCATTTCGACCGTGGTGTAAACACGCGAGTTAGAAAAGCAGGATGAACGGGCATGCAATTAAGGCAATGTGTTGTCTTCGGAATGCAGAATTTCCATGCTCAGCAGATCAGGTTTTTGAAAAAATACGGTAAATTGACACTGCCTGGATAAAATGGGTGCAAAGCCAAGGAATCAAACCACGGATTTCACCTGGTTATTCATCAATGGACGCCTCAGACAGAGCTGCTTGTTTTTAGAGATACAAATGCTGACGAAATTCAGAGTAGAGTCATCAAATACACATTTGGAACTGGAATGTCACCTCATCAAGGCATCAGGAAAATGAGAGAACTCGATACCACTCGTTCTACATAGCTTGGATCTCAAGAATATAGCAGGAGACAAAGAGATAGTTCCTACAGAAATTTCCCATCCAAAGGAAAGAACAAGCGCAAAGCTCCAAGAAGGGATTCTTCAAAGGTGAAAAGGCAAAAAACAATATAGGACAAAAAGGAATATAATGAAGAGCATACTATTCGACTGCTTCAGGAAGTTTCTTCTATCCTTGCAAGAGCTCTTGCAAACCTTCAGGAAGGAACCGTCTGCCGTCAGTATGTTTTAGTTCGCATCTGCCTTAAGATTGAGATATCATTGGAACAAAAAAGCCTGAATTGGATGAACTTAGGTTGAATATACTGAGCGGGATTTAAGAATAAAGTGAAGATGAAGAGATTGCAAGAATTATATTCCAAGCATACGAGAAACTTGTAACTCGAAGTAGAAACTTTGTGAGACCAGAACGCTTTATTGAAGACTGTGATGAGCCCCTTGGCCTAAATGAACAGTAAGGACGTCTTCAGGAAGGGAACATAATCATTATCCATGACTGAATAATTTACTAATATCATTTACTTTTCATCTTGATATAGGTGAATTAATGAGTCTAATTCAACAGACTTTGTTTCGAAGAATGAAGTAAAAGTGATTTGAAATGTTTAAATGCTTAGTACTACACTAATCAAATCACTGGATGTACGTATAAGCCATGACAACCTCGTGCTCTATTCCTGGTGTCAATAACATATCAGTTCCGTCAGACATTCGTTCTCGAATACCAAGCCCAGATACCTTCAGGTTTCCATTTTCTGTTTCTCAAAGGATGTAAAAAATAGCACCGAATATACACTCAGAATTGCAATGGCACGGTATATCATTGGTGTCAAAGACAAAATACACCACAAAGCGTCTGCTTATATAGAGAGATATGCCTAATGTGCTTGTGTAATTTGCAGTGTTCCAAGAGACACTGCTTTTCTGGATAGGTAGGGCACTCCAAAATTTTCTTTTCCATCTTTTCTAGCGATAATTTCTTTAATCAAAACACAGTCTCGCTTTTGAAGTTTGTTACATTTGCAAATTTGGCCGAAGCAGGAGAACCACCCTCCAATCCACTAAGCACAGAATATTCCAATGTTCCCTTTGTTTTCTTCATTCCTTTTGACCTATAAACAAACTTTTCCAGGCGTTCAAATGACATCTCTGGATAAAACATTGTAAACTACAAGGCTTGATGCCCAGGTAGACAAATGGGCGTTTAACCACTTAAACAATAAACTCCGATGCAGTGACTGAGCTCGCTGCATATTCTACGGGAGGTAAATCTTTGTTTTTTGTTCTTGTCCCTCGAAGGTCGTGCTATTTGTCACTCTGAAGGTAAATTGTGCTATGGGGATTTAATTTGGTCCAACAGAACCCGTTTTTGAGGGTAATTCGTTCGCGCAGACTGAGGCTGCGTGGTGGTCTCAAGTGAAAAGGAGGAAAGGAGACAGCGGAATTTGCAGCGGGAACTAACAATAGAAAATTGGAAAGAAGTTTGAATAGATTGCGGAGCAGGGATAGTAGACAACCGATAACAAATTGAAGGATTTAAATCCGACAGAACCAATACTGCGAAAAAAATGGTTGTACTGTGTTGCAAAGTAAATTATTAATCTGTCGATGAAGAATAAGAAGTATCTTATTTATTCACAGTACATTATCTTAAAAAAACGCAATGACCGTACAATTGAGCTCTAAACTTTTGTCAATCAATGTGCCTTCAAATTTACGGCTTAAAACACCTAACGATTTGCGGAAAAAACAACGAAAGATGCCGGAAATCCAACGGCAAGTCGCTGCGAGACGATGGCTGCGGGTCATGTACCCGGAAGCAGCCGGCCATTCTGTGTGCCACGTATGTTGCACATTGGGAAAAAATAGCTACATTGCGGGAAAGGAGGGGCAAAAGTACTGACATGCTACCACTGACACGTATCACAAACATTGAAAAAGCGATATTGTTGTACACAAAGTATACAAAAATATACAGTAATGGTGATGGAATTATCAAGAACGGATATTATTCATGATAAAAATGACAAAAAAGTGTACTTGAGTGCAGTGGACGAACCCTGAAATCGGAGTACAGTAACGGTCAGTGTTCGGTTGTCCACTGTACTGTATTTTCTGTACCAGCAAAAGCCTTCATCTGGAGTTATGAAAACCCTAATTGTCACGCAGCTTGAAGAAATTATATTGCCACACTGTTCTGTACGGTCCTAAACTCCGCACTTTCCCAAAAAATGTTGTAGACGCATCTATTCTTTTTCTAGAAGACTTCATCCCGCGCATCGCATAGAAATTTAACACAACTGCAAGATTGATCCGCATACGTCTTTATTAGCGCATAGCTTACAAACTGTGGTCTTCTATTGCAAGGGCGACTCTATCATGAGCCCCACTGCACGTGCCTGACGTCGATCATCCGGTTAGTTCTTAGCCGTATAGTCAGACCTGAAGTGTACACGATAGATACTCAGTGAAGTAAATTTTCTTGCAGTGGATAGTCCAGCTAAACGTGTGATGCGTTGTTGTGGGCACACTATGTATAGTAGTTGGAAAGCAGTTATCAACCTTATGGACTTACAGTTAATAATAATCATATAGACTTACAAAATTTATGCATTAATATCAATTGAAGGAGTCATTCCAAATTGTACCGTTCCTCTAGTGAATCAGCCGTTGAAAGACAGTACATACGCCAGAAATTGTATCATTGGATACTGTAATCCTATTTATGCAACGATCTGACATGCGGTTTAAAGTGTTTTGAAAGCAATTAATTTCCATGAGTACTCTTTTTACATTACTTTTTTGTATGTAAAGTAATTGATATGAGAATTTCACGCCATTGCCATCACAGATCGAAAAAATAAGATGTGTACGATTAGATGAACGTGGATTGTATCGCATCAGAAGTCATCGCTTTTCTCGCTTTCTCAGTCGAGAGAATTCTACTCGCTCCCATACCGCATCCCCTCCGATATCTTCGAAATCATCTGCAGCTTGCTATGGAACTGCATAATCGGTCAGCAACTCCTTTTCAGTCCCGTAGTCTGCCCGAACAAGATGGTTCTTCGAATATATTCCCTCTGGATGAACGTTACACATTCCCAGGAGCCTCCACCTATCAAAGTATACATTCAAATGATCCCCTAGGAATAGTGGCGCTTATTTTACTTGACCCTCTTCCACGCAGAACAAGAATGAGTACCAATGTATGAGCGGGATTCAGTGTATGGGGACTGCGTTGCGTAATCTTGAGTAAAAGGTTAACAGGGATTCGTCTGTCAGGGATACGTCCAAGGATTTTTGTACTATTTGAATGGATAAAACTGACGACATTGATGTTCGGATGAGTTTCTGTGGGCATTTATTTCACTTTGATTTTTGGAGACAACTGTTTTTGGCAGAAAGAGTACGTTCTACACCCTTGGATTAGAAGACACGCGAGTATACTAGAAAGAGGCAAGAGGAGGATTCCAGGAGAGTAAATAGGCATTGCGTTGCTTCAGTTGTCAAGTGTCCTTGTTGCGGGAAACGTGTGATCAATGGACTTGAGTATTCCTCATGGTGTGTTTCATTGCTCCACAGACAAAAAAAACGGACCTGTTGGCTGCTTTAACAGTTCAGATGCATATGGAAGCGAAGCATATCATTCGGAGAGTGGTGTAGGAGCAGAGTCTTCATTCTCTCGTATGAGGAGGTTCATGGAATTTGGGGTATCTCTTGTGGGTGAAACCCTTCGTGAGATCTCAAGGACTCCTGAAGCTCTTATGCACATTGAGGAAACTTTGCGTAAACAATATTACAATTTGAAAGGAGGTTGGGCAAGGAGCATGAAGATCTTCTTGCTGACATTCAAAAGATGAAAGCAGAGATGAAAGAGAAAAAAAGCAATCTGATGGACATTGAGATTGGGTTGAAGATGCAAGAAAGGAAATTGAATGTAGGGCAAAGACACACACATGGAAAAATAAACCGATACCTGTATGGACAAAATGACCTCCGCAGTCCTCAGTTTCTGTATAGCATCTCAAGATGGAGGCCCTGGTTATGATTCTAATGCCTCCTATAAGGCATATGGGACGAGAATGAAGCGCGAAAGGAAATCAGGTCCAGGTAATCCTCAAAGAGGGGGCCGCTATACCGCACAAAATGAAAGTATAGAAATTGAAGAAATGGATCCCGGTAAAGAGGTGCAGGGGTGATTAGCTAATGTAAACAGAGCATTTGATTTCTGTGCAGAATTAAATGCTAGAGAAGAAAGTAAGCTGCATTACTACAAGAATATGGAGCATGATTACGCAGTTCTCTTCTTTGAACTGTTTTTAGTAGTATATTAGGTTTCAATTTACCCTCTTCAAAAAGAGGGTTATAGACTACGTACTGCAGGTTTTGACTTGAGCTTGGTCGAGAAAGACTTAACGTGCTTCCAGTATGCTATTAAAGTCTTCTGTCGCTAATGGACTACCAGAGTGCAACATTTCCCTTGGAACAGGCCATAGTCCACATTTTACTTTATTTCAGGCGAGGAAACTGGTTTGTTTACCACGAAATAAAAGAAGGTTTGATATCCACCAAGCTTTGTCGTTCGCGATGTCGAAGGGTCGACTGAAAAGAAATTAAGGGTGAAATTGATATGAAAAAAATGCTAAGAGTTGTTTGTTGCTTCTGTGAACCAGAAAGCTGCCATAATACCACCAGCAAGACCAGCATATTTTTAATAGAAGCATGGAAATCACGGTTAAATATATTTACCCTGGCTCGGGAAACGGCGGATTGTGCAATTACTGCCACAGTTTAGAAGTGGGTTCTCCAGGGTTGACTAACCGGGAGCACTTTACTGTAGTGCAAGCGTGATGGAATGCAAAAAGAATATGCATTATGTATAGTACTGCACGTTACTGTACTGTGCAGATCAAAAACTGGCCAGTGTCTGGAATATTGTGGGGATGTAAAAGCTACTGGACTGTACTCACTACTGTACAATAATACCATATGAAACATCAAGACTTGCCAGTTACCTTGGTATTTCTTTCAGTTTTGCCACCAATACTATCAAAAAATGTCATTTATAACACTTGTACTACGTTTATAGTACATGTGGCACACGTGGACACAGTATAACGAGATTTTCTGTATCCTGAGACATGCTTTGTCGTGCATGGCCACCAATGCATGGTCGAAATAAAGAATGTTGCATATAAAGAACAGAAATTATGTTGCGGCAATGGGGCTATATTTGATTGCAACACTCATTCTAAATTCTTATTTCCTGACTCGAGAACAAATAGTATTTGCCATTTTTTCACAACCTGAAAAACATCTCTAAGGTCCATTTGATAAGAAAAAAGAAGTATTTTTATTGTAATACAAAAATCTAGAACCTTTTTCGACCCCGAAACAATGTAAATCGCCATACCTGTAGTAAATGCAATTGGGGAGTTATACTGTACAGTGAAGCAAGTCACAAAATCATCAAATTACCGAACGCACACAGCTTGAGGGGAAATATTTAGCAAATTTGAATATTAAAGGCTCTTGAAGATCCATAGTTGGAATCTAAACTGCACAAACTTTAGAGAACCAAAATGACTTTTTTATTTTTTAAGGGGTAAAATGCATTGATTTTCCAAATAAAATGCTTTTCGGAGAAAAATTATACAAAAGGGAAGAATTTATCACCTTTGGAAGTCCTCATTTCTCAGTTTAATATTTTAAAAACAAAAAATCTCTGGGATAAATCTCTCCCTGCTTCATAATACTGTTTTACTGATAATGTTAGGTGATTCAGTAACCTCGCTCTCTGTAGGTATATATGAATGAAACAAAGGCAGGGCGGCACATCAGGATTTATTATGTTTTTCATTCGTGTAATTGTGCGTCTTGTAAGGCATCAAGGGCTTGGGGGCGCTGCAGGTAGAAATAGTAATGAAATTTGCCCGGATAATTTGATTTCTAGGGTATTTATGTACAGATTGTAAAACATAAGCTCAGAGCTCTTCAAGTTCTAGGCAACGTAATTACGGAAAGGCGCTTGACACGCTGTTATACAGAGTTCTACTCCCTCCGGACACGTGCCTCAAGCCTTTTCATTCACTACACAGATGTTAGTATAAGTCATCGCAAAATAAGCAACACTGCAGACAACTACAGACAGTAACCCTATGGAAGGGCCAAAAAAGCACTGGAAATCCTTCATTGGTTTTCAATAAATGGTCATCTATCCCCCCATTCCGTAGAAAAGTATGTGAATTGCACATTTTCTGCGCTTTCTTATAAGAAAAAATATTTAATTTGATTTAGTTCATGTGGAGCTCACTGGAAATGTATTTTGCGAGACTCGAAAAGGATAAAAGGAGTTTCGGGGAAAAAGAAAAAATACACTTTGCACGTTGAAATCTCTGCTCCTTTCGTCCGGCCTCGATTTCAGTTCGTATCAGCCGAGTAAGAGGGTAAATGGGCGTTTTTAGTAAACATGACTGCCTCTGGGGTAAATTAATGTCGCTTTACAGCGAATTTTATTGTCATTTCACTAAAGCACATGAGTGGAATGGTTTTATCCCAAGGTTCAGCGGAAGCGCAAATTCTCTGTACTCCAGTGATATGTACAGTGCATTGCACTGTCCAATGACTTTTGTCATCAAAAACTCTTGGCCTAATATATTGGCCAGAAATAATTGTCAATCGATCAAAAAAATTTCAAACTTTTTGAAATATAGATTAGTTTAACCTTCAAACTATACACGTTTTACAAATATTAATTGTGTAAATATCACAGTCTCCTGCTTCTGACGTTTATTTATACCGTATATACTAGTTCTAACACTTTTTTACACTATCAACTATTATTGTTACCGTTCTACCTACTGTAGTTCTCCATCATTATTCATCAATATCTCGTTCTACACCATAAACATGGTCATATAATACGGCCGTTTACACTAAACTGACTTTAAACGAACAGAACCTCCAGGGTGAGGCGAAAAATCCAGCTATGTGTGATCTCTGTCACTGAGAACACAATTTATGCCGTGATTCTGCTGCATTCATAGAATTTCTGGCAACAATACATAAATTCTCCGAAGAAAAGACGCATATTGTGGATAGTAATGTAGCCCCATCCACCTCTCCACACGCTGTATACGTTCGTGCAGGTCGTTATCGGCTGATTTTGTCCCGAGATATGTTTTTGCGTATAAAGGCGAGACATAGAGGGTGTGCCACACTGTGCATCTCTTGCTTACTCATAGATAGCTAAGAACTATATCCAAGATACGAATACCTACACAGATCCAAGAAGTTACCAAGGAGAGAGTATCTCGCTTATTCCACGATTTTCTTCAGGACATATTCCCGATAATTTCGCTTCACGTTGAGTGCTTCGACTCCTCCTTTTGTGCGATGATGAGTTTTCAGTTCATTGACAACTTGAAGAACCTTTCTTCACACAACAGTAGTGTTTAAAGTATCCAAACTACCCAATATTACCAATGCTTCCCAGGCTCTCGACAAAACGACGCAAGCTCTTCCTTCATTTTCCAGAAACTGCATCAAAGAATTTCAAATTGGTCGTAGAATACGGCCATCTGGAGCCTCGATTTTGTTCTTTTTTCGAACCGATGACACAAAGATAACATCAAAAACTTTTCCTTGGATGGAATCCATAGTCGCGACTTTTATTTCCGTTGTGATATCTGTTTTCCTCAGGTATTCAGAAATTAAACAGAACTGATTTTGATAAGGGGTTATTACAGCCACAGATGCGTGCCGAATTCTGCGCGTCTATTGAGCTATTCTATCGACTAAAACGTCTGCTTCACTCTTTCTACAGTATCCATACCCTTCTTGATGTGTTTCCCACCCAACCTCATCGGTATCAAGAACTGTAAAGCGCCCGAATTTCCCTTGTACGTAACACAGCATTCTTGAGTAGTTGATCTGATCCTAAAGGGCTGTTTTCATTCTCCCTTGCAATAGTCATGAACTGTAAAATGCTGAGCTGACAAGACTTCCAATGATATGATTACTCCTCTTTTGCGTATTGAGGAAGCAAGTTACCTCAGAACCAAATTCCATTCCTTGTCCAGAGCTATTTTCGCCGTAATCATGGGTATCCATTGCTTTTGAATGGAAATTTCCACTTTCTTTGACATAACGTTCCCAATTGAAAAATTCATACCTGTCAAATGCCTTTTGTTGAGCAGGATCTCTAACAAATAACACCATTGCTCCTTCATCTTGTACCCCACATTCTTCTTAACATAGTAGTTGGCCCAAGCAGCCTTTGTTTCATCAGCCAATAGACAATCGTTCGTCACTATGGTACAGTATGGTAGGAATCCATTCCAATCAAACTGAAATGCAGCTACAATTGTTGAAAATGGGATTAAATGTTTATTAACAATAGCCCGTGCTTTATGAGGCAGAGTTGTTGGTAGTAACTCCGGAGATCTTCTAGAACGTTTCCTGGGCACATTTATCTTTCTCCATTTAGGAACCAGAGCGTCCAATTCTCTCTTCTTCGCCCACGGATCAACTCCATTTTGTCCCAAGCGAGCAGGGAGTAGACTAGATGGGTCTTGGTTGCCAAATTATTCCATTATGGACGTAATAGCGTTATCTACAGCGCGATTTGTTTCCGACAGAAACAGGACTCGGTTTTTATACCTTATCCCCTGTTTCAATGTCAACCGAAACTTGTCATAAATGTAGCACGCATGAAAACCGTAGTCATGAAAGATTTCCCGGTCCCCGGAGGTCCTTGACAGAAGAGTACCTGACGCGCAAATAGCCTGTGATCTGGTGCAGAATTGTCACGAGCAGTAATGCTGGCCATATGAAGAAGACGATTTGAATTATTCTCCCCGATCAGCACGTTCGAAGTAGACCGAAGGTAGCACGACAGAAGCCCAGAAGTGAGTAATTAGAGTTGACTCGAGTTCAACCTCAGTTCATAAGAATACATCACTTCCTTCGCCTTTTCAATAGCATCTTTTCGAAGTTCCTCCGAGACATCGTAACTGTCTACATCCCAGCTACTCACATCATGTTGTCCATCGAGGAAGTCATTCACACGCTTATGATAATAGACCAGGAAATGGTTCGAAAACTTGGCCTTTCTAATGTCTTTGACGGCAAGGATGTTGCCAAATGCGTAACCAATCTCTGCTGGTACCTTATACATACCACGAACGATTGCACTAAGCATTGAAATGTATGGGCGCAAGCCATCGCAAACCTTTTATATCCTAGTGAAGCCATCTCTGAAACTTCTTACCGGCAAGGTAAAGAACTTAGTCTCTCCAAAGTCATGCCATAACATAATTGTAGTTGAACTCGCTCCTTCACCATCAGCAATATTCGAACACTCGCTGAAAAATCCAAAAACCGAACTGAGCCTGTTTCCAACATTAAAAAGCAATCCAATAACATCGTTCCTGAGGAGTGTGCACTTTGAAAAAGGCCTCTTCTCTGACTCGAGGGGTTTGTTTTGCACTTTTTGGACATACGATCGACAAATTTCACTCTAGCCTTGACCAGATAAGCATTTTTCTTTCTATATTTACCCTCATCGAGAACACTACCATATCAACCGGTCCAATATTCATGGACAATCCATTGGAACCCTTACGCTTCCATAACTTCGGCTTGCTGTGTTTCGAATCTAAATGAAAAGAGACAACGTCACACATCCAACTACGGACGCTTTTAAGTTTTCATAACCAAATGGTCCAATGTAGTCAGAATATATATTACTCTCATACGCCAAAATCTGCGCTAGTGGGGGTTCCGACATAACTTCGATGCATGAAATGGCAGCAATCTCGTGAAAAAACCTCGTTCACATTGTTTCCAAGCAAGAAGACTCCTTGGAAAGCCAATGTAAAACCTCTTCTTTCATTAAAATAATTTATAAAATCATCTAATGTGTCCCTGGTGTTCTTGAGGGCCTTTTCTTTGTCGTTTCTCTCCAAATAACGTTTTCTGAACACTTTTGCACCATTAAAAATGAAATACATACACCATATTAGAACCTTCTCTTTTTTACCGTATTCTAGAATGTTTAGGGAGTAAACACCTGAAGTTGGTTCACAATCGTATTTTGAACCGGAAGAGATACTTTTTTTCTCGCAGTCATTGGCGTTTTGGGCAACTGAGAAGAAGGTTGCGACGAATCCAATTGTTATTGCCACATATGAGGTTTCCCGAGACCAAATTCCTCTGCAGCAGTCTACAAAAAGTATTGTTCTGCGAACTACACAGGGGCTGGTGTTATGTCCTTGTACATAATTGGCGGTAACGGGGACTGGAAACTGAGTGTTTTTGCCATAAGTTGTGAAAATTATTGTAAAGGACGGTAAGATACTGTTTCAGTTTCGGTCAGAATGAAGTTACCGAGTCGATACTTAAGTAGCAGCATAACAGCGCAATGAAAGCCATACCAAGCTACATGCCGTACCGGGAATGCATCTATTTCGGTGACAGACGGAGCCCTTACCGCGGTCAGATAGGGACTATTTCTTCTCCATTTCTTTCTTACTTCCATTCCAATGTCCTTTGTCGCAGTGGTCATAACTTGTGCGGCTATTTTCAAAGAAGAGCGTATGTTCTAGTAAACGCGTTCGGGTGTCCTTTCCGGGATCTCTATATTCTGCATCTTCATCTTATACTCTGGAATTCCATCTGCCGCATCTGCATACGCCTGAATATAGATAGACCGCAAATTTTTCGAATATTCGTTACCTGGGTTTCTGAAAATGTTTCTTGATGATCTTATTTCCTTGATCTTGTTCGTTAGCGATTACTATCTGCTTTTCCGTTGATCTTGGTACATTCGTCGCTTGGTTCAATTCTTCTGATATGTGTACCTGCAGCCTTGAATCATCCGACAGTAACAACGTGATATCTTCAGTGAGCACCAAAAACATGCACAGACATTATTTGCATGAAAAACGCGTGCCTTGTGTAAATGAAACCACTTCTTTGGTTCCTGCTGTTTCCTTGAATATCGGTGGAAAAATTGCAAACAACGTCTTGAGGCCCTTACCCAGTAGAGCTGTATTTTTCACCCCCGGAGTCTCCAGATTACGCTTGCAGTTCGAAACCAACAAGCAGTCAGAGTGAAGAAACAAGGAATTCGATAAAGGGTAACAAAGCATGGCTTCGAATATTGGTGCTGCAACCCCTAACGCAGGAAGTTGGAAGCAAACGCCCTCAACCAAATGAACCACGCCCATCGCAAAATCGCTCACTGAAGCTTTGTTTGATCGCTTTATCTTCCCAATTTTCTTGAATTCCAATCCAAATTGTTCTTCCATGTCTTTCCTAACCAGTTCCCGCGCTAAGCATCCCGGAAATTTAGGGACACTCCTTCCTTCATAACGTTCATTGAAGACAGGTCCACCTTCCAATTTATTATCCTCAACACATCAGAAAGAATATATGGTCCCAGATCCGAGTTGACCCTTCGCATTTCCATGTCTTACAGTCGGAAAATTTCCCCATCATTTAGTATATTCTACCGCTGATTCTCTTCTTCATTACTTCTATCCGCCGTAGAACTTCGTTCCAGAAATCTTGCAGCTGTGTGTCGTGATTGTTCGAACTGCGCTTCACAACAGCTCTCTCTTTGCGAATATACGTGCGTACATTGCTGGATAAGGTCAGCACTGTTTTGTGTTGATGTCTTGGTGTCCAACACACTCCTCGATTCTGGGTACTCGAAAAGGATGGTAACAAAGTTTCGCGAATTTGAGTATCCAAGATCTTCTGCAATGTACTGAATCCATAACTTAATACCGTTGGCCTCAAGCTGCTTTGGACGTAAGGATTCCAACCCGAGAGAGTCCATATGCTCGATATCAATCTTAATGTCGCAGCACCTACAGCATCCAGCTGTAGCACATTGGACAACGCAGTTCAAATTACGAATGACCAACAAGGAGTAGTGGTTTCTCGCGGAGATAGGAACAAAGAGAATCTACGTGTTTAGAATTCCACGCCAAATTCCCATCTTCTTCTCTTTCCTTCTTTTCTCTCTAAAATACGCTATCTTTGGTTATCAATCTCAAAACATGGTCTGAACTCGGACATATCAAGAATGAAAAGAATTCATAAAATTATGTAAAAATTAAAATTATTCTGATTGACACGAACGTGTAGCGCAATTGAAAAGAGGAACATGAAACAGACTCCATTGAGCATAACATCCGGGCTCTTAATAATAGAATCGTACTCCGAAATTTTGAGGAGGAAAGCTCTCAGTCCACGGAACTGTATTGAACCGCATTATTCGATTCCGACTCGGATTCACTGGTCCTATCCTTGCAGTAATCATCTTCGTCGTCGATTTCGATAACTTCCTCTGTATTTTTTTTAACAAGTTTCGTCGCCTTGCTCCACTTCTTCCTTCTGATATGACTACCCATCACAGATGGACATCATCCTCCGTTTCAACACCGATATAGACCATCTCATTTCTCTCCGCACACCCATTTGAGATTTCCTTTCCTTCGCTGAATTCAACGCTCTATTCATGCACTATGGAGATATCCTTCTTCGAATTGTTCCTTCTGTTACCGTTCTTGAAAGGGCTAACTTGTGAGGGCTTCCGTCTGGCGTGTTCGACACTGGATCTCACAGCACCATTTGAATCACTGCGCTTTTTTTCATCTCGCGCCCTTTATTGAGTTGCGTATCCTTACTTTCCTCACGATCTCATTTCATTCCGAATCTAAATCTTTCTCCCGTCCATTGGGATTAAGTCCCAGTTTTGACTCGATTTTTGGTGCTTCAGTGGCATCGCTAGTTATCTGTGAAAGTAGAAGGCCGAAATAAGCGGAAAGAAGCCGCAGAACGACAATCCAAAACAGGAAAGATCACGTAGAAGGATGATCCGAAAGGCGATTCGGAGAATAGGGTTGAGAATAAAGGATGGAGAAATTCTTTGTGCACGGAAATAAATGAATTTAATATGCCAGGCTTGGATAAATACGACAATTTACAACATCGTGAGTGGCCGAAGGCGCTTGCTTAAATTTTCAGTCCGATGAGTAGAAAGTGAAGCCCCTGAAGAGCGTATCTGCAAAGAAGATTCCTGGGGACGAGAATGAAAAAATAGGAAGCAATAGTGGGAGCGGGAAAAAGGTACCGACCTATTCCGGGTGAGGACAGTATGATGAAAGAGATTTTTTTTGGAAGACTTTCGCTCATGTCTGAAGATTAGTTTACTGTAAGGCATTACAGTTAGAAAAGAACAGGTTTTCCGCCAGAGAGCGGGAAATCCCTCCTTTATAGAAACCATGTTTATAATTTTTCTATTTGTTGTTGCCTTTGTGAGGGAATTAGTCTTATCTACTTTCGATAGTGAGGAAAATTGTTGTATGGTAGTAGTATACTGTACAGTTCTCCACGCGATCGACCCTGTCATCGCAAGATCCTTTAATCGTTGGAAGCCTAAATATTACAGTATAGTCCTGCAGTCTGTAACCATACCATATGAAGTATTATAGCCATTGTTTCTATAAGTACACGTGTTTTATTTGAGTTCATTGACGTGTTTTACAACAAAAATAACAACAGGTGCATCCATGAGGGAAGCTAATGGCTGCTCACGAATTGTACAGTAGTACAGTGCTCATGTCAGGCAGTAAACTACTAGCAACTTGAAGTAAATATAAATCAAGTCTTACTGTACTGCACAGTACAGTAGTCACGAGGGGCTGCAATCCTGTGCAGATAACACACTGTGGATCGCACAGTAGTTAATTACAGAGTCATCACTGTCCACCGTGATCAAGTAATTATTTATCTCAAGCTAGTGACATGAATACGTTTATCATAAAATTAGCTTTTGACTATCCTACTAGGTATTGAGTAGATGGTGACCGTGAATAGTGACCCACACGAAAAAATATGGTTTTGCTAAAAATTTTTCGTTGCAAAGAGGTGCAATATATTTCAAATTATTTAGGGACAAGATTGACTCAATCAAAAATTCATGTGTATTTCTTAAGTATTAGAGAGGTATTAATGCAGACAAACGGAACATTTGGGTACAAGTTTAAGTTAACTATGATAAATTTAGTTAAATAAGTAATGTATTCTTACGTATGAGGTGTTCTACTTGATATGGCTAGACCCGCCCCCGTGAAAGCTGTGGAAAACTATGGGCGGGTGAGATACATCCTCATGGAAAGGCATCCAGCTGTAGGTGTCAAACCCAACGCAGTATATTACTGCGATTATCACAGTTATCCACTATGTCCTATGAGTTGCCTTTTCCCAGCTTTCAGATGGGGCCTTACAGTTTCGTCAACAAAAGCGTACACCGATTGCTGATTATCGTCCAGGAAATAAAGTACCCAATCGCCCCCCCTCGTGTAGACAACATTGGAAAAGTTTATTTGATGGGAATCATTTAAATTCGAATTGCATTTCTGGTTTAGTGTTTCCTAAACCAAAAAGTCAGTTAGCAAAGAAATGAAGTGACGGGTACTAGAAATGAATCTCACTACACACATGTGGGAAAAAAGGCTTCATGGTTTGCGTCTGTAACTTGTAAATTATATTTACTGAACCTCTACAGAAAAAAATGAACGCCAATTCAATGGCATGTAGGCAATAAATTAAAACCCAACTTAGAATAGTAGGATACTCTCTATTCAACAAGACCTTTCTTGCTGTTATTGCAGGATTTGGTCCTGCTATATATCCATTCATCTAGAAACTATGAATAAAGTACTGAAGGAATGTATATTTCCGGTCAGTCCGATCACTGATAGCGGGGAAATGGAACTTTAAGTACTAAAAATAGTATATGTCCGAAAAATCTTGATTCTTGCAACATTAATGATTCTTCAGTACAATAACAAAAATTGAGTTTGGAAGATATCAGACTTCATGCAGCATTAATATGTTTTTTGACACTAGTAATAACAAAATTTGAATTTGGCAGTACAATAGCATATTTGAAAGTTTCAAAGGTCCTCAACTTCATGGAATAGTTAATGTTCAGCTCCAGCAGGATATTATAGTATATTATAGTGACAGGCCCCCATAAAATACACATAAAACGTGAGCAGTATGTTTTACATTGTTTATAACGGATTTTTTTTCTTACGATTCGTTGGCTTTTCACTGAAGTCGAAATATTTACAATAAGGGTATTTTCTTTATTCAATGAAACCTAGAGGCAAATCTCGCAACCCTTGCAAAAAGCACAAGAGAAGGCGACTTTTTTCTACAAAGCGAATCTGGGACACAGAGAGCAGGCGTCAATTGTGGGCTTGTAACGATGAACCAATTGCTTGAAAAAAGTTGTCACATCGTTGCGTCCGATCATTTATTTGCATTTTCAAGTGTACTTTCTCCTGTAGGCGAATATGGAAGCTTTCTTCAGATATCCGAAATATCACGGGATTAGTGCACATTCACAATTTTAATGGATCGAACCAATCTGATTGTGATAATTTCAGAGAAAAATCATCTTGTACTCACCCAAGAAAAATATGAGGAACAATTCGATAGTAGGAAATAATACTGAAGTTTAGGATGTATGTAAAGAATATCCAGTTTCTGATTCTGACAAAAATCTAAATCATGCAGGAGTTCAAGATTCTGGGTCGGTTATTTACATTCCTGGCCCAGAATAAGAGACAAAAGGCGAATCGGAGCTCTCCTTTTCCAGTAAAAAGTAAATAAAAACCTATAATGAAAGAAAGTTATTTACGAAAGGGTGAATGAGCTGCAGATATTGAATTCTCCTTGAGGAGGTTTATTAGTAGAATATTCAGCAACACTTCAAATTTAAATGAAATAATAGTTCGGTTTCAACGATTTAATGGCCATTGAAAAACTGTTCCTGATTTTATTTTGCTGATTCAGGATTTTCAAAAATCCAGAACCGGCTGGTAAACATCAGGAAGAAGCATAATCCCAGTCAATGGTCTCCCATCTAATTTATTTTTTAGGTACTAGAACGCGTAAACTTTTCCAAAATTGACTCTAGATATAAAGCATTAGGAGGATATACTATTTTTGCTAGGGAGAAGAAAAAGAATGACGCTATACTGTTTGAAGACAAGTCCGCACTACATGGACCTCGGGTTCTGGTTGACGAACGACACCGGACAATGGCTGAACCAATTGCCCAATCAAGCGAAAAAAGGAGCGCAAGAAAAACTCCACCACCTGAAAAGATGATTCAGGAGACTTAAAGAAACTTTACTTGGAATAGCTACATCTGGGCTTCTCAGAATTTTTAATTTCAACTTGTATATGATTCTATTCAAAAAGCTTCATTAAATGAATGTTTATACTAAGTTTGAAATAAAAATCTTGAGCCCAACTATAGTACTTACATAGATTTGAAAGGGTCACGAATATGCTTCGCACTGTATGGAAGAATAGCCCTTCTTCGCCATCCAAAACTGGCTATACTAATTGTACTGGATTGCCTCACGTCAGCACTCACTAGGAAAGTTACCACGTAATAAAATTCTTGATTCCTGATAGATCAATCCAAAAACCTATACAGACCATTTAATCGCGCTTTCTTTTATAATATTGTTAATATTGTTGTGAATACCCATTTTGGGTGTTATAAATAAGATTCCTTGATCCTATTGTTTATATCACTTTCGGATTGGTCGCGAGAAAAGCCCTCTGCTCACCGCATAGAATACATTAAAAGAGCTGTAAAATTCTCGAACTGCAATATTTTCCCTGTGGAAATTTATTTTTGCTCCCTCAGATCGCTCACAGCGTAAATTGACCGATCAGAGGAATTCCACTCGGATTGTATGGAAATTTACAGTATTGATCTCTTAAAATCCTCCAGGCTTACCATAAATAACGTGCAATCAGTGAATTTAAATCAGATTGGACTGCAGTTCAGGTGTCCGTATTGCCAACCATATCATTACAATTGTTCAATATTTAAAAATAGGAAACAGGAAACTGTATGATATAGTCAGAATGACCCACCAACACGTTTCCATCGTTTTCATAACGTGTTTAGGGAACTACCAGAGCAAAACACTGCCGGCTTCTCTGCAAAAAACGTGGTATTGGGATTCAACCCATGATCATGCATATTTAAGGCTGTATCAGCGACTGTTTTCTTGGTAGAGTACAGTAGGGTTCTGAAAATCTTTTTTTAGGCGAGGTACATCAACTGCAGCCGATAAAATCCAGCTACTAACGAGTGTTTCTCGCCTAAGTTTCATGCATATTGCGGTTCTTGTTAGGTGAAGACTCTCGAGTCATCAATTTTAGTTACCTAGATCTGCCTCTCGGAAATTTCGCTCTAATCAAGTATAAAAAGTTGAGTTATTACGTATCATACATGTTTGCAATAATTATGGTTAGAGGTAAACGCCTTTTAGCTGATATAACCAATAAAAAGCCGGTCCAATTCTCAAGTAGCACAACAAGGGGATATAAAGACCAATTATTTATTTTACGTCAATTTATCCAGAACTTGACTCGCAATGTCACGCTTCTTACACTTTCCGTGACGATTTCTAATCGATGGTAATCACATTTATTTTGGCGCGTCCTGCAAAAGAATTTCTCCGGGTTCCAGTGTGAATGTAATTAGTGAAGTATCCAACAACAAAATTCTGAGCTACACAGGTACTGTATAACTGAGGGCAGCTGAAGTTTGAAAATACGCCTTTAATTATATCGAAACATACATTCTTTGCGCTATTAATCTTCACAAAATAAAAAAGTTAAAAAATTATATCACGTCTCTACGTGCTAAAAACACTTTAGATGATGGAGTTAAAACAAGTTTATCTGTGCTTTTTTGATTGTTTCACCAACCTAAATAAACCTATGGGTGAAAGTCTATATTCAAAATTATTTTTGTTCATCAAATGAGGTACAATCACAATAAAGTGTCTCGCGGCTCACTTCACATTGACACTCGGACGATGGGAAGCAGTGGAGGTACGGATTTCTTTGACGTGACGTTCTTCAATTCGCTGGTGCGCTCCCACAGGAGGCCCCAAATGTTTAATTCGCTCACCTCCCTCAATGCGATTGTCTCTGGGAAGCATAGAAGATGTGAATCTTTTATTGCAACCTCCGAGAGAAGTAGGCTCGTGCATATCCCTATATCTATTCTCAGAGGTATGAACTCGAACGCATATAGTGTACTAACTGACGTCCCACGGAACGTGGCCGTGAGCGCAATGGAGGCACACGGCAAGGTCCGTACGGTATTTATTCAGATACACGCTTGCGCGGCCGTAATTTCCAACGCAGAATGTCTGCTGGACATCCTTGAGCCGGCTTTTTAGGGAGATTTAAGGGGCACCACTAGTCACCCTGTATGATATTCTGGGCCACAACCGACAACATCTTTCAAATATTAAATCGCCCTACATTTTACATCAATGAAGGTTCTATCCTATGCCATCAAGTTCCGCAGGTAGCAACTGGCCACACTTTTCATGCATTAAACCCAAATTTCCGACCCTCTGAACCATGATTCGATCAAAAGATTGGAAGAATCCCAATCTTGCCCCGACTTGAAGTAAGTCAAAGACATCTAACTCCGACACCATTTCAAATATCTTAATTCGAAACGAATGTCGAAAAGAATACCAAATGGAAATTTTGATTCTATTGTAAAATATAACGGAGGATTCTGTTTGGGGATATACTGTATATTGGTGCTTTGAACCAAATATGGACTGCATATACCTTGCAGTTATTCTTAGGAACATTCTAGTAGTAAGAATGATGTTTTCTAGAGCAGGAATAAAACATAGATGTATCAGGTCAGTTCCTTCATTGTGTGGGAGATTAAATAGTGCACTTCGTCTCGAAAGTTGCTTGAACAGAAGTAACTGAAAGCACTAAATCTAGACATTATGTAAAGCTTTTTATTAAGAATTTTTACCTGTCAGCGGTGCGATAGGCAAGGAGATATGCGGTGCCAGGGCCTTTGCGCGAAGCAAGGCCCCGTATCCGGTAGAAAATGGGTTTTTAGGGGGTAGTTTCTCTTCTGCTGCTTTCGCCGTCTGTGAGCGTTTCCTCTGGTAAAAACCGACCAAAAAGCTGTCTGATGACTGGGAGGAGTCTTTACGCAGACACACAGATGCTGTCTCACTATATCGGTCTGACCTCTACGGGTCAACGGGCGGCAACGGCATATGGAGGTGATCAGTCCTCGCCGAAGCTTGGTGAGGAAAGATGTGGGGGTTGCTGCACTGAGCGCCTTTGAATAGGAACTTTCAGCTGCCGTGGGTCGCATAGGAAGTCCATAAATTTCTGTGGCCGTTGCAAGTCCCAGACGTACGTGCAGACTTGAATTTGAATTTTCGAAACCGTTATATTTGGACCTAAAAGAAAACCCGTTTCAACGGTACGTTGTAAATCAGTGAATTTCTCAACCGCACCTGAGTAGATTTGCCCATGTCTGTATTGTACTCTACAGTGTACTGTAAACCTATGGCCTGGTTTACTCACTTCAGGAACACACCGGTCAAAGTGGAACATTGCACTCTAAGTGCTTGCACACTTACTTTATTCTTTCCTGTCCTGATTTAGGGCAAGAGTAACCTATTTTCTTCTATCATGGTCACAGAAACGCACAGCGCTATATACTGTACAGTATACTTTACCGTGCCATGCCACGACCGCCCACCCTCTTCAGCATGCAGCGGGAAGATACACCTGAAACTTCTGGAAGTATCTCCCCACGGTGCGGCGCTGTACAGTACTGAACGAGGCCCATTGTGGGGCACGTACATTACTGTACTTGGCATGCAGTAATCGAAGCGCCACAGCCCCCTTTAGGTACGCTGCCGCCCGGTCGTACCGCGCAAATACTGTGCGCACCGAAATTACTTTTTTCTTTTTCACCCTCGCCTCCCCGTTCATGCCGCACCACCCTTCCTGGAACCTTTTCTTTCCCACTGCAGTACGCACCCACTTTGGAGCCTTCTCCTTCTCACTACTGCACGCACCCACTCCGGATGCTTATCCTCAACCTTGCGTTTGTGTCCGAGTCCTTCCCCGTCAGCCAGCAAGCGAACGCTGAAGCGTGCCCTGGCGCAATAGTACTGCCGATGTACTCGCGAGAGCGCGCGAGACGAGGAAAGGGTCAAATTCACCTACACAAAGTGTGGGGAAGGTCTTTTGAAGGGACAGAACCGTGGCCTTCCGATCTCCGCTTTCTTCGTTTTCCTCTTGCCAACCGCATCCCTAATCCTAAAACCTCTCTTTTTCCCTTCTTCTTCTTCTATTCCGTCTTGTTATTTCCCCCTTTCTCCTTTGTTTTCTTCCATCGTCATCTTATCTTCGCTGACCGACGAGAGTCGCGATCTACCTCTGCAGATGGCACGAATTCGACAGACGGCCGCCAAGAGCGCAAAGGGTATGGCCACCCGCGGTCAGCTGGCGGCGTAAGCGGCACGGATATTCCCATTGTCCCCCTCCTAGGTTACTCTTCCGGTGGTTGCCCGCTTACTTGTAATCCACGGCATCGTCAATATATCGTTCCATGAAGGCTCTAAGCTACGTTTCAAAGTACAGTCCGAAAGTTCTACGCCCTCTTCGGTGGCCAGATTGCGCCCTTTTTTCGCGCATTCGACAACAAAGAGATGGCGTTCGACGAAACGTATGCGCTTAGTCTCGCAAAGTTAACCTATGACCGCTGCTTGTACAGGTCGCTTCCCGAGGGCTTGGTAGATGCCCAACGTTTGCTGGTGCAGTGGGGACAAAATCTACCGTGCGACGATGAGGAGACAGGAGATACCTACGTAATTATCCTCCATAATATGGCCTGCAAGGGTTATAAACAACAGTACCACCATAACGTCGACTCCGATAGGTTCGAGCTTGGCCATTCCGATCGGATTTGAGCATACCTTTGTATCTATTACTAGTGTCAACGCCAACAGAACAAGAAATTTGTTCTCTCATCTACTCCATCACGAGAACCTCGGGATACACGGTCCCACTGGCTCCTTCCTCTTTGTAGCGTACCATTCACGGACATTCATGAGGGTTGCATCGGCGCGTCCATCGAAAACGATCTGACCGGGCTCGGGGATAGCCATCAGAGGCAGAAGTGGTTTGAGACCTTTCGAAGTTTGTAGAAAACCAAACAGCAGAATAACTCTGCAGGTGGTCGCGTGCGTGACCTTCGCGACGCTCAGAAGCACCTCTCTCCGAGGGACTTTTTCCTGCAGAAGGTTTCGCCGCTCAATGCATCCGTCTTCCCCTTTTTTCGCCTTCCAGCGGGAGTCAATATCGTTAGATTAGCCAGTTCGAGCGGTGTCAACTACTGCGTTGCGGTGAACGCCAGTCTGAAGCTACTTCTAGACCTTCTGAATCCCAAGCGCTAGAACTATCAGTTGGAGCTTTGAAAGAGTGGGTACGTCGAAGCTCGGAAATCCACTCAAATCGCGAGGTAAGGAGGTTAATGATTCTCTGGAGTTACACCTCTGAGCGCCCGCGTCACTGCAAAGGGGGCAAGGGGACCAAGCAGAAGCGCATTGCCCGTGAGAGGGACCATGCGGGACCCTCGTCTAGCACTTGACATGTTCTCCGAACGTGGACTTTTTCCCAATAAGTTCCATGGTTTTTACTTCCAGTCGTCCCATTTTTATGCTCTCTTCTTCTACATTTTTCTCAATGCTTTTTAGTAAATTACAGCCCTTGTAGTACATACTAGCATACGAACATGAATCGTCTCGTGTGCCACTCGACTAGTGGAGGATAAAATCTCGTAACGCGGATGGTAGGTCGTTACTCTGCGCGGTCCGTAAAAGAACGACTCAATCGCTAAACACCTCTGAGTCATATGGAAAGGTGTTCCATGGAAGGATAGGAGGCGAGATATGGCGCGGTCAGAGTATGAACGGAAGATCCGATCAAACGTCGAACTGTGATGCTCAAACGAGATAGAAATTGGAGATTTCCGCTGGGGACCGGCGTTTGACATCGCTGAAACAGATAAATAGGCGAAAGGGGAGCAGAAATATCTGGATAGAGACTAGATAATAAAGAGATCGCAGCCTGAGACACCGCCTCCAGGTGTAGGTTTGTGTAGTTTTGGATAGGAGAAGGGTCCGTTTCACGGTCGCGCCTTCGGAAACCATACAACACTTTCGGGAGTGCCTCCGCCCAGTCCCATCCGTTCTCAACAATACACTTCTGTATAATGTGATTGATAGTGCTTACCATTCTTTATGCTCTTTTGTTAGCCAGTGGGGCGTAAGGGAGAACGGCCTTCCACTCCATTCCATGTTCGCTCATAAAGCTTTTTGACAGACGCGGCAAGAAATGACATTGTATTGTCCGACATGACCCTCTTCGGCGGCCTGAATGGCAATATTATGTCATCTTTAAATAACTTGATCTCTATATCAGTAGTATGATTCATCATCGCCCATGAAATCGGCCAACAAATTATGTGTTCCACGCTAACGCGAAATCCTTTCCGGACTTCGACGGCTTGAATGGCCCTGCAAAGCCAATCGAAAACGTTTCGAAGAGTACGGTGATGGGATCTCTTAGGTTGATGTGGTGGGTCGGAAGCCTGTGAGCATGTCGCTAGCCATCGCATGCCGCCACGTATTTCTTGATGTCGCGGTTCACTGGTAGCCACCAAAAGCGATCCCTGACAAACTTTTGCGTTGATCCAACATCCTAATGTCTATATCTTCGTAAAATGTTGCTATTATCTCGGGTGTTGCACCAGCGGGAGCACGACACGTAGCTTCTTCTTCTCGCGCCGGAACAGTGTAACGTTCCAAAGCATAAACTTCTTCCCGTTCCCGCACAGCCTTCTTTTTGTCGTTTCTTGGACCGTTTCCCAGCCTGAAAACTTTCCACATTGGGGATCAGCCAACAAAAGTGGCCAATAATCCTTCTAAGAGCTTCTACGCCTTTTCTTTTCCATGCATCCGGCCGCCAGTTGGCCTGCGCAAAAGATAATGGGCCGTTCCATGGGCGACACTAAGACGATACTTCAACTGAAAATCTTACTCGGACATTGAGTCCAACCACTTGGCAAGCCGCCAGTGAATTTCCTTCATCTTAAACGCTGATTGCATGGATTAGTGGTCCGTGTAAAACCCAAAAGCTTGTCAGACAATAGATACACTCGGAACTCCTTAAGGGAAAAATACAGCGAGAGCCTCCCGCTCGCTCGTTGAATAGCGGCGCTCCTGTCTCGTCATCGTACTTGACGCGAATTGGATGTATTGTACCTTCCGTCCTCCTTCTTTTGGGAGAAGAACACTCCGAGTGCAGAGGAAGACACGTCAGTCTCCACTATGAAAGGGTGGTCGAAGTCCGGGAACGATAGCACTGGTAGCGTAGTCAGCGTTTCCTTAAGTACTTGAATGCCTCATGTATTTCCGGAGTCCACTTCAAGGCCTTTAAACTGAAGTGCCAGCGTGCAGCACCGCAGAAATATCTATAAACTTCCTGACGAAGCGCCGGTAGTACCCCGCTAGCCCGAGAAAACCCCTCAATTCGGTCATAGTCCTCGGTTCAAGGGCCCCTTTATATCCTTTTTCTTATCGGTGTCGACCGTTATACTCGCAAAGTTGACCATGTAACCAAGCAACTTGACCTCCGAGTGCGCCAAACTGCACTTTGCCACCTTGAGCTTCAGCTTTGCCACTTGAATCCTTTTGAACACCTCCTTAAAATTTCCGACGTGTTCTTCCATTCTCTGGGGGAAGATGACCAAGTCATATATGTAAACCATGGCGAAGGGAGGATACCCGAAGTTCATTCCTGAAGAGGCCGAACTCCGCAACCACATTGTACTTCCGAAATGGTCCGGAGGGTCGGATGACTTTTTGTTCTTCTTCATCTTGCTTTTCTTCTTCAGAGGAGCCAGATGACTATTGGATGGCGAAAGACATGGGCCTTCTTCAGCAGCGTGTCGATGTCCATAAAATTATCCCTGCGCTGTTTTGGAAGGGCATAGTCCATCAGCACTCCTCTTGGTCGCGGCCACCACATCGGCCTACAAAAACTCTTGACGGCAATAACAGGGTCTTCGCCGCCCTTTTCTTCCATGCAGAGTTCCTCTTTGAACTCCAACCATTTTCCTTCGATTCCAACGTGTCTGCCTGCACTCTGACGCTCCTTTGACCAGCACTTTGTCTCGGAGTGGCCTATCCTCCTATAGAAAATAAAACGGGTGTTCTTGTGGGGATTCTGAGGACAATGAGTGGCATGGTGTCCCTTTTACACAGATATGCTGCAACTATAGTCCTCGTCAATAGCTGTATCCAGTACTGCCTTTTTCGAACTGATTTTTAAAAAAGAGAAAGCTCCGCGAGCTCATCTGTGAGCTGATAAAAATTCTCTACCAGCTGAGGCGTCTCCTCGGCGCGAGCGTCAGGCGTCTACAGAATCCTCCTAGGAACTATCGGCGGCGCCGGGGCTGCGTTTTGATTGGAGAAAAAAGCTTTCTTGCCAACCTGAAATCTATCCCCTTGTTGGGCCCATTATAGTACGTGGGAGTCTGAAACATTACTGACTGTGCCACATCCTGGGGCCCCCACTGCTATTTGAGTAAGCCCAAATGATGCCGTGTCATTGAAGTCCACCCTTTTGTATAGGGCGTCAAGTCGCGAAAGAGACCCTCCTATGTCTCCGGTTTTGAATCCAGCGGCCACAGCCCCGTGAATCTATTCTTCCATACTCACATTCTTACTGAAATTCTGCGAGCAGCTTCTTCTTTAGGACATCTTAATTCTTCGCCTCATCTGTGAAAGAACCGAAACGTACAAAAGCGCCATAGTAGACGTCGAATGCAGCCCCCTCCGGGTGGCAAAGGATCTGTAGGGCCTTCTAGTGTCCGTTTTTTTCTCTCATCACGACGTTCTCAAACGCGAAAAGAAAACGGCCGATGTCAGACAACGGATGTCTATCGAAGGATAAATGGGGGTGATATTTGTTGGCGTCCGTCATGTCAAACCTTGGATGCGGTACCATTAAGTGATTGTAAATTTCATTTATTCCATCCTTTACTGCCCAGGCCAAGCGTAACCTACTTCCTTCTATCATGGCCGCAGCAAATCACAGCGCTATATACAGTATACTGTGCTGTGCAGCGCCTCAATCACCCACCCCTCTCCTGGTATGCAGCGGGGAGATACGCCTGAAATCTTGCAGAAGTATCACCCCAGGTTGCTCCGCTGTACACTGCTGTACAATTCCCATTGTAGGGCACGTTCAGTACTGTACTTGGCATATAGCAATCTACGTGCCAAGAACTTTTGCCAGCATATGAGCCAGAAATTAAACGTCGGGTGATTGAATATTTGAAAGATATGATCGGTTGTCGCCCAAAATTGCCTACAGGGTGCCCAGTGATAACTCTGAGCCGAAGTGAATCTGGCAGTGATATTCATTTAATAATTCGACTCTGCTGTATGACACGGTGTATAGAATGACATACTAGAACGCATAAAGTGGTTAAACAGGCATTACCTTAACCAAAAAGCGGCTAATTTTATGAAGGGATTCTCCTCTACTTACTGGTAGGGTCGAGTGAGGCGTCATCATCTCCTGCCGCAACACTTCACCGTAATGCTCAGAAATATGCAATGCAGTTGACTCGGTATCAGCCAGCAAATGCGGTATCAATAAATGAACCCCTTGTTCTCTCATTCTATCAGCATTGCAACAAAATATGATTTTCAAACTAAACATATTCTCTACTTTTATATATCGCGAAAAGTCAAAGGATGCAAACCAGACTAGCGGCGTTAGCGGCGAGCGTGAAAACTGTAGACTTTTTGCCGGTATAAATCATTTGAAAAGGTAGCAAATAAAAAATTTGGTGATCTATTTTACTCCCGGGCCCAAAACGGCGAGGCATTTTATGGGAATTAGATGCCGTCTACCATGTCTAGCAGATCTACAAACTAATACCTTAACTCCTTGACGGGTAATATTACGGAAGGTCCTAGTGACCCTGACAGTACAAGGATTCTACTGGGTATCACTAAAAGTATAGTAAATATAGAAAACATAGCTATGCACTGTAGATATAAATAACAGTAAGGGCAAAATAGCTTCACTAAATGACTGTAGAGAATACATAAATAAAATGTATGTATTCTACTCGTTTTTGCCCTCCCTATTTTCGCCGGCATATTTTGTTTTCTATCCCAGTCATAAAGTACCCAAAGTTAAACAAGTAGATCATACTTTGCAAAATTTTTCGAGGTAATAAAGTGCATAAAACTTTGCGGTTTTCGTGAGGGGGCCCACAAGGCTGTCCACAGTCCTTAAAAATCCAAGAGTGGACATTCCCCTTTCTCATATGTAATACAGAACTAATATCAATCATGCGGCGCTTTCCCAAAGTGTAGGAGCGCTTGGTGATAACCTAAAAATAACCCCGTTGGGGCTTGTAAGAATTGAGAGCAAAACTTTTTGATTCCAAGCAAGGATTCAAGTTCGTAATTGATCATGTAGTGTACGTCGAATGCATACGCAAAAGAATATTGCTGGCGCCTGTTTAACGGAATTGGAGTGCTTTTGCAATTTGCTGCACCTGACAATCAAATTTTCACGGATCTTAAAGCTTTATCCTCCATAAAAGGCAAATTTCACGTTATAGATGGGGAAATATTGCTTTCCCGTACAGTTTGACTTTGGTTTAAGGAATTTGGTATGTATAAGTAGCCTTGTTGAGAAAACTCGTCATTTAAAACAGCTTATCCCATACTGTAACTTCTTAAAGTAACTTTCCAGGGAAATAGGTATTTCAAAAATCTGCTGGACTACCAGAAAATGTCTTTTTTCCTTCGCTGAAGCGCATGGAAATGTTTTTGAGATCATGTCCTCCGATGATGAGGAGGGGCCTCATCATCGGAGGGGTTAATGGACACTGAAGTGGCACATATGGGGTTTGGGGAGAGTTTAATAGGATATCCGGTTGGTGACATTAGAGAGCTGAAATATGAATTAACTCGCTTTAGTGATTTGCTGAGGCCACATTGGGGAGAACAGTTGACATAAATATCTTTGAAAGCAATAATATTAATGGTGGCCGGTTGTAAAATTTCACTCGGCGCGAAATATGATCTATTTCGAATAATCGATGGATTGTTCAGAATCTGTCCCGTGAAGGGCGTGAAAATAGGATGGTACTAAAGCAACCGAGCCATAAGTCACCTCAGAGAGGTAACTATCCTCAACATAACCTTTGACACGATCTAAAAGAGACCTGTCTAATACCTTAAACGGACCTCATATTAAAATCCCTTTTCGCAAGTTAGAGTTAATGGTGAACAAATGCTTCAAAATTTGTGGCTTTTTTAGTGTTTTCCTTTTCTACTAGAACAAATCTTTTTTGTGATATGGCCTATATTTTCGCTCTTTGTTTTTACAATCGCACCGTAAAACATTCTTTCGATTTCAATTTTTTCAATATGATTTTATCAATTCATTTCTTTTTCATTTTTTCGTTTTCGATATTTTGAGCAAAAATCGAAACTATTTTGGTGGTTGAAATTTCATTTTAATCAGAGCGAGATGGAATTTACCGATTGGATTTCATAAGTTATAATTTCAGACTATCTTAAAATCATTCTGTATAGCCTTCTAGCGATGTAAAATGAATGGCTCTCTTAGCTTCGTTTGCACTTCTGACAGCACTGCATATTCATCTTACTCTGTAAGCGATCCTTGGGTCTGCGGCTTTGTAAATGGCCAAAGTAAGTTTTGGACGCGTTTCATGTAACCTTCAAAAGATTATATTTCCTCTTATTTACAGCAACAAATGTAGAAGTAGCATTATTGTCATCAGCGCGATTAGTCAAATGACATTCAGTTTTGCGGCATAGACGCATTGGAGTCCTCGGAGTAAGTTGATAAGCACTTTCAGCCGTAAAGGGATCTGTTAGATGGATAACTGAGATTTGACGACTTGATACACGTGAAAGAATGAAATCTGAACTTCATCTGAACGAAAACCTACACGTGAAGTGCCTGAATCTGAACCTGAAACTATAGAGGCACCAGTTGTTTCTTTATTGAGTAAAAATGGGGGAATCAGATTGATCTTGGAAGGCTATTTTTGTTTGTCAGGTGGAGGGTACTGGTTGGTTGGCGAAACTGAGACACTCAGACAGTCACAGTTGAGGTGATTCTGACAGAAGTTGACAGCTTAAAGAATTCTGGTCGGTTCAGATCTCATTCTGATCTGAATCGGGCCAGATGGGGTACAGGGCTGCAATATTGAATCGTTGTCCTTATTGCCTACTCGATAGTGTTCAAGAAGATTCAAAAAATGTATTACTCCGTATTTATCTGCATACATATGGCATGCAAAAATGTGGAAATATTCAAATAGATGCACTCTCACAATCAAACAGAAAATAAAATTCTTCCTCAATTTTACAAAAATTGGAAAAACAGAATGGCGGCTTTAGAAGCGATCCCAAAGAGAATGGTGAAGTTTTTTGATAGATCAGGACAGTTAAATAGGTGGAGAATAAAATTTCTGGTGCTCTTTTTTACTTTAGTGCCAAAAACGGAGAGGCATTTTATAGGAAGTGGTTGCCGTCTAACATCTCTAGCACATCTACAAACTACTACATTAACTGCCTACTCTTAATCCTGCGGAAAGTCCTAGTGACCCTGACGCTACAAAGATACCGATAGGCATCGCCAAAAGTACAATGGGATAGTGAGAACATAGACTACGTAGGGAAGTAATTTTACTAAGGAAAAAATAAAGAAACTACGGAACTGTAAATAGTACACAAGTAAACTTTTAAGTATCCTGTTCTTTTTTACAGTATAACCCTACCAAAATTTATTTAGTAGTTTTTCCTACGTGTAATAGGATGCATTCACATCACCTGCTGTCGCTGTCCGCAAAGTCTACTCAACTAATCCTATAGAACTTTCCACAACAGCAACTTTTGAAACTTTAATTTAAATTTCAGAAATACAAAAATAGTTGCTGTTATGTGCGGTGGGTTTGCAGCGTAATAGCATGTATGTACAGTGTGTTCCCAAGCTCTGATTTCATTTTATTTCGACAACTTTTTACGCGCCTTGTCGTTGAGACCCATGAAAAGTTGATACATCGACGACTATTCTGTACACCAGCTGCCGTTCCTGACCACCTCCAGCAAGAAATCTCATCGACCACAGGTTCTAGTATCGAAAAATCAAATTTAGCGCGTACTTCCAAGTTGGCAGGCGACGAACTTCAAATGTATTAGCTTACACTGTCAGCTGGGGTTTGCATGTCCTTTATAAGCCATGAAGTAAAATGATTACACAATGTACTGTACTGTACTGTACTGTAGAGTATGTGAGCGTTCTCATGATGTTCACACCTCATCACTACGGTTATATGCCGTTTGATCTCGAAGTTGAGCTCGATTATTTGTAGGAAATTTTTACAGCGAGAAACTAGGGGCGTTTTAGGTAATGGTGTAATGGAAACACGGGAATGCACCTCAAAGGTATATTGCAACCATACAATCTAATTCATATTGGTCAGCACCGCACACCTTTCTACGTTAAATAGTGGCGGAGGGCGAGCTTCACTTGACAAGGAAGAAAGAAACAAACCTTTTTACCCAGACAAGTTGTCGTGCGGAACCTCAACAGGCGACGGAACTTCTCACTGCATACAACGGTGCGTCGATAAATGACCCTCATTCATTAGAACAGCTTGGTGATTGTCATTCATTTCATAATGTACAGTAGCAATATTATGAAACCAGCCATCTTTTTTTTACCATCAGCGACGTCGACTGGTGTCATTAATTATCGTAAAACGGGCTTAGTAACAGATCTCTATTCTAAGTATCAACAATTTTAAGAAAGTTAGAGGGTGATTTCGGTTTACCTCACTGATTAACGTTTTAGGGCTAGACTTAAAAGAGACAGGCAAGACATATATATGTACAAGAGTTCCTGAAACGACGAGAGAGTCAAGCGGGACCATCCGTAACAATGTATCTGTCACACCACTGTACAGTATAATAGAGGATTGTTCGCTCCAACTATTTCAGGTCTCCATTACACATTGATTTAACAAAGAAAATAGATAGGGGTATATGAATATACGTTAATCTTACAGATTTTTATACCTATTGTTTTTATTTATCCGTAATCAATTTATTTGACGTAGTGGTGCCCTACAGATATTTATGGTAGTTTTTAGTAGTTATATCTTATCAGTACCTATTCTCTACTTTCTGCAATAGATTCTAGCGAGTCAGCAAGAATCAACACGTACTATACTAGAGCTACAGTACTGACTATGAAAAGGGAGCGGGTCTTTTGGACTCTTGGGGTAATCTAGCTACATTTCGTTGATCCTTTGCCCTCACCCTCCTGAAAACCACTGTCATAGTCTCCAATACTCCTTTAACTGCGCCCCAGCTGCTTTTCTCTCTGTTACACCGTCGCGAAACGCGGAAGTTCTCGGTGTGGTACTCTTAGATCCTACATAAAAACTATCCTAAACATCTCTCAAAAGCCATAATAGACTCAAAAAGCTACGCATAAAAAATTGTGGGGAATAAATCACGCTCCCCGAATGAACACCCAATAACCAACAATTAAAGCTGGCCGCAATGTACATTACAGCTTCTGTACCATTATTTTACTTCAAAACTCAAAAAGCACCACACCTTTCCGTACATCTCCATTGGATTCAAAGCCACATTATTTTCCTCGTCATTCGTCACTTCAAGTCGTCCAGTTTCCACTTCGAATAGTGAACGTGGGCACAGGCTTGAGCCTACCTCTAGTAGATGGTATGATAAGAGATTTTAATCTTTTCTGCTTCGCACTTTTCGCCGCATTTAGAGAGGGCATCGGTTTGAAGGCCCATCCTCTCCTGATAGAGTTGGTAATGGAGTTAAAGAAGATAGCATCAAAAATTTAGTCCCTTTGTTGCTTCCATTGTTTGTATGGTTGGTCTTGTGCAGTGAGGAACATATGCGGAATATACGAGAGAATACCGAGCAGCTCTTGTGAGGCTTTTTGCGAGAAATTGTGACTTAACGGTCATGGCGGCTGATATTATTGACTCCATTCAAGCAGTTAATGAGTTAGTCGTCGTAAAATTGAGTTTTGTCTGGTAATACCCTCTCTGGAATATAGTGGCGGGTGAAGAGGTAATAATTGGCAGTAATATTAAAGCCAAACTTAGAATTCACAAGGTTCAATCTTTGCCTGGGGTCCGGGGCATTCGGGCCCTTCAAACATTCTTTTGCACCCGGGACGACCTCTGAAGTGAGAAACAGATACCTCCTAGAATTCACGTGAGGAAATATTTTTTTATTGCCTCATAGATTGCGGCTGTGGTGTTTTTCGTGAACAAATCTAACTGAATAAGAAAATCATAGACGACAGGAGAGTGATCAAAAACCGCTGATAAGCGTCTGTAGCGGCACCGTACGGTCCAATCTCCTCAGCAGGAGCTTGAAACAAGGCATAAAAAGCGAAGCAGGAAATTGCAGAAAATCTCTCCTCCCAAAGCAAAAGTTCGCCGCCACTAACAGTGTCGTCCAATCGATTTTAAATTAATATCGGAAGCTTGGATACGAAAATGAAAATGTTGGACAGTTTAGCGGTTCAGCGATTTTCACTTATTAAAAGATCTGAAAAAACTATTAAAGTAAGCCCAATTTCGAGTAATACCCACTTCTTTATTTTCACATGGAACTTTTCAATTAAAGAAGCTGATTAGTCAAATATTATAGCAAAACAAAGTGAAATCACAATAATCGGCAACATTCAAAGTCTGTTTTATGGAATGTCGATGCGTAGGAGATTCAAACGGGAAGACCGAAAAATCCTTTGAAGTAGATTAAATCAAAAGAATTCGGAACCTGTTACAATGCTTGATTGGTAATATACCATTTATAGGAATACAATTCGGATATTGATATTCTCAGAGCCGAGTAAACTATAACGGAGGTTCCAAGCGAAGACGATTCCACCGTTGTATATTTGTGGAACGAGAGCAGGTAAATAAGGATTGAGTATCAACGAGCTTCAAGGTAGTATAGAATGAGCACAGTCTACCGCATATCGTCACAACTAGCGTAAAGAAAATTAGTGACTAGAGAGAATATATTTTCAAGGTAAATCTATTCGTCCCCTGCAAAGCTCCTAGACACCAAGCCAGAAATTAATTGATACTGATATGATGTCTTACAAATAAGCATAAAATATTCGCGAACCATGGAATATATTGTCTTAAGTTTCCGTCTGTTCGTTACAAAAAAATTATGACATGTCCTTCCACCAAAGGTAATAAAATCATTGAATCTAGAACATATTATACGAATTAGGTCCCCTTTTTGTTTTTTTTTTGAAAATTTTCTGATTTATATCAAACATTATAAGTGAATTAATCAAGAACTTTCTGCACAGAACACGACCGAAATTGAAACAATAGAAACATTAGAATCCAAAGGAATTAGGAATGAAAGTTTTTCGTATTTATTGTATAAAGTACACCTTCCTGCGACAAAAACACGATCTAAAGACATTTATTTTTAAATATTTTCTTCAGAATCTGTTCAATATTTTTTTGTTTGATCCCAAGATCAAATCCAAAAAGAAACAAAAATACTGAAATCACAAAAAATATCGATACCTTCTGGGTACAGAACAGTTATTAACTCGAAGTTGCACCAATTTTATGTCATGACTAGAAACTAAAGTCATTTATTACAAGCTTCTAAAGTAGTCCTCATTTGGATAAGAGAAGATGTAAAACGGATGAAAATTATTACAAAACTCTCTCTGAGATAAAACAATGACATATAACCATTGATGTATTGGCGTTGTCATCAATATTGCCGCATTGAACATAAACACCAGCCTAAATCAACTTTAAGCCAATTTACGGTTCTTCAACATAGAATCCAGTATTATCTCCCACATACAGCAAAAGCTCTGTACAAAAGACTCTTGACCCCGCAATCAGCTGTGTAAGCTCCATGTTCGTACTTACTCTTCTGCCTCCATCATATGTCCGCCCCTGCAGGTACCATTTAAGCAGATAAAAAGGCAGAGAAAGTACTAGGAGAAGTATGAAAATCTAGTTCGCCGTGGGAAAAGCGAAAGGGTAACCCCGTCAAACGAATTCCCGAAAAATTACTACAGTTCTGCCCAAACAGTTCAGTATTTAACCGACTGCAGCCATAAATTGATATAGCGTTACTATAGAGTGTTATGGGCCCACATCCAGATCTGGGTTGAACTTGGGTTGACACTGGCTGGGTTAGGATAGCCACTCCAAACTTGGGTTTATAAAGAACTAAGGATGGCTAGTTTTCGGAGGGAAATATGGTCGAATGATAGTATATGCAACGTGTTTCCTATTCAATAGCTCTGACTGAATCCAAATTAGCACTTTCGGAACTTTTAGTCAGCAAAACTAGCAAACTCGGACAAAACTCAGGGCGAACATTGGTACAAATGGTGCGGGATAGCGAGTCAACTGTTTAATTTTCAAAACAGGGACAAAGTATATCTCTATAAAACTCGAGCGAAACTATTCTAAGTGTGTCAACGGGGAAATGTTGCGTCAAGAAAGTTAAGGAAAAATAAAATGGCAGCAATGTGCTTAGTAGCCCTGGCTGTAAGGTTAGCGGAGGTTTCAGTCTGCCGTAGCTATAATAAATTCGTGTAAATATGTAAGGCCTGTGAAATACCACGTCACACAGAAAGGAGAACCTGTGTAATACATCATGAACACATCGTTTTGCAGGGCCCAGAATTGACCAAGACAAGAGCATAAAATATATCGCTATTATCGACAACAAGCATTCCTGCAGACACAGGAGGTGAGAAAAGCACCAAAGAACTCAACAACTAGTTACGCACCATCGCTGAAGTCTGAGATGATCGAAATTTTTCATATATCTATACTTACCATCTAAGTAAATATTTAAGCTCACCGCGACACCAGTAGTAACCTCTGAAATCTGGAATCTAAGAGGAGAGAAGTGCTTTTGATGACTATTCAGCTTGTTAAGGACGTGCCAAATCTTTTATTTCTCCAACGTGATAACATAAGCGAGTATTGTTGCCTCTTGTAGATAACAAAGGGCAGGGTAGAGACCAATTAGAGGCATGATAAGTTGAAAATCCATAATAAGTGGTCGCTTCAGCGGTTTAAAAATCATGGAATTCCCATTGCTCGTATTGCATGCAATATCACGGATACAAAAGAGCACAAACACGCACGCTCGGCTTCGCTACAATGGCCTTCTCGGAACACCTATTCCGTTTCTATCGGGCATGCAGACACAAAAAAACATTTATATGGTCTTCGACTTTGTTTGAAAATCAGCTAAACACACAAAAGCACCAATAAAAGAAATTTGTTCAAAAAATTGCTGTTCAACTACACTAATAACTGTTATTTTAGCCACTTCAGAACGTGTGCACCTCTAATAAGACAAAAAACCGATATTGGATATAAAATATCTCTGAGAAAGCACAATAGTGCCACAAAGTGCTCTTAAATCTCTTGATTAGATTTTTTCCCGACAATATTTCTCCAAGCTAACATTATTACTGATACGGAAACCATCTGTGGAGAACCTATAGCGTCTGTACTGCGCAGTCAGTCTCATATCATACTAATCGTTTCTTAAACTCTTCAAAAAGTAGCGACACTGCGCTCGTATGACTTGCGTTTTTGAAAAACAACAGAATATAAAAAGGATTCCTGCTGTACCTGCGTTGAAAATAGTTCTCAAAATACTAAAGCTTGGTATTTTAAACCCAAAACAGCCTGATATTTAGTTTTTAAAGGCATTGATGTGCTGCATTATATTTTTATGGACCGAAAAGTTTTTTACTTTAGAATCCTAAAGATTTCCAAACTTAAAGATGATGACCTACTCTTCACAATTGTCAGTAATGAAACCACTTTAGTTAATAAATTGCAGAGGAACCAGAAAGTACGTACTGCCATCTCAAAAGGAAGGTTGAGAGTCGGGTGACCATCTTCTCCAGAGTGAATCTACAAATTAATGCCTCAAACTGAAAGGGAGATTTCCCCACATAGGAGAAAAAAGTTCCCCTATTGCTTCGAAACGTTTTCCTACCTCTCGGTTAAAGTGATATTGACGCCTGTCCAGACGCAAATTTCATTAGATGAACCCTACGAAAGGGATTTTTACTTATTATTACTTCTTAATGAATAAGGCTCACAATCTAATACCTTCATTAGCAGCGCTACTAGGCATCCACGTCGGACACTCGTTCTAACCTATGACGAACCATTATTCCAATCACGGTTTCTTCATAATCAGAATCTGATAAAAAAGATTAAAATTTATCGCCCAGTCATACTTTTCCTCCGCAATAAGTCCGTCAAACGATAAACTTTTGTAGTCAAAATTCAACTCTGTTCCCTCGAGGTAAGAGAGGATCTATATTTACTTCTTTTTATGCTGACTATTGGCGTAAGCCATTTTTAATACAAAAAAACCAGAGAACGTCGGAATATGGTATTTTGCTAAAGAAAAAGTGATTTTTACAATGGTTTGAAGATGTTATTGAATTATGTTTTTTATGTTAAGTTTTTTTCTTTTCATCTCCGATAAAATAGAGTAATCTCTTAATTACTTTCGTTTTAAAGCTATTGAAACAAAACGTAATTTTGTTTGCCTACTTACTGGAGGTAAAAGTCCACATATTTCAATTAGATTTCATCAATATACAACTTTGAGTCATAGACATGCCTTTCATGGATTTACCTATAATTTATTGATGAAAGATATGAAAATATTATATTTGTCTAATATAAATTGTTTTTATGTCTAATATACCTAGCATAACGATCCTACTCAATTTATTTACCACTCTCATACTTTATGTTTTAATGTAACCTTATGAGTCAATTTATTCGTAGAAAATAGATAGTTTAACGCAATGAAGGACTAGCACAAGACACCGAGCGCAAGTTGTACTTTTTTAATCGTTTTATGATGATAATACCTGATTGTCTTGGGTATGTGAAGAATACAAGATTAAATTCGATATATGGAATTTAATTAGCTGCTTCTTGAGGTGCGCATACTGCTTCGTGATATTTTATTTCATTATTGTATTAAGCAGGGTCTTGGAGGAGTTTCTATTGTTGTGGCTGTAGTCCCATATATGCTGTTGGCTCAATTTAGCGCTCCACCTTTCTGGTTAACAGTATTACTTGAGAAGGAAGTAGATTATCTACATATTTGGATAAAAGAACTAAATTCCATGTATATGAGATTTAGTTTAAATATTACCTGAATTGTTAAAGAAAATAAGTAGGGCTGTAGATTTGCAAAGAAATAATCAACTTCCTATTTGCCAAATACAAGAGGTTCATGGGCCAAGAGACTGCAAATACACTACGCAACTAACACCAGTACTAACATCATGGGCGTAGCGTAGGGCGATCTTTGCAGGCTGAAAGTCGTGCTGCTTAAAAACACTAGTTACTAACCATGGTTGAATGAGATTGAGGTGATTTTTCGTGGCAAAAAAGATGGAAATATGTCCATTTTTCCTGATCTACCTAAACAACAGCATCTGAAGAGAACGAGAACCAGCGGTCTGGTTTGGATCTTTTGTATGTTCTCATATCAATCAACCGGGCCTCTAAGACGTCCATAATGAGTCTTGGCAATTCTTTTGACATGTGTAAAATGGATAATAAAACATGAAAGACTTTCTGAGGTTGCCGTAGATGCCAAGTTCATAAAGCTGCAGAACCTGCAGATTTCTGCGAGGGATTCGATCTTGGAATATGTAAATCGTTGCTAAGGCCTCATGAAAGAGCTGTTGGACACTAATCACAGCGTGGCAGCCTCCGAGAATCCCCGCGTCTTGTTGCGGGGTTGAAATCAGGACTTAGGTCTCATTGCAATGCTCGTCTTCATGTTAGATAAGTCCTTCACTGAGACCTCTCTCATTTGATAGGCGAAGAGAGCACACTGGGGCAGGAAGAACAAATGTATGTTACTCTTGTTAGCCAGTACGGGAACCAAAATCAATTCAGTGCTACAATTATGTACCAAAAATGTGGTAAAAAAGATATAATGCGAAGCGCTGTCTTTCTGAAAAGAATGGTCACGACTGCGGCAATAGGGTCGTCTGCCTAAGAATTGCTGAAAAAACTCCAATAGCTCTGCATTTTTGCTGGGCGTACCCATGTTCGAGAGAAGAATCGCAGCATGTAGAATCAGAACGTCAAGGATAATAACTCGCAGCGTGACTTTGCGATGGCTACTGCGCTCTGCCGGTGCTACTGATCTCTAGTCACTATAACGCAAAAGAAAATTGGTATACTGCTGTTGGGCCGTGAAAAATATCTATAACTAGAAGGAATCGTTTGAATCATTCGTGCCCTGACTCAAATGGGTGCAAGCCAGCAACAGTGCACGATTTTGTTCATATTTTGCTGCAGAAATTGAAGTCCTTATTTGTGTTAATGGAACTATGAACGTGGTGATATTTAAAGAAGTTAGACAGGCGCCCCAATTGATATTCAGTTTTATTTCAAAGAGTGGTAAAAGCCGGGTTCAAGATTGGCATTGAGAATGATGACAAGGACTCATCAAAGGGAATCAGAAGGATGGTACACAATGCCACTGAACGAACTTCGACCTTTTGCATAGAAATCTCTCGTAATCTGGATAAAGCCGGGATCTCCGTGCCAGACGGCGCCGCTTACTTTCCAGACGAAAATGAGTTGTGGTAAAAGCTTCTTAGGTACGTAACCAAGGACAGCATCCAATCTTCTCGTAAAATAATCTCGGATTTCGGGAAATTATCTCTAGCAGTGATAGTGTATGCGTGCCATGCCGCATGAACAAGTCGAAGCACAGACTTAGGCACTCCGTAAAGTCCAGCTCCACTAGTTGAGAGATAGACTCGGTTTCTATCGATCTCTTCGGTCCTATATCTCCATGCTCCGTGACAGGCACGGAGTACTGTACTTCGTAACACTGTTAGATGAAAAAAGTGGTTAGTTGATGGTACTTTCGCTACGTCTTCGGAGAGTTGGGAGTTTTGGTGATTTGATGACCCTACCTCCGAGTCGGTTGGAGTTCACTCTTGAACAGAGATTATATACCCATTAAACACATGGTAACTGCAGTGGTGGTTATAGAATAACACCACTGCATTCTGGCCGTATTTCCGGTCATACATAGATGCTACCCAGGGCTGAGGTCCTGGATCTGCAAAGCTGTGCTACCCACAGTCGGAAACAAATTATATGACAACTAAAAGTGGTATCAAAGGCTAGCATAACAAATATCAGAAAGAACGACAACATCCCAAGTGATGCCATAGCTGCAAGACTAATCCAAACACTAATCCACTCACAGACTAGCTTACTGTATCTGGCGGTGGTACTGCCACCTACAGTCCCCTCTCGAATGGCGACGGCTCAGGATGCTCGAGCGGCGGCGGCAAGTTCCTGATTATCATGATTTGAAGGAACTGTTCCAGCATATCCAGGATGTCTTTTTCATGATGTGGAAAGGCTCCAAGTAGGGCCCTCCCCCTGGAATCCCCGCCACTTACACAGAACTTCGAATGAATTTGATTGCTGGTTGAAGCGAAGTCCCAATAGCTTTGTCACGGTCTCGTATTGTGGATTATTGTGGGAAATGGTATCCAATAATGTCTCTGTGACATTGAGAGAGGAGTCTGCGAAATACTTGATTCGCGTTGCATGAACCAAGGAGGTACGATGGTTGATCCAATCTTTCACATCGTACACGAATGAGACTCAGCCCGAACGATCCGGCGAGGACCTTTCATTTGACATGAAGTTTGTTACCCCTGTTAGCCTGTAGATCCGCGACAAGAACGAAGTCCCCTACATTAAAGTTAACCTCCTGAACCTTCGTAAGCTCATTGTGACGCTTGATTCGGACTCCCGCTTTCTAGTGCGGGTCGCGGACACATCACGATGTAATTATCCAGAGACTCGAGGAGGCTCTGCACACGGATAAGTTTTGAGCCTGAATTAAGTCCAAAGTGCGGGCCTTGGGAACAGCAGGAGGGAGTAGGCTACGCAGTGGGCTGTCCGGCTTATCCAGTAAAAACGGTGAGCGGAGCAAGATCACGCAAGATAGGCCGCTTGGTGCTGTTGAGGATACTTTGAATGATAGCCAAGACCACAGTCCATTCGGTACTTTTCAACCGAAACTCAGAAAGCAAGACACGGGCAGCCCGGAGTACTTCACGACACACGGATCGACTGTACCATTACCTGGGGGCAATTGGAGTTGTAAAGTGATGGTGTGCGTGTAATTCACGGTTGACTATAGCTATCAATTGATTCTTAAAGTGAGGGCCCTGATCTGAGACCCAATTCTGACTGACGCGAACAAAGAAAACCACTTGATCAAACAGGAGGCAGCTGAGGCAGCATCAGCAGCGAGGGTAGGTAGTAACATAATGAATGAAGAATGATCATCTTTGATGATTAATGTGTACGCAGGGCCCTCCTCACTCGGTCCCTGTAAAGAAAGTCGAAATGAATAAGTTCATTAGGTTTGTCCGAGTGCAAAGCATGGCCCATGGGACGAGGAACGCGCTGGCCACCAACAGTAGACAGGCAATGCAAACATGTGTTGCAGAAAAAAGAAATGTCTGTCTTCATGGATTGCCAAAAGAAGTTGTCCGGGATGTTCTTAAAAGAAGCATCCGCTCCGCGATGTCCACCACGACCGCAGTGTTCTATAATGCATATGCGTAGCTGCAAGTTAGTAGCTCCTGTAGGTATCCACACAGCACCATGATCGTTGACATGAAGGCCATGATCATTGACAGATGATGGTGGGACATCAGCTGATGCGGGAGTACTGGAGGCGATAGCTGCCTTTTGTGCCTCGAGTAGATCGTGATGGGTTGGCCATCGGAAATCTGGATCTAGTTCGGGCGCGATAGGTGCTGTAAACAGAGCGGACAGCCTCGGTGCGTTTCTTTGAAATTCGGAGGCCCCCCAGCGGGAAAGCAAGTCCGCCCATACATTGTCATCACCAGCGATATGAACGATAGTGTAGCGGAAGGCCGCAAGTCTCATGGCCCAACGCTCAATTCGGTTTGACGAATGCTTTGCCAGATTGGGACGAGTAGCAGCTGGATCGGATATGTAGGATAGGTTCTTGTGTTCCGTGAACATCCAGAATCCAGTCGGAGTGTGGAGAATGTAGTCCAGTCTGGTGACGGACTCAACGATTGCAAAAGCCTCTTTGTCAGCAGTAGACCAACGAAGAGAGCTGCGTCTGAAAGAACCAGATAGAAATGATAGAGGCTCGTGCTGTTGGTCTGCGCAGGGAAGGTCCTTGTCTACTGGCGGAATCTGAGTCAAAACGCCGGACCAATGCTTCTCGGAGGCATCCGTAAACAGACAGAGTAGCTTATTTGGATCTGGATGAGAAAGTGTTGCGGCATCATGTAGAGCTTGCTTCATATTGAGAAAGGCTTTTCTGTGTTCATCTGACCAAGAAGTGGATGATAGCATAATCCGGGATGTAGCTGCCTTAGTACGCTTACCCACGGCTGCGTAGAATTCCTCAAGAATTTCCGACAAAGGTGCTATTTTGGTTGTAAACTCAGGAACAGCGGAGCGCATCCAGTTGGCTGCACACACAAACTGCTGGAGCTCAGCGCCATTGATGGGTTCCTGGATACCTAGGATGGCGGAAAGTCTCTTTGGGTCCAGTCGAATCCCTTCAGCCGAAATGAGCCGCCCGCACCAGTTGACTTGAGGTAGGAAGAGGTGGCATTTCTTTGAGTGTAACTTAAAGATATCACAGCATAGGCTGAAGAACTTGCGAAGGATCGAGAGGAGTTGTGTAACATCCCTTGCATGAACAAGTATATCATCAAGCCAGCGCAACAGTGAATTAAGCAGTGTACTATCACAAACCGTTGATAGCGTGCTCTGAAGATAGGCGACTGCATTGCATTGACCATGGAGGACGCTTGTTGGAGTGTACACCCATCTGGGCAAATAAAGCTTTGACATTCTTGAGACGGTTCTGATAAGAGAAGTTGCCCATAACCGTGACATAAGTCCAGTGTAGCAAAGCACTTGTCCCCTGCAAGCTCGTGCATGACAGTTTCCAAATTAGGCATGGGCCAAATTGCTGGGACGGTCTGGGCATTTAGTGCCCTCAGATCGACAGTAAAGCGAAACTGTTCGGGTCCTGATTTGGGAATGATGAGGGGAGCCGAGGCCCACTCACTGTTCAGGTTACGATAGACAAGTCCAAAAGCTTCCATTTCAGCTACCTTTTTCCTCATGAAGGCTAACTGCGGGGGAGTAACGGCGAGCTTTAGCCCGCACTGGGTTCGAATTCTGCTTAAGACGAATCACCATTGCAGGCACTGTGGCTGGTAGATCACTGCCCATCTTGTTACAAAATATGTTGGAGTACTTATATGAGGAAACTAAGCTCCTCGTGATGTTCTGCGGGCAGACCTTCATCAATAGCTCTTTGCAACATCTGTGACAGGTCACTCTGTACATCAAATTCTATGTGGTCACCAGTTGCCGGCCCCTCGATATCTGACGCAGAATCCGGGTTGTCTCATAGAAAACAGGATCCGGTTCTTGAGAACCGCTGCTCACCGACTCATTGCTGCTACCCAGTAAAAGTCTAGATAGACTACCAGGCCTCAAAGGTGCACAATCTGGCTCGTTGTTGTAGATTGCTGGGGAGAAACCGATGTGGGAAAAATCCGTGTCGCGGAATGTTGCTCGAACAGACGACAAATGTCTATCGAGATCAAATCCGAGGCTCTGCAGGATAGGGCGCGATAGCAAAACCTCATCCATGTGCTCATCGAACACGAGGTACTCGACATTGCTCAGGCGCAACGGTCCTGCCAGAGTTTCCAAAGTGATGGAAATACGGGCTTTCCGTTTTGATTCAACAGTGCGAGCTTCCGAAGTAGAGGACGCTGACATGGCCAGTTCCATTCTAACAGGTGTTTTGAGTGGAAGTATCTGCACAAAAACTCCGTGTTCAGCGCATTTATCCAGATGTTCGGCACTCAACGCAGCATGGTCGGCACCGTAATCACCATTCACAACGACACGAACACAGTCAGCGAGTGTAGTTTTAATACGGCCATTGTCCAAGCCAGGAATGGCGAGCTGGCTCAGGTTTCCATTGGTCCCTCGCTTAGCTTTGAAATGCGCTTGAAGCAGCTCTCTCGCCTTGGCTTTGTCTGTCTTTGGACAATTTTTCATGAGGTGATATCCATCACACTCTTCAGTGTTTAGGCATCGGGGCAGATCGCTATTCTGGCTACCTTCCTTACGATTGCCATCGGAGCGATGAGAATCATGGGAATCATTGGTCTCGGAACTAGCCTCATGTGCTTCGTCCTCCTTTCCGTTCCCAGCAGTCCCTTTTTCATCTTGCAACTTTGTTACACGTGCTGAACCCCCTTTGCGGAAGGATCCGATGCTCTTTGCATTACCAGACGGTTAATTGTTGGATTCCGGGCCTTTGCCCTTGTCACGGTTCTTTCCAGGGCGAGCGGGAAAGAAGGCCTCACATGCAACAGCCTGCTCGATAACATACTTGTAGAACCCTCTCCAATCCTTCTGAAGGGAAACCTTAGAAAGTTCGAAATCATTCTCTACTTTGGTCTTCAAAGGTTCGGGCTTCAAAATATCCACCAAGTGTCCAATTGCCACCTTCGGGTTGTTCTCGATAAGTTGCTCCCACTTCTTTGTTCGAAGAAGAGTCTTGTAGTCCGCGAACAATTTCATGACACGGAGCTTTGGGTTCGGTTCGTACAGATTCATACGAACAGATGACTTCACCGCTGTCTCTAGCCGGTCAAGAGTGAGAGTGTATAACGACTCTCCCTGATTGCATTCGAGGAAATCCCGGAGCTTCTCGTCTGTAAGCTTCGAAATGCAGTCGATTTCGGTTCCGAACTCCTCTAGATCAATTATAGACTGAAGCAAATCGACATCAACAGCAGAAATCGTACGGATGGGTGTAACGCGGCTATCTGGCGTAGTTGAGCAAGAATCCTGAATGCGAAGCAGGTATCTATCCCACTCACGCAAAAATGTGTGAATATGCCTCTGACCGAGCTTCGTAGCTCTGGATGGGCAATAGGAGCAATCATGGGCTGCCCCGACTTTGGCCCGTCCTGCAAAGAAGTCATGTTGAGAAAGAGACCAGACGTTTGTTGGCTGAAGTGATCACTTTTGCTACGTCTTCGGAGAGTTGGGAGTTTGGGTGATTTGATGACTCTACCTCCGAGTCGGTTGGCGTTTACTCTTGAACAGAGATTATATACCCATTAAACACACGGTAACAGCAGTGGTGGTTATAGAATAACACCGCTGCATTCTGGCCGTATTTCCGGTCGACATAGATGCTACCCAGGGCTGAGGTCCGGATCTGCAAAGCTGTGCTACCCAGCAGTCCGGATCTGCAACTGTGCTACCCACAGACGAACACAAATTACATGACAACTAAAAGTGATATCAAAGGCTAGCATAACAGATATCAGAAAGAACGACAACATCCCAAGTGATGCCATAGCTGCAAGACTAATCCAAACACTAATCCACTCACAGAATAGCTTACTGTATCTAGCGGTGGTACTGCTACCTACAGGTACGTTCTATACAACAGAAGTCAATGATGAAAGAGGAAGTTTAGAAGAGATATCTAAGCTGTAGAATACCTTCAGTCCGATTGTGCAACAGCTCTGCCCTTTTAAGCGCAAAAAAGCCAAGTGTTTCAGTACGGACGGTGGTGGGGAGTATCTCGGAAATAAATTGCGTTCTTGGCGTGGAAGACGGGTTATAAGTCATGGGGTAACGATAGATTACTCGCCAAGATCGAATATATGTGTTGAAGTACTGAGCCTCACGCTCATGGATACGGAGAGGTCCGAAATAACCTCCACGCCATGAATTACCCTTCATATCTTGTAGGCAGAGGCTATCAATTCCTCTAATACATCTCGAACTTGCTGTATAACTGGAGCAGGCGGTCAAAGAGAGCTCCGTTTGAAGTCGTAAACGGACTGAAACAGGATCTTTTTCAAGTGCATGTATTCGGGTGTAAGGCTTTTTTTCACATCTTGAAACAGAAGCGCAACTGGAAATTAGACACACGGCTGAAGAAGTCATTTTGTTGGTGGTACCCGTGATGATACTTCCCATATACTTGTGACGGTTTCTCAGAAATTTTCAATTTCGAAAGATATTTCAACATATGAGGTACCTAGTAATCCTGGGACTAAGTCTGACACGTTTGAGAGTGTGTCTGTACGTCAATTATATGCGTTAAGAGATTTGCAATTTGAAGTCAGAATTCTAGGGCACGGCCTTATTCGACGAGCCCGACCAGGCTGAGCCAGAAGTTGAAACTGTGGCAGAAGACGACCATGTAGTAGATCCTTTACCTGCAGATATAGGTGATGATAACACCATCACTCCCGCGCCTGCTGCTGAAACCACTGGAAGTACCCTCTAGAATCAACTAAATGCGGTCTTAGTTTGAGATGCACATCCCGCCACACCGCTGGTGAACCGCGGAGGGCTATAAATATGATACAGAAATGATCACCAGTGTTATAAGGAGAAGTCGTGTCTACCTAGTATCCATCAAGGAGGTCAGAAAGTCCGAGAATAAAACCCAATGGCATGCTTCAATGTAGTATTACTTCTCTCCTATGAATGAAGAAAGTATTTGAAAACTATTTCAGTTCCAGGAGGAGAACCAAGCTACTCCTGGGGGTTGGATGTATAACATGAATGTCGACTCAACGGAAGTTATATCAAGGTTCAAAGCCAGACTGGTCGGGAAGGGCTATTTGTGGGTGGAGGGGATGGAATTTTCGGGGGTCTTCTCTCCTTTCTCCAATCATAGAACTGGGCCGATGATTCAAGCCTTAATGGAATCAAATAGGTGGCCTCCTACTTTTTTTTGATATAAAGAATGCATTTCTCAACGCACTTTTGGGACAGGCGCTGTACTTTTAGTGGCCAGAGGGATTGTAGTTCTGGGGCAAGAAGATCACAGGTAAATGCTACTGAATGAATTCTGCGGTCTGAATCAGGCGTTCTATTTGCAGAACAATTTGCTCAATCCCTTAACTGAATCAATTTATTTGACAGAACCCACGCAGATCAATCTCTCTACTCAAAACATGTCGGTGAAGTGCTGATAATATTTGTTTGCATATGTAGACTACTTAATGCTGCGGGGAAATAGTAAGTACCAGATTGATCTAGTTTCTGATTACTTGCGTACACGTTTCAAGGTTCGCGTTGTTGACAAGGAGTCAAACGTTCTCGGAATGGCCACTGAAGATGTCTATAATGGCGTCTTAGTACACAGCGCCGGGAATGCAGAGAAGTTACTGAACCATTTAACCATGAAAAAATGCAACTATGCTTCCGTCCCACTGCAGCAAGGCTTTTCTGTCCAACCTGCCAGCAGCTACCCTTTGCAGGACATCAAATCATGTAGAAAATTCGTTGGTTGCCTAAATTACCTTACCAGTAAAGTGCCGCCCGACATCTATTACGCTACTAACTAACATGCTCGCTATCCAAAGAAGCCGCTAGACTATCTTTAGAAGTTTTTAGGACATCTTCTCCATTAATTTATTGGAACTGTAAAAATGGGAAATTTGTATAAGTCTGGGGAAAGCCCCGTCATCCGTCGCTACTTTGGTTTAGATAGGGTACAGAAGCTTCTATCGTGAAAGTACATCACCGAGTACGAGTTTAGGCTTCCAGGTGTTGAAACTAGTCCGAAGAGTCAGAAGTAGAGTACAGTCGCGCAAGGTCACCAGAAGGAGAACACAGAGCTCTTTCATTTGTAATTTCAGAGTAATTATGGTATTAGAAGCTCAAAGAACCGTTAAAAATGAGAACTGTACCAATGTATATCTCTGAGAACAAATATGGCTGTATTTAACTGACGAACGAAAGTGTTCTAAACAGTCGTACGAAGCGTATTAATGTGAAGCGTCAAATGATATTTGACAATATCAAGAATAATTTCATTCCCCTGGAGAGCAATAAATTGGATAATAGTGTTGAGAATATTATGACTAAGACTTTCGGAAAGATTTCTTCGCATATTTTCCCAAGAAAACAGTATATTCACAAATAAAAGTGTAGTTCTTGACGGATATGTTTTGGCTATAGACCCAGACATTGTACCGACCAAATTAAGTGCTCCAACGTTCTAGTTGACTTTGGACCTAGACACGAATGTGGTGTTACTCTATATTTGGATACAAGAAGCACACAACAGGTATTTAAGGTTTAGTATAAACAGTAGCTGGGGAATGAAAGCAAAAACGGTCGCACTCCAAGTTTGTCAAGACAAAAATAAACTTTCTCCGCCTCATATTAAAGATGTAGTGACGCTTGGTGGTTCTTACAAGGCAAAATCGAAATTAGTTGTATCCAGGGAGTTCTTTGGCCGATCGATTCTTAAAAATAGTTTAGTTGTTAATTATTAAAAATTGTTATGCTTGTTTGTGAAGTGATGGTAGAGGTGTTTTTATAGTATACTTTTTTGCAATTTGTGTATTTTCTGGATCCTATTGGATGAATCTGGGGAGAAATACTTACTGCCGTGATTTAGTGATACAAATATGGAACCCAATTTTGACACGTACTGTAGTTGGCTGATACGGAGCTGAGAAATAATTGGCTAAGAAACAGTGTCAATCAGATATGTATAGACTGGAATTTTTTGTATCACGAAAAGAAAGAATCTACATAGAAAGCCCCAGCTTCGTATCACAAACTTAGATACCTGAGACGTATTAAAAGAGAAATAAATAAATTTCGTTAGACGAGCCGCAATTGTAATTGAAAGAGGTTTCGAAATATTAGAAGGTACTAGTTTTGACCTAGTTTGAAGAAGAGTAGTGCGTGATAAGTGAAAACACGTCAAACTTTATAGAGAAAAAACTTCAGAGAGAAGAATAATTTGGACTCTTCGGAAAACTAAAACTCTTAAAATGAAATCAAAACATTTCACATATTTCCAATTTTTATGTTGCCATTTTAGAAAAAAATTCTCACTTTATTTAGAATATGAATAGGAATCTTTCTAATATTCGAAATATATTGCCAGAAATGATAGCCCTACTGTCACGGATTACGACAAGAATATCTGTAGTGAGTTTGAAAGTCATCAACAGGTAGACGATAGCTACTCAAAATATCAGTAATCGATTCAGCACTATTTTATGACTTAGATTTGTACAAGTCTGATCTTTCTATCATATTCAGTGTACTCTATACAACTCTTTGAATGTTCAGAATGATTTTGAAAATTCTGAGGATCATTTTTCTACTCCTAGAAATGATTGGATACTATTTAAATTCTATTAAAGATGATTTGAAATATATGCAGAAAGAGACTATTTACATAAAAATAATATCACTGATAAGGTATTATGTTCCCCATTTCTTTTGTAACACGAAAAAGTCAAACATTTCATTTCTTTACAAATTTAATCATGAATCCAAGCTTAAGAATCAATTTATCAATGCGGATGTAGAAGTTAAATGTAGTTTAAATATTTTTGTACAGCTTTTTGTCATATTACGTCAAAACAAAGCTTCCTAATGTTGAGTTTTTCCTTCGCTTATCAAAAAAATATCACTGCTCTCTCTTGGAGAAATGAAAAATTTCTCCCGAGATATGAATGAAATTTGAAATATATCCAAACCAATAACCGCACATCTGTTTCTTTTATATATTCAAAATACTCCGACATATTTGTAAATTTTTATTACTAAAGATTTACTATTAGATTTATATAAATTTACTCCTTTCCATTCCGTTAAAACACTGTAAACCAGCGTTTGAGCTGTTCTTTTCTCTATCCATTCCTCATTGGATACATCTTGAGGGCAAAGACTTCAACAGGGAATTGATAAGTAATATATTCTGGATCTATTTGTCCTTAGGTAGAACTTTTTACCGCTTATTGTCAATAATAGTGCTCTATTCAGTAAAACAGGCATATAAAAAAAGGTTAAGGCCATTTGAAAATACTTTATCTTGTTTTAAACATCCGAACTACCTCTAAAACGCAATTGCTTGATTTCCTCTTTTCACTTAGAGAAAAGATTATTTATCGATATTACTTTTTCTTTTTTACTTACCAACTTCAAAAATATTCATGTCAGAGTTCTTAAAGAAAATATATTTCTTATGGTGTATTTTTAACTAGTTTTCAGCATAATAAATTTCCCCTATATTTCAAACTTTTCTTTCTTAGGTTTTCCTTTTCTTCCTCTTGCAGTGCGAATTACTATTTAAACGCAATATGTAATCAGTATTTTTGATTTAATTTGGCAGGTCATTTGAGTTTCAACAATAGGTAAGCTTTTTTAACCTCCAAAACATACTCAATTATCGAGAAATGGTTATATTTACGTTCTAGAAGAGTAACCGATAATGTATTTTTCTCCTTCGCATAGTTTCAAATCATTATTCGATATGATTTATTTTTTAAAAGTGATCAGTCCGAGATATGTTTCAGTTTTTTGAGTAATGTTTCTTTCTTATTTTTCTTTCTTTTTCTTTTCTTTCTTCTTTTTTCTTTTTTTCTTTTTTCTTTTTTCTTTTTTTTTCTTTTCTTTCTTCTTTTTCTTTCTTTTCTTCTTTTTCTTTTTTCTTTTTTTCTTTTTTCTTTTCTTTTTTTTTGCTTTGCTTTTTGCTTTTTTTGCTTTTTGCTTTGCTTTTGCTTTTTTTTGCTTTTTGCTTTTGCTTTTGCTTTTTGCTTTTTGCTTTTTGCTTTTTGCTTTTGCTTTTTTTGCTTTTGCTTTTGCTTTTTGCTTTTTTGCTTTTTGCTTTTGCTTTTTGCTTGCTTTTTTTGCTTTTTTCTTTTTTCTTATCTATTTCTTATTTTTTCTGTCTTTGTATTTCGACAAATTCTGGGAGTTTTTTCTACTATCTATGAAACAAATTTACTTTTCATTGTTAATTGCATGTTTAAATTCGTATGTATAAATTCGGAAAGTTGCAAATAGTTCTACGCTTTTTTTTATATTTTTGCGCCCTCACACTCCATTTACAATATATAATCTAGTAATTAAATAGTAGTTCGATTTGTGTCTCCGGACGGGTGGTTTAATAGAAAGTCAAACTGGAATATGTTCTATCCATTATGAATGTTTGCATCACCAAAGTATATTGTCTAAGTTTCAAATTTTTAGTTGACCATCTAATTTTGGAGGAACTAGTTATTGTTAGACGGAGAAATATTTTCATCCATTCTGAAGAAAACTTTTTAATAACTCATAACGTCTACTTTTTGATTTTAGAACGTAACAGATGTTATGGGTAGAGAGGTATGATCTACGGCACAATACTTTGAAATTTTATGAAAATTGTACTTTTTCTTTGATTCAGGAGTCAATTTTTGGGCTCCGATATCAAATTCTGAAGTAATAGCACTTTCCTAACTAATTTACCTATGATATCTGTTTTTTGAACAGTGGTTTTGTACATATAAACCTAAATTGTTTATATTTTACGGAAAGCCATGAATTTTACCTCGCATTGTGTCTCACTTGTAATAGGTGATCAATCTAGCAAAATAAGATGCCACTTACTTTCTATAAGCTTTTGGAACGAGGTGTTGAGGCTGGGAGGTTTGGTTGAGGGAGGGTCTAGAAAGAGGTTCTGCGGCTTGAAGCTGTGGCTAAAAGCTGTGGCTTGTAGTGGATTGGGGCATGGCATCGCGAGTCGCTACGGCAAGCATTTGATGGGGAAGTTGTGGCTGTATGAAGTGTTTTGGTCGAGCGTTGTTGCATTAAGGGGAGGCGAGTTTTTCGGCTGGAGGGTGGTGGCAGGTACATTTGAAGCGATCCTTCGGTGGGTCCGGTGTGCTACGAAATTTTACGAGGGGCAATGAGGAAGGGGCTCGGATAATACCCATCAGTTTTTACTGGTATGAGGCTGAATATCGGGGAACTCTTAGGCTTTAAACTGCATCGCAGTCAATCTACATCGCTTGTTGCGGTACAGCGTTTGGGTTTGCTTGCGCTTTTCGCTAAGCTCTTTTCCAATTGCATAGAGGCGAATTTTTACGCTGCGGTGATTTGCAGCGTCTTCAGCGAGCAGCGGATGCATCTGAACACGTATGTTAGTCAGAGCAGCGAATAATTTGAACACTGAGTGGTAACGGCCCTCCATTCATCTCTATTTCCCGCCCATCATGCCCCACAGCATCTTCAAGCTCCCGAACCAGTTCTCGACTATAATCCGGTAGAAGATATCTTTTCTTGTTGCTTCCTTTTCTATACTTAACCTTCCATTCTTAGGCTTCTTCGTTGGGATGATAGCACTCACTACCTTTGACGCCCCTTGATACCCCTTGTCCATGAGTAAACCCTAGGAATTTGGATACTGTCCAGACAAAGGGCCGATGTCAGAAATTGCTGCAGACTCATCATCTTTGTTCCGCAGTGCCTTCTTATGGAACCGAGTATTTATCTGAAATATATCTAGATCTACAACACTTCTGGGGTATTTCGTAGTGACATCAATAGCTATACCATTCCTGAGCACACTAACTTCTACTTTATATCCATACAACTTGTGTTTCCTAGAGAAATATGTGTTTCACTCTTGCATAATAGTAGTTGGCCGATTACACTGCTGGAAAGACAGATCAGTAGCATACCATGCAAAAAGTTAATTTCGAAATCTCACATCGTCCTCAATTAGCTCTCCAAACTTTAAATCCGTCTCTTTTTCCTTGAGTAGGGATCAAAGGCGGTATCAGAGAGATTTTGAATAAACGTAACGACCATGTTTTGAAAATTTGGACCATTGATATTTGAAAGTCTTTGCTAAAACATCCCATGAGTTCCAAACTTGAGAATACCAAACACATGAATAGGACATCCTTAAAGGTATATGAGCACTTTCAGCCGGATCCAATGTTTTGGAGTGCATTATAGTCTATAAATGTATTTCACAGTTTACTGTATTCGTCAGCTTCGAAACTAATAATTTCACGAACGCATTGCTCCACTACTGTCGTAGAACGCGTCTAACACAGTAAAGTAAGAGTAATTTTCTTCAACGCTTCTACTGCGTTCTGAGAATCTTCGAACCGAGCGAGATCTTCAGTCCTGTCCGCAGCGGTGTCGGCTAGGAGTGGCAGTGCGTTTTGAGCTTGGGAAGGAGAGTGAACGGGCACAATATGTTGCGTAGGGGCGGTCCTGGACGTGCTGGGGTGAGTTGGCATTGTGCGTTGGGCAAGTAAATGTACTAGAAAAGCTGGGCTGTGGAAGAAAGTTATATTTTTTTGTACTGCAATGTATTTAGTAACGTAATGTTCATTCGTAGAAGGCGCAAATTCCCTGTGCAAATGTTTGTTGTTGCGCATTTACTGCCAATTGAACTTAGTGGCGCATACTTTCTCATTGCAGAAATTTTACCTAATTTTCCCGCGAATTTTTACTTTCTGCAATTACTGATAATTTAAACAAAATATTTAGATTGCATGCTACCCTATTCGAATTTCATTGGCTCCCATATCAAGGCCTGCATATTTGATCGAGAGGGCTAGTGGAATTTCATTCCTCGAGCGATATGTATACCCGCGGTTATTCCATTTTACATGTATTTCGACTGAGCAGACAGCTGTCAGAGTATTCAGTTTCAGGGCTCCGTTAGTTCAAGTTTGGGACCATATTATTCATCTGGAGTCTTTTAGTGATGAATAAGTTTTACAGAATCAACTTTAAATGGTTACGGAACTTTTCGAGACATAATTTTGTAAATGAAAGCTCATTGGCGAGGAAAAATTTTAAAAAACTCTGTAGGGGCTCATATAATCTGAAAACGGAATATCGTAGACTCGGTATTGAGAATTTCGATTTTTGGCACCAAAGAAATTTTTATTCCCAATTAACTGAATAATAGTTCATTTTTAGCACATTTATATCAATAATAAAGTGTGAATTGTAGGTGAAGCCAAGAAATTGTTAGTAAGAGTTCAAGAAGGATCACACTTTTATTCTATTTGAGTGCAATGGAAATAGAAACAGAAGTATAGATTCTCGAGTTTTAGTCGTTTTTAGCTAAGTAAAACTTTTTCTGCGAATTCATGGATATTGAAAATCTCATTTTGATCTCAGCAACAATATGGATTCTAAAAATAATGTAAAATCATGCCATCACAATTAAAAAATATTGTCTGGAATAGGACATAATGTTCCAAATTCATTACATGGAATAACGAAGGGAACTTGGTGAGAATCGTAATACTTCTTCTAGATTACTTCTTTACATGTATCTCTATTTAATAGAAATATTTTAAAGTATCGAGATATAAAGTAAATGTACAGTAGATATTTACAAAATATGCGCAATCGAAAATTTTGGATACTTTTTTAGACGTACGCAATCAAGAACCAAATATTTCTTCTCTGTTCCCTGTTTGAAATATGTGTACCTGAAAATTATGGTTTAATCCGAAAACCGATATTCCATTTCATAAAAAAGAGATAACTTATGTCTTAACAATCAACTACAGCTCCTTACTAAACAATAAATCAATTATAGTACTAATTTAAGAAGTTTTTTTACGTATAGTAAAATAATTTTGGCCTTATTGTACTGGCCTGGATGGAAAACACTCTTCCATTTCGAGGGCAGTTAAAACGCAATATCTTGGTTACAGTACAAACAGAATTTAAGTTTACGGGGAACCGTTTTCCGCATATAAAAATGTTACTGAAATATCTGCTATGTAAATAAAAATAATAGGACGCACAGATTTAAGCTTTTCCCGTCAAAATTTGTTACTTTTTTTCTCTGAAAGACTAAATTGGTTTTTTTCGTATTAAAAGAAAGAATTATATAAACATTGGTCTTTTCGGCTTATATTTACCGTAATGATGATATCAAATTCCAATAATGTTTGCACATATCTGAGGTGAAGTTTTGACATTTTTGCTGTCAATGCCGTGAATTCACAGTATCGTGCGTTGACTTATGTTGCTTCTAACTAAAAGTTGTATATCTAGGAAAAAAGTTATACTTATCTTCAACCATGTAGCCACTTAACTCCGACAAAAATTTATAACCATAATTTTGAAATGCATGCGTTAATAATTAGAAAATTTTTGTCCTTTGCTTTATTCAAAGTATATAAATAAATTTCACGTTTTCTTTTTTGAAAAAAATGAAGCTTCATAAAACTTAACCCAAAAAGTTTAGCCTCCCAATAAATGAAATAAATGGTTTTTTGTGTACATCAGTTGAAGGGTTGAAAAACGAATAACAAGAATAGTGATTCTTCTAAAATACATACAAATATTCTTTTACATTCATTCAGGTTCGAAACTCCATACACTCAAATAATACTCAAATAATCAGCATTACTGTAGAATAAAGCCTTTATGCACCTTGTATGATCTAGTGATATCCAGATATTCTCTTTTCAGTGGTACACATTTCATATTCTAGTTAGATCTCGATATTTTTTGTTTCGGCCTTTTTACAGAGATCTAAACACTACAACTTCAAAACGTGCTCTGTAGCTAGGAGATTAATTCAAAAAGTTAGAATCAAAAATAGTTCTCTACGAACAGATAGGACCTAATAAAGCAACGGTAAATGGTATGTGATGCATTTTTATAGTTGGAATAATTCAAGCAATGATCTTTCGAGATTGTCTCCTGATAAATTCTTTCTGTAAGTAAAGAAGTCATTTATTTCTCCTTTTAATATCTCTTTTTTCAATTTATCTCATCCTAAGCCGTTTTATTGACATCTTTGATGAGAATAAATTATTTCTGAATATATATTTAGAGCAAAATACCCGACTTATTTCCCTTGCGAATAAAAATATAAGTATTCAAACGCGGATTGGAGCGACAGGATATAATATTTTATTTGTTTAATAGTTCTTTTGAAAATAACTAGAGCACCTAAGGTTTCCATTTGCGAATGGTAATAAATCCATATAAAAAAGTCGCAAGAACTACGAAGCGATTAAATTCCAATTTGGTCTCTATAATGACTTCTGAATGAAATGAATGAAATATCTACTACTGAACTAGTTTAGAATAAAATCTAGATCAGTTTTTAAATTAAAACCCTTTACAGGAAATAAAAGGCCCAAATAACTCCTAATTAATATTCAATTAAAACTCTATGACTGATAGAAAAATTGCAGCAGTTATATGGAAGCCACATTCGTTACACCATAAGGAAGAACAGATTACACAATGGGAGAACTAGGACTCTTCCAAAATGTCATACATCCCATCCATTCACGTAAATAGCTTGGACTGACCACACATTTCCAGACTGAAGACGCAGTTTAACCAAATAAATAATTGTTATAAAACTCAAAAGATGAAGAAAACGCCAAACCCGCGAAAAAATGATTAAACAAAGAAAATGGCTGCAAGTAAAAACTTGATTCGAAATACAAAACCAGGATTTGAATTCTTTATGAACAAATTTGAAAAAGACCAACTAGAGAGAGTTACAAAAATTCTATGTCGGCCTTCATTACTATTTCTGTGAAAATAAGTACATGTACGTCAATTTTGTGCTAGTATCGTTGTTAAGTTCTACAGCAGATTTAATGTTCCAAATTATTCCAGAAATAATCTATATTGTTTTTTGGTGGTTTTAGGTACTTTCAGAAAACCAAGAGCCCTATTATAAGAATACAGACACTTTTGGTGATGAATAGCCTTCTTTTTCCTAGTCGGTATGTTACCTAATTTTGGTAATAATTTTACTCAATAAATGGTATTGTAAACTTCAAAAAATTCAATTCTCATTATAATTCACTGCTATATGGTGCCAGGATCAACCTAAATTGGTAGTGATGAAATGTAGTACTAAATTTTACGCTCTGTTTGTACGAGTAAGTCACTCTGCAAAACGACTATTTCTGTTTCCAGCTCATGAATCTGATCACGGTTTGCAAGAAGCGTAACGAATGAATCGAGGCAGCTCAAAAATCTTAAAACATTTGTTAACCTATCATATAGTTATAGGAGATCTTTCAAAACTAATACGCCTCGAAGTTATAGTCTGTTCTTCCTTCCTGGGTTAGTTTCTCATAGCTTCACTGAAAACTAGGTGGAATATAGTGACAGGACTTCTGCAAAACCTCTTTCAAATCATCCTATCAACGTCTCTTTCTTCTCAACGGGACCAAAATTGAAGATTTTTTAAGATTTAATCCTGAATCTTTTTACATACGAGCTCAAACTAGCTGCGTATATTATTTTAATTTTATGTTCAATGGATTATATTCTCTTCCTTTAAAAGAACTATTCAACCAGTGATCAACATTTTACTTCGAATTGCATTCTACTTTTTTTGCGCATACTTTAAAATTTACCCCTTCGATGGGGTAGTAATAATTACTGTATTATGGCTGCGAAAAATGTAATTCTAACTATGCCTTATCATATGTCAAACAAGTATCTTTATTTACGGTCATATAAAATCGAATTTCAAACCTTGCCCCCTACAATAATGTCCTCGTCGTTTTAACTTCCAACCACTTCATTATCCTATCGGCATAGTCAGATTCCAAAACTACCTGGCAATTTTAAATTAAATCTGAACATCATCATGTATTAACATATTTTCTTCGGTGCACCAAAATAACAAGGAGTACTATGAAAAGCTCCGCTGAAAGATCTAGGGACACGTTGGGGAGTGGTTTTTCTCGGTTTTTCAGTTGAGCTAGGGCAAATGGGATTGAGGAGGACAAAATTTAGGGAAAAATTAGGGGTTTGAATATGAATACTTCCATCCGTAGTATCTGTTACCATTAAATTGTAACCATGAATAATTTGCAGTGATGGTTCCGGCGCGTGTGGGAATTGATGGCATCACCGTTATCGTGGACTTCTATTCAAGGAAATGAATAGGAGATAAGGGTTGTTAGGCATAACTTGAGGACTTTGATGCGTACGAAAAGGCATGCTAAAGTATTGACTACCTCACCGCTGTTTTGGGGGTGCACATGTTTATTTGATATTTACCAGAAGATATTTAATTTGTTTCACGCGGATGGCGATTGAAAGGAATATATTTTATATTACTTTTGAATATACATTTTCATCATTTACCTTGCTTCATTTTCTTATTTTTATATGCTTTTTTAAAAATATGATATATCGAGACTTAATTCTTACACAAAAAAATCCCTGTGAGCTCTGCAAATCTCCCTGTTCCAATTTTTTGAGCAAATTAGAAGATATCATCAGTTTCAAAAATGTATAGTATCAAACAAGGGTGAGTCTATTTCGGGCCTTCGAACGGTTTGTTTCCACAATAAATCTGAGTTAAAGTAACCAAATCTCTTCTAGTTATAACTGTGGACAATAATTGTCTATAAATTGTTTTCTTTCACTTTTTCCAGTAAATTTGCCATCGTTATTCTATTAGCACTTTCAGAGGATTCAAAATTGGTTCCTTTTCGGAGCTGCAGATCGATTAGCTCATAAGGTCGCGATATTTTTTTGGTAATGAAAATAAAGCGGTAAGCTACGCTAAAAAATTTTGTGTTCTTCATTTTCTACAAAACATTATTATTAAGATTAATCATTTTAAAGTATAAAATAATTGGTGAGCGAAACAGGATCACTCATTTTAAATTTCTCCTTGGAAAACTAATCTACGGAGATAAAGCCAAGTTATTTTACTTGCATATTTTTAAACAATTTTTTGAATAGAATTACTCGAGATTATGAATTCGGTTATGCTATTACTCAACTATAGTTAAACAATAACAATTGGCTGGATGTTTTACTCAAAACGCACTCAGAATTACTCTAATTACTTACAATCATTTGTAACAGAGCGCAAACCGGTCGCTTTCCTATTTTGCGCATATATTGAACTACTGAATTCTGTTTAGTGTATTATCCGTTGTTGGATCTAAGCTGACTTTGAGTGTCTTCCTAATAAGGGCCTCTTCATCATATTTTACATACCTGAACTCGAATATAATTAGAGCAGTATATACTTGCAGATTTGTTCTTCAGTGATTATAGTAATACCTTACCTCAAAGATATTGCGCGGAACTGATTTTGAGATTTTCTATTTAGAAAACTCTGTAAAATAGCGAAGCATATATATTCAGAGAATAAGTATATTCATAAAACAGAGTATATGTAAAGTAACTATAAAGATGGATAAGGGATAGAATTATTGTTTTTCTATTACACATGTTATGAATGTTCATTATGTATGCTTTTATCAGGTTTGCAATGTACAAAAAGTTGGGATTCCGATCGCGTAATTTTATTTTTCTTTTCAAGTCCAAACCTAAGTTTCAGTTATATTTGCTATTTTTCCATTAGCTCATATAACATTCGAGTAAATCTCGATTGGCAAAGTTAAATGTTGGAACATACGTAAACTTAAAATACTTATCTCCTTTTCAACGCTTCCAGTTGTTCCATGTCTGACGCAAATTGTAGGTGATTGATTCCATAGCTCTTTTTTAATTTTTAAATAAACTGTTCGATAAACTTAGTTATGCGCTGATATGTTCAGAATATCTCAAGACTAACCTTCAGTTATCCTGGTAATAACATTGTAACTTATTATATTGGAAACGGACATTAAATATCAATCATTATCTAAATAATATGAGCATGTTATAGAATGCTTTGATGTAAAACTGTTACCGAGAAGCTCTGAAAAACTGAAACTTTTTTCATTACAACTACATATGGTTATCGGAGTGTGTCATAAATTCCACTTTTGATTTTTCTTGATTCTTTGTAACTTCTCTCAAGAAAAATTTCCGCTACAATTTAAGAATTGTAATTATTACTGTAACATTGTTCAAAACACATGGGGCAGTAAATGCTGCTTTTTCTAACAGTGACTATCATACGTAGTCTAAAATTCCAATACATAAATACGTGAAGTCGGTTAGGATTCTAGTAGAAAACTACTAAGAAGATCATTTGTATTCTTCATTGCCATTTGAAATTTGAGTACTGATATTGGAAAGTGTATATATACAAAATATAGTTGTTATACTGAGTGCTCCTAGAAAATATATTTGTCCATGAAACTGTGAACAGATTTCCTATTCATCGGAGGTAACTTCTATCATACTATTTTCATATAATTTTTTTTAAACTCTTTATCCCAAGTTTGTGAGACTTTCGAGCCTTTGCACTGAAATTGAATCCAATTTATCTAATCGCACAATGACTAATGATGTTATTTACGAAGAAAACGAGTTTATGTGCTTAAATGCTATTAGAATCTTTCTAGTAATGAAAGTTTTGTACTGTGCTCGATTGTGGAAATGAAGATGCTGATATATTACACAGCATTTCTCTAAAAATTCTTATTTTGTCGGCTTTTAAAATGTTGTGAGAATTAATTATCTATTTGAGGAGATATGGAAGCGTTTCCGCCATGTCCAGTAATCTAAACAATGTGTGAGGCATGTAGTATATTTTTGCAACCTTAAATTGTTCCAGGACTAATAAATTTGTAGCTAAACATTTACCCTTCAAAACAGTACTGCCTCATGCAAAGAAGAACTTTTTCTTTCATAAAAGAAATTTTCGTCGATTATTTTGGTAATATCAGTCTCTCAGCTCATTTTCAAATTCTAGATCCATGTAGAAATAATTTTCTTGTAACAGAGCCAGCGATCAGTTTCAAGTTATAATACTTCCAGAAAGCCATATATTTTGATACAAATTTCAAACTTGATCAAATTCAAAAAGCCTTAATATAATTTTTGAATAGCCAATGTGACTAAGGCGAAAAACTTAAAAAGTTTTGAGTTTTTTTTTCTTTTCTTCCGCGCTTCTAGATAGTCATCCTAAATTCCCTCAACTTTTTTGACTTTCAACGGGTCCTTGCAATAATTGTCACGGCTTATCATTATGCATCATTCCAGAATTGGCTACATTTTTGTGTCTTATTTTTGCATAGGTCTCACAGCAATTTAAGAAATCAATCTACGGTTCATCTATTTTGTAACTAGCTTCTTTATGTCTTTAAGTTACGTATAAAAGATGAATGTATTGTCTTTTTAGTTATTTACATTAATAGTTAAGAAACGTTAACGAAATTGGGTTACTAGATATTTTTCAATGAAACTAATGCTATTTTTATTTTATTGCCTTGGCATGCTTAGGTTTGAAAAAAAGCTGCAATGACATACGATTTGACAGCCTGGGAAATTAAATGATTTCACTTAATACCTCTAGCTACATTCAAACAATATTCATGTAACTATTCAATGATCTCATTATTTATTTTTAATATGTAAATATATACCGTTTTATATTAATCAAGTTTTCATCATTCAGAGGCTTTTGTTATTTATATAAAAATATGAGTGATACAACTTAAACATTCGAGTGGGTAGTGTTTTTTAAATGATATAGTTTTGTGAATACAGTATGGAAGTAGAAAGTATCTGCCGCACAATGCCTCTTGCTCAGTAATAGGAACGCGTTAAAAATAAATAAGTATGAAATCCATGAAGGCTATATCAAAATCTTTTTGTCAATCCCAAACTGAATGGAAGCTTTCCAAAACTTAATTTTGATCACATTTTCTACCCCATCTCAATTTTATTAAGATAATATCTGCTTTCTATTCATTTCTAAAATTAAAAGCACGGCAAGAATTACAAAATCAAACTGATGATCTGAATCAATCGCATAATTGTAACGCAAAAGGTTTTGATAAAAAATGTATGCAACAGTTTTAGTGGAAGAACATTTCGATTCCTCTACCTTTTGCTCGAACTTTAATTTGGAGATGAAAAACTTGGAAACTGTTTTCAGAAAAAGATTTCGACAGAATCTGAAATTTAAAACTGAATGCAGCAATTGTGGTAACATTCGAAGAATTAGTGTAATGGATGGTATTTGAATACGGAATATGATAATTATGCAAGACACAAAATTAATTTTCAGTTTGGATTATCAAATATTCAACTTTAAGCTGTAATGTTTCACATAATACATCAACCGTGATTCAAACCATTTAGGATGAACATTCAGCATAATGAAATGTTTTTCAATGGTTTCTATATTACCAATGAAACTTTTTGCAAATATACTAGCGATACAATTCTCCTAATAGCCCACTTTCACTGAAAATGTATATATTCAGAACAAACATGCAAGAAATAAGGGCAATTTGCAGTCAATAAGTAGTTTATGAAATGAGAAAGATCATCATGTTCCCTGTTTTTGATTTCAATCTGCTCCATTTGCCTGCCATGTATCTCTGAAAACATTCAATTCTTTAAACGTTTATCGCTTTCGTCTACTTTTGAGAGCAGCGAATGAGAAATTTCATTTAGTTAATTTATAGCAACATTACTGCAAAAGTTTCCTTTGTGATTTATACTTCCATTATAAAGCACATGATGGAAATTTGAACTAACATAAATAGTGCAGTTGTGAATTTAGGGCATGTCAATAACAAAAAAAAATCAATAATAATGTAATAAAATCCCATCATGCCATCAATAAGCAGTTCTCGTGTTTAATTATGACCGGATTTCAGGGCCAAATACCGTTATTTTAAAGTATTTTTTCCGAACAATAGTATTCATACAATATATACAATGGCTTTGCAGTCAAAGGACCCCATTCCGTACAATGACACTTTATAATTAAAAATATGGCGTGTCTCCAGTCTATACCTGCCAACTGCGTGCCCTAATACATGGTCTTCAATAGGCTACTTCCAAATATGTTACAATGCAGGTAGCTTCGAAAGACGAAACGTCTTTCACAATCATCGATGTATTGTAAATATGAAAATAAATTTCTACATGAGGTTTTAATTGATGGACTCTTGGTTTTAAATACCGATTTAACATAGTGAAATAGTAGAAATAGAAAACTTTCGCAGGTTCGGTCTTTTTACATTTATGTATTTTTACCGGAACCATATTTAACTTCCTTTCATTGGCGAATTTGAAGACTATTTTGTATAGAATGCTTACTGAGATAACAGGAAGTTGTTTAGTACTCAATGTTGATGAGCATGTGGGCTCCCGTAAACACAAAATTTGAAAAGAAATTATTTTATTTGTGAATGAAGAGAAAAGGCTTTGTACTGAAGCTCATTTACTCAAGCATAATGAACAATAATTCATGTAAGGACCAAATGAAATGGCAGATGAAACTTCTCTACGGCTTGACTTTAGTTAATGAAATATCTGGAACTGATACTCCGAGGAATCTCAAACCACAATTTGCCATATTTTGAACCCATAAACGCGTGAACTTACAAACATTGTATCACATTCAGCGGTATTAGTAGAAAGTATTTTTCACCAAGTAAAGAGTGACAAGTAGCCTAGTCAATAAGCAGGTGGGGATGGTTTGGACATAGACGAGGAAAGTTGTTGAAGGATAGGGCCTCAAAATTGTGTTGTTTGTCCTAGACCAGCTGGTGACCAATTTTACCGTCTCTTCTTCCTATTTAAACTCCTCTTTGTACCATCCTTCTATCAAATAATGCTCTATGCTGAAATTTCTGTACTCACGCATTGCTGGTCGGAGACGTTAAAAAGGGCCGTAGGCACATGATATGTGTTTCCCTTCAAACGTGAAACCCTAGAACAAATTGTTCCGGTAGAAAGGTTTTATGATTGTCCTTCCAATTGACATATCTTTACAAAATAAACTTTGAAAGCCAATATATGGGTTTCTCACAGACAAAAAATATCTTCTTTGATGATCTCAGCCAGTACAAAAATCTTATGACAACCAAAAGCAGTAAAAAATACATATTCAATATTTATATTTCACCTTTTTTGGACTTTAAGAGAGTGTGACTGAGGACAAAGAAGAGAGACAAAACAAAATTAGATATTCAATTTGGTCGATAATATTTCTTTGGTTCAACTTTTGTGCCGCTGCTACCCCTCTACTACAGCTGGCAAAATAATTTATACTATATTAGGATGGAAGTAAGATCAAATGTGTAAAATGCTATGAATATTTGCTTCTCGAATAATTGAAAGTACTAAAACGCTGCTATTTTAGAGAACATGATGCAAAATTTCAATGAAAATTAAAACTTTTGACCGCGTAATGGACAAAATAATTGCTTGAGAAGTTTTTTTTGATCGCGTATCGTAGGTAGATCCAAACATTTGTAAAACGTTCTTCAGTACTGTGTTCTGCTATATTCCTCGACGCTATGTCTACTGACGTCCTCCCCAACAATATTTAGGACACGTTTTCAGTTCTTCAAACATATTCGCCAAAATTCCTTTAACAGTCCTTTACTCCAACAAATTCCTCCAATTGAATCTTCCCACCGCAATTTTTGGGCCTTCTTTTATCAATTTGTGGTAATTGTATCCTCTTTCTTGTTCACTAACGTTAAAAACATTTAAGGACTTGATATCCGCTTTTGATAATCGAAAGGTAGCTGATGCACTGGTAATGGGAGTTAAATATTAATTCGGACTATTTTGCCAGTGGTATTGGGTGTGATGAACAAAAGAATAGAAGCTGAGTTGACTGTAAAGACCCAATTATGAACTTTTCTTTCAGATTCACTATTTGTCTCAAGAAAGGCTCATATCTCCTTCGATTAGCTTCTTCTTTTCTTGTGACATCGGACAAAAATCGGTAAGAAGTGAATCATTCAAATATATTCTTGAGCCATCTTGGCGAAAGGGTGCTTGATAATTTGCGAATCAAAGTATTTTATTCGGAAATGTTCCACTTATCTTCCAAGCAAGCTCTTATTGCAGAAATCCAGATATCCTCTTCCTCGGAATACAAAGCCTCTTAACAATACAACAGTCTTTCTGGTTTTCTGTTGTTGCGTAAACATATCAGTCATAATTTCGAGCTGAAATTTCTTATTCTCAATAAGAGGGCAAACTCAGATTTGGGGTTCTAATATTCTCGAAAAACTGCTGACCATCATATCTAGTAATGATATTATTAAATTCAATATATTTAACTTCGAAATCATTAATTACAGGGTCACCTGTATTACTATAATTGACCATGTTAAATGATCATACCAAACATCACAACGGAAGAGAGAGCCTACATTTTCATCAGAGTAAATACCAATATTCCAACACTATCAATCGTTTAGATGTATATACTATTTCTAATCGGATAAAAATGGTCTACTAAATGCCTTGGAAACTCACTCTCAGTTTTAATATCAAACGATTGGTCTTCAAAACAGCATCTGAATACATGAGGAAGAATTTGGAATCAAACGTTTATAAATTATTTTTGGATTAACCTCTTCCTAATTGAGAGATATCGTTTTCGAAGAAAAATTAATCCCAATTTATGAAAATTCAAGAGAAACACACATTCCTTTTAAGACCATTTCTCAAGATAAAAAGAATACGGTGTAGTTTATCTTTTTTAGGCTATTACAATGCATCATTGAATTCACAATTCTATTTTGCAACAAAAAACTTTTTGTTCATCATATTAGTCTACAGAGCTCTTATATGAAAGAAAATTTCAATAAATAAGTGTAGAGTTGAGGCAACGGACGACTATTCATAATTATGTTTGCATTTTAACACTAAAAATTTCTTCACCAGTAAAAATTACTGCTCGTAAATCGTATATAAGTTTAAATTTCGAACCGTATATTCGTAAAAATAGGTTTGTAACTTCAAGAGATAATTTTTTGAAGAAACATAAAATTGCGATATTGAGATAAATAGTTCTATTTCTACTTAATTGAAATATCTCCATCTCGCCTTTTTTAAATACCATAGACTTTAAATTATATAGCAAAGCAGAAATCAGCATATTAATTCAGAAAATATTTATCGATGAATATAATTTTGTTCTATAATTGCAAAAAATAATTTTGCATTTCATTGTTCTAAACGTTTAAGTTGTTTTTGTAAAGAGAGTTCTATCTAATTCACTCAGGAAAAACCATATGAAATGGCAATATTCAAATTCGTAGCTGAGAGAAATCTTGCCAACCAAACCAAATTCATCGGATCTAAACAATGCATTACTTTTTCTTAAGATGTGAATTTATCGATAATAGTTCGAATGTGTCTGTTTTTCATTAATTCGGATGATACCAATAGTTAATCCATATGAAAAATTGCTATATCTTTTTCGAGAAAATCCTTCAATGTTTATCTTCGGTGCTTAAGCTCTGAAAAAAAACTAAAAGCGATAATAAGAAGCCTAAGAGCCTCTTTGGGCATCAGTGATGATAAATTCCATCTTTTCGATACCACAGTAGTTTTTCCCACCGATAATTTATTGAGGAGGGAAGAAGCTTTTCTGTTGATTTTCTTGTATTACTGATTGCTTAAAAGCTTTCATGTTTCCCAGAAAGTAGTTAATTACAGCTCAAAGCTCTCCCATTTCTACTTTTCCGTATCATTTTTTCGGAATCTTTTATCTCCAATCAATACCATTACTTCCCTCAAATCTCCGTCAATCTCAATAATGACGCCGTCTTCAACATAGCAATAAGTTACTGATATTATCCAGCAAGATTAGATGCCAATCTTCATGTACTACATAGAAATTAAATTATAGCAGAAATCTGAAACAGCGACACTGGAAGCTTTAAATTTGAAAGAAATAATCATTTTTTGCCTCCAGTGAAAATGGGGATATTTTTTTTATTTCCTCAAAATGTAGTTACCGAAGCAATAAAGTTCTAATATTGAGGCTCTCTTTAATTTTAACGGTTGAGTCCATTGGTAAGAAGTTCTTCTGAACTCACAATCTTTAAATGTCCAGTAAAATTATGAAAATTTATTCACTACAATTTAGTACGTATTTACTTGTATATCATTTTTTCTAGAATCAAGAATAGGGCCTCTGTTCTAAAATAGTCTTACAGGTCATCAAAAAGAGAAACATTTTTTTTTGGACTTCACAGCTAGTACCAATGAAATCCATTTATTCATTCTTGAGAATTTTTGCACTGAGTCTCTGCCGTAAATGATGTCACAAGACGCCTAAAAATACTCATTATTGGTTATAATGGATGACACTATCTCTTGTGAAAACGTTTCTTTCTAAATCTGAGTTATTACCAATATTTAGAGCTCTATTATTTTTCATCCTATTTTTTTCGTTTACCATTCTGACATTTCCTGTGATTCATTTTATGAAATGAAAATCAGCGTTCTATTTCCAAAGTCTTCGTTTCTCCGTAAGAAGCCTTATTCTAAAGAAGATTGAATTCGAGAAAGCACTAAATAAGTAAAAATGAATAAAATTTTTATACTTTATGGTGCATTGAAAGACTATGAATGCAATGAGAACTTTTTTATCAACGAACTCACAGGTTCAAATTAAGTTACTGATCTCCTCCTCATCTAGCACAATTATTTTAACCCTTCCCACTGTAAATTACCTACTTTAACGGTTTTCGGCTTTCAACATATCCTAAGTGTCCGTAAAGGTCATGATAAAAACTCGATGTAAAAATTTGCCAGCATTCAGAACAATTTGGGAAGCATCATCGACTAACATAACAGTCAATTTTCTTTACTTCTATGCTGATCGGCAGCGAAGCAGCCGAATACAGGTGTACAATTATCTACCATCACATTCATTCAACCTGAGTATCTGAGATACTCATTATCACAAACACCGAAGAAAAGCTGTGACAGGATACTTCTTATAGAAATTCTTAATATTCCCCTTTTTGCACGTCAATACTGTCTACAGGTAAAATATTTGCTCACAGCATAAAATTAATACGTTAATATTAGGAAATTCGCTAAACAAACGTTTCCCGAGCGAAGAAAATGCAGCTGCACCCTATAGAAATTGTAAATTCAAGTGACAACTGGAACTCCAGAAATATTACAGTAAACTGGATCCCTACAACTATCCTTTTGACTCACCAGGGAAAAAATGATTAGTTTTTCACAAAATAAAATTTTTCACCTAATCTCATACGCTGACATTGCCCAATGAAAAGTTTTCTCTACGTGTATTTGCTTCTATGTATTATCAAACCCACCTATATACTGATTTACACCTTTATGTTCGTCTTAGTCCCGACATCTGACACTCGCCCCACTATATTTCAAGGAGGAAAACGCTCGAGGTGTGCTGTAAAGTATTTCAGACCCTATCAACAAATTTATTTGTTTGCCTGAAGTAGAACGGATCAAAGGACAAAAGGGCAGACGGGACACTTCTACAGAAACATAGTGAGCCCAAGGTCGTGACTCCTAGTTCTGGTTTAGTGCAGTGATGCAAGCAGTCCCAAGCTCTCGCCCCAATTATCAGTGAATAACGGTGATACTAACATTGTTTCCATCATTTCGTTTGCTAGGTCTTCAACATAGTCCGCGAGATTGACGCGTGAACCCGCGCGGGAACGATTGGACGACATTATTCGGTTTCTGATAACGCTTTCATGTCCAGTGGCTCCCTGCATCTGGGCAAACGACAAGTTGGGGAGAATCGCTACTGTCGCGAGGCCGGCAAGTGTTGGGTACGTAAGGTGGCGATAATACTTGTTTCGGAAGGCGGAATGACTTGGGACAACGGATTCCCGGATCCTCGGCTCGTTTGCATAGCGTCTTTGACCCTGCAAAGTTGGTGGATTTATGACGCGATGTTCTCAACTGATTTCAGATGTTGCCTCCATCTGAAGCTGCCTGATGCTTGGTTGCCTGCTGCAATGCATAATACAACCTCTCGATGAAGGCGTTTACTTTAACTCGTTTGCAATTACGGATCAAAGTACGATACGGGCGCCATTCTTTACCGACTATGGACTTTTCCAGACGGCATCTCGGCCCTATCCGTCCTGTCTTCCGAGTGGGGACATGGGAATTAATCGGTCGATTCTCGTCGATGGTGCTCCTGAGGGCCTTTGCCTCGGTCGCGTCATCGCCAACTTCAACTGCAAGATGTGCACCTCCTCCAATCGGTGTGATATGTGGTCTTGCTTTGCTGCAGAAGCATAGGAATCATTGAATCTTCGAACGACGTAACCCCAATTAGTGACCTTATTCTCTGTTTCATTAATGAAGAAACTGTAATGCTGCCCGGTCCAAAAGGTAGTGCATATAGTTGATCTTATCCGATCCTGTCACCTTGTTCTGATCACACATAAACTAATAACGACTTAGCTTTGTAGGCCAGGCTTCGTCGCTTTTACTTCAGAACTTCTGTTTGTCTGATGAATTGGCGGTACTTATGCCCTTTGCTGAATTTGAGATTTCCCATGAACGCTGGCTACCTTGCTGTCTTTTAGTTGCCTGAGCTCCCTGGGCTACTGCAGGACTTTCTGCCACTGCAAAATGGGTTGCCTGCGGGCTCGATGCGTGGGCCCTGGGGAGTTAGGGATAGACTCGCCATGTTTGATTGCTCGAATTGGGAAACAGCCTTAGTATCAGATGACCTGTACCAGCCGAGCGCTGAAGCCAATGACAAATGTGAGGAACTAATGACCCGACTCGAGACAGTTCGACCAAGGAAGCATCGGTCAATCAAGTGCAGTTTGACCCTCCAGACCAATCCAGTGATATAGAGGAATATATGGGCCCGGATCGCGATGACGATCTCAATGCATCGAGTGATTCTGCAACGGGGCTTTATTTTCCAGCAGGTCCCGGTTATTAGGCAGGAAACCCCACCTGATAAGGTGACAAATGACTACGTCATCGCAACGGACGTATGCACATGCGTTCTACGCACCATGTAAGAAAAACGTCGTGTATGCGACTCCTACGTCAAGTCCGCACTAGTCAGGTCGTATCTTGAACCATGTACTGAAGGTCAACACACATCACCCGGGCAGAGTTCGACAATACGGCAGCAGGGTCTTCGAAGGAGCGTGTGCGGACACAGGTGCACAAAATCAGTTATGCGGTCTATCACAGGCGAAATCATACTGCCGCGCCAGAAAGCAACCTTTCAAGCTTATAGAATCGCCATATTCTTACAAGTTCGGAGGCTGGATACGAGCTAGCCTCGAAATGATCAACATCAGATGCGTATCAGAAAGGGTACTACATGCGATTCTGGGTCGACGTTGTCGATTCCGACATTCCTCTGCTTCTTGATTAGATCTATGATAGGGTAATCGGCGGGGGAGATCCTCAGAACCAATTACCCTGAGAAGGAGGTGTTGCGAGCGACAAAAGTGCTGCCGTGGTATTGTTGAACGAACAAAAGGGAGTGTATATAGAAGAGAGTTGAGAAGCTACAAGCAAGTATAAAAGGGGCAGGGTCTACCACTGACGCTCTGCGACCAGCGTAAGAAAACGTTTTCTTGGGTCTGAAGTTGACTCTCAACTTCCTACTACTCGGGACTTGGCTTGAAGTTGTCTGCCAACTTGCTTGACCTCTCCATGAGGAAGCAGTTTACTCAGCTTATATAGACTTTTGGCTACCCCTAAAGTCCGAACAAAACTACAGAAGATACTAAGAAATGCATAAAAATACTTTGTGTGGACAATATACTCTAAGCAAAAGATACTTAAGAAACTAACAATTAATTTGGTCCTCTTATTTCCCATTCTCTAAATCAGATCCAAACAACTCCTCTAAAATATCCATGCTGTCCAAGCAGTCCCCACAAATATCTGCGAATGGCTCACAACTCTCTATTTCCCCCTGGGAGATATCTAGACTACTAAAGATATCTCCATCCGGTTCCATCGTGGGCACAACTTGATCCATACTCTCTATTCCAGGCCCACCGGTCCAACACTTTCCATGCCCCCTGTTGCCTCATCTTCCTCATCCTCCTCCTCCTCCTCCTCCTCCTCATCCTCTTCTCCTCATCCTCATCCTCCTCATCCTCCTCATCCTCCTCATCCTCCTCATCTCCTCATTTCTCCTGATCCTCGTACACTAGCTCAGGGGCTAACCATTCCTCGAAGGACTCCCCGCTCTCCTCCTCGACCTTCTCAGCCTCTCCCGGACTTACCTCCCTCGCTTCTTCTTCTATGAAGAGGCGGCGCACGAACTCGATGATTTGCTTCTTTGTTTGCCGCCGGATGTAGTCGTCGGCATCGGTTGGCCCGTAGGCGGCGAGACGAAGGCCATTGATGGAACGGGAAGGGCGGTTTTTGGAAATAGGGACAGAGGGGCGAAGGTTGCTCATTGTGATAGAAGTTGGGGAACAGGAGGCAATGTGGGGTGCTTTGGGTGTGTGGGGGGAGAGGGGTGATGAGTAAAATGATCGGGGCATTTGGAACTTAGAATAAAGGGGTTTAAATAGGCTCCCGGGGCAGGTTCTATAGATTAGGAATAGGTAAAATAAATCTGCAAGGGATTTTGCAATAGTGCATTTGCGCCCTTCTTCTCAAAAAAAGGCGAATTTGGAGGAGGAGGTAAGCTAAAAGGGAAAAGGGACTTGATTCGGGGTCGATTCAGAGGGTTAAATACAGTATAAAAATATCTAGATAAAATGGAAGTAAATTTGGAAATGACGGTTGGAGAAGTTAGGGGCGGGATCGTTGTAGGTTGCTGGATTACACGAGGGGAGGACCATTTCCTGTCTTACGTGAAGGAGGACCATTTCCTGTATTACGTGAAGGGAGGACCATTTCCTGTATTAAATGAGGGGAGGACCATTTTTTGTATTACACGCCCCCTTTCTCAAGGCGAACGTCCCGGGTCGTCACTGCTCTTCTTCTGCTTCCGTTAGTGTTCGCTGTCTTATTGATAAGATGTATGGTCTCTCAAACGGGTACGGATGCAACTGATTACCAATATGATGCTCTAAAAAGTAGGTTCGCATTACTGGTACCTCACTTTGTAGCATAGCCTCATATATTGGTTTGATCACATCGAGGTGGGGTTGAATACATTCTTCTTCCGTGACTCTTCCGAATCTTCCAAGAGTGAAAAAATATATGTGATATGCAAACTCTTCTGGAAGATGCCGGAGGAATGGATGTCGATAAGAAAAGAAGACGCGCATCATCAAGAACGAATCTTCGTAAGATAAGTGCGGTCCATGTAGCGCCCTAAAACATAAACAGATGCTTATCATGAAATAAGAAATGACCTGCGCATCGTTCGCATCCTCGAGATATTGCGCAGCCAAAAAGATAATCTTCTTCTTCCGACTGTATGCTGTGCATGGTTGTGAAGCAAAGCTAGAGATGAAGTTGTGGTGGACGGTCCCGATGAATGGCCGCGACCAGCTCCTGACGTACTGGGACCTGCACGAGGTCCACTCGGGGGACGACCGGAACCTCTTCTGGGCGGGTTGTTGTCTCCTGAAGGTCCTCCTCTGGTCATCATCACTGCTTCAGGAGGATCCTCGCCGCCTCCAACGTTCCCAATTTGTGGCGGAGAAACGTAAGGTTCCCATAGAGGATACGGGACCAGCCTGTATTCCATATCCGGGGGTAAGGCGTAACCTCTCAGTCGCACGTCTTGGTTGTTCTTGAGAAATACGTAAATTGGACGGATAATATTCAGATACGTTTGCGACAAGTCTCCAGCAGCTACCATTCCATATCTTCCTATAGAGTAATGATATATTACCTCCACAAACTCTGGACCTGCTTCCGTGAACCTTCCGTTTTGGAATGAAAATAGAACTCTTATTAATAGTCGGAAATCTTCTTGAGGTAGCAATGGTCCGTTCAACGTACGAAAACATAGGCATATATTAATGTAGAAATGGATGATTACGTGGAGTTCGTAGTAGTCCCGCGTAACCGAGATGATCCATTCCCAGGCCCTTTTTCCTCCCATAGGAATCATTCTATAGTTAAAGATGAGTATGCCCCGTGGTTGCGCATAGTCCTGTGTGAGAAGGAATTCTTCAGGCCTCTGATGGTAAGGGACCAGACGACGTGCATGGATGGCCCTCCTTGATCTCTTCCCTGAGCTTGAACAGAGCTGATAGTGCGGGTGTCTTTCCTCCGTGACGATGCAAGGGTTCGAGTACTTGGTTTGGAAGGCCGGCCACTTCACAGCCTGCTGCATTGCTTTTCCATGTACTACAAGTACTTTACAGCCAACTGAAAAGGTTCTGACTGCAGGTTCTGCATCCTTATTTCTTGTCTGTGTTAGCGCGCGGTGTGATCTCCAGCCTTCGGTGGCCAGTAATTCAACTTCCCTACTCTCTTCATCGATAATATTTGTTTCCATGTCTCTCTTAACATTCTAGGAGCCCTTCCGTACATTAGCTCGAATGGTGAGCGTCCATTTCTTCCTCTTCTTCGACGGTAGCCGTATAACACTTTTGGTAAGGCATCTTCCCACTGGATTTCATTCTCCAACATAGTTTTCGATATTGCTCGTTTGATGGTTCCAACCATCCTCTCCGCTTTCCCGTTGGACATAGGAGCGTATGCGAGAACGGTCTTCAGCTGAATCCCTTTCTCTTCCAAAAACGAAGCAGTGAAGTTGCAGTAAAACAAAGGGCGTTATCCGAGATGATCCTTTTTGGAAGACCAAACGGTTCAATTATTTCTTTTTCGATGAATCTCAGTACCACCTCAGCATTTGCCTCCTCGACTGCAACTGCTATTGGCCATCCAGTAAGATGTTCCACCCCTATAAGGAGATATTTGTTTCCGGAAGAAGTTTCCTTGAACGGGCCGCGAAGTCAATTGAGAAGGTTTCAAAGAGACCGGAAACTGGAAAACTTAGAGTTGTCTTATACTTCCGTATTGGAGTGAATTTTTGGCAGTTGTCGCAGCTTTTCACGAAGTTATAGACGTCCTTATGGATACCGGGCCACCAGAATCTCTCAGTTACGAATTTTTGGTTGTTTCGAGATCCCAATGCCCTAGCTCATCATGGAAAGTCCTCAATATCTTCATTCTTTCTTTCAAAGGGGCCACTAGTCGGGGACCGGCTTTAGTGTGCCGGAAAAGTTTCCCATTCCACAATGTAAAAGCCTTTTGATTCCTGCGTACCCAATTTCGGTGTTCAAGATCACCTTTCTCATTTCTAGTCCATCGAGGAATTTGATCAGTCCGTGAATATTAGCTTCGTACTCGTTATCGTTCGGCAACTGCAACTCGGCGACTCCGACGATGTCCTCCGAAGCTTTTTCATTGGAATCAGTGCGTCCCTCAAGCGGGATAGGTAATCGCAGGCTGATTATTGCGTCCGGGTCTATACACAATTTCAAACCGATATTCTGCGAAAATGTCGAGCCATCGGGCCAAGCGGTGATGTACATCCTTCTTTTGGAATGCTGTTTTAAGTGCCTGGTGATCAGTTATCAAGACAAATTTCTCGAGTGATAAAAGGTATATGCGAAACTTTTTCAGCGCGAAGACGACAGCTAGCGCTTCTTTCTCGCAGACTGAGTATCTCTTTTCTGCGTCATTCAGAGTTCGGCTTGCGAATTGAACAGGGTGTAGTCTTCCGTTTTCATCTTTTTGGGACAAAACGGCACCCAAAGACCGTTCTGAGGCATCTGTCTCCACAACGAATGGTCTCTTGAAATCTGGGTACATGAGAACTGGGGGGACACATAGCTTATCTTTAAGCTCCTGAAATGCAGTTTCCATTTCCTTGTTCCAGTAAAATTTTCCTTTCTTCGTAGTGCTGGCATGTAACGGTGCTGCAGTCTTGGCGAAATCTTTTATAAATCTTCTGTAATATGAGGCCAGTCCTAGAAGCTTCGGACCTCCGTCTTTGAAGCGGGCCTTGGTGCCAACTCGATTTTTTTCGTTTTCTCTGGATCCACTCTAATTCCCTCTTGGTCGACGATATGACCGAGTAATTGGATAGAAGTTTTCGCAAAGAAGCATTTGCTCAACTTAATTTTCAAGCTATACTCCGATATCCTCTCCACAACTGTATTGACGTGCGAGATGTGCTGATCCAATGTTTCTGAGAATATGACGACATCATCGATATAGACTCTTGCGAATGGAAGTCCTTTCAAAACCTCGTTCATCATTCTTTGGAATGTAGCTGGTGCATTCATGAGACCAAAAGGCATCACTTCGAACCTGAACGTACCGGCTTTGCTGGTAAAGGTTGTTTTTTCCTTACATTTTTCATCCAATGGAATCTGCCAATAGCCAGTGTAAAGGTCAATTGAGGTGAAATATCTCCCGTCCTTCAGGTCCTCGAGGATCTCCTCCATGTTCGGAATCGGAAATCGATCGGGTATCATTCTCTGGTTCAGTTGTCGGTAATCGACGCAAAAACGCAGCTTTCCACCTTCTTTGGTGCGACCACAACTGGAAACGACCATGGGGATGAAACTGGTCGAATAATATCATTTTTCAGCATACTTGTAACATTTTCTGAGATAAATTGGTCATATTTTGGCGGTTGACGTCTAGGCTTGTGGTAAATCGGTTGAGTGTCGGTAAGTTCGAACGAGTGAGTAACCGGTACACTTGCTTGTCTCAAATCTGAAACGCTCCATGCAATTACTTCGGAAGATGTTAACATGTCGGATATTTTCAGTGAGGCGGGGGCGGGAAGGTGCTGCACTTTTCCTTGGATTTCTGCCATTTGGCGCCCTTTTTCTTCTTGATCCTCAACCTCAATATTTTGAAGGACCTCTTCCGTCGTGCTCACATCTTCATATATGGATTCGCGTATTCTTATTTTCTTTGCAAAGGTAATCTTCTTTCATGCTCCGAATTCTGTCCTTTGATTCGATATCATCGCAAAAAGAAACACATTCGGGTTTCAAACTTATCCTAGAATCCCAGTCGTCATCTGTTTCAAACCCGGAATCATAATCGTCCCATGCCATGTTCATTAACCCCCGAGGGTACCCTTTTCCACTTCCGAAAGTGTTAGTTGGTTCCGAATCTTCGCTGTCATAGCTAGAAGTGAAATCTTCACTGTCCGTTTCTTTTAAATCTTCAGGATGCGTGCTTTTGTCGAAATCCAGGGGCATCTTCACGGTTCTGCCGTCAATATTAACTGAAACCATTTGGTTGCCCAAGTCAATGCATGTCCCTAGTCTTTCCATGGTAGGGCAGCCAATGATTGCATCGAAAGGGAGATCCGGCATGACAAGAAAGTCTACATCAACTTTAGAGTCCCCAAAGAACACGGAAACCTTGTCAACAGTGCCCATGCATTTTGAGACGGTTCCATCCGCTACAGTTATTTTTCGAGTCGTTGGAGTAATTTCGAGACCTAGATCTGTCACCAAAGTTTCTGAAATGAGGTTTGGAACAGCACCCGAATCGAAGAGAGCTTGGGTTTTCATACCCAATACTTTGACTGGTACCAGCTTAAGACGTCTTGGTGCTGTCGAGGCCGATTGAAGAAACAGTTTCTTACCCTTAGCGGACTTATTAGACCTGATAATTTTTTTGAGTTCTTTTCTCGCATCCTCTGCGTCGCCCCTCAAAAGTTGACCAAACGTTATCCCAGTTGGGGCCGATGCAAGCTCAGCCACCAAATTGTACCTCTTCACATACTCTAGTACGTCCTTAGAGATACTCTTAACTTTCTTACTCTTTTTCGTCTTCTTGGCCGGAGTGACTCCCACTCCTGGAACAACTTGATCAGACCTCTTGGTTCGAGGAGGTACAGGTGCTGGGATATGCTCCAGCATTCCATACTCTAGCCTAGGTTTCTTCGATAAAATGTTCCCTTCCCCATCCCTTTTTGTCACATTGACTTGACTAATCTCTTCAGCGATGGATACGTTACCGGCATCCGTCAACCTTTGATCCCTTCTATTTTGTAAGATTTTCACCTCTGGTCCTGACTCACTCCTCGCTTCCGATAAATTTGCTCTTCTGTTGTCTTTAGACCAGCAGTTACTTTCATGATGCCCATATCGACCGCACTTTGCACAACGAGTGTTTCTATGTGGATTATCAGGACACCTGTTTGCAAAGTGTCCAGGCTTGTGACAGTAAGAACAGACTTCTGCGGCCTTAGGGGCCCCAGACTGGTTCTTCTTAATGGTAAGAGTAAGGCTTTCCAACTGCGAGGTTATCATGTCAAGTCGATTATCGAATCGGGTTTCCAACCTTTCTTCCAAGTTTTTGACATCGCTCCTGACAGATTCTAATGCCGCTGCACTAGTAGCCGGCCTTTGATAATTCTTTTCAGGATGTACGATAGACATCGATGTGCGGGTTTCCCTCGGTACCTCACTCAGTGACTGAAACGTCTCCGAATTTTTGACAAATTCTACTATGGTACCCTTCAGTTCATCAAAAGTGTGAGGGCCCTTGATGAGGAGGAAATCGGAGAGCCGCTTATCCCCCATAGCCGCCTTACGCAGCATTCCGTACTTGGCTTGGGCGTTGAACCCAGCTTTTCATAAAGATCACACAAGTACACCAATGAGCTTAACAAATCGTCGAAGTTGAGCCGGGCCTCTATGGCGGTACGAATCATCTCATCTGGTTCTACCTCCTTAGCATACTCTTTCACAAGCCACTCACATACCTCACCGAAGTTACGCCCATTCCCGTTAAGAGACCACCCGTCGATAAACTTGGACTTATATTTGTGCTTTGCGTCACCATGAAGATAGGCGAAGATACTTGCGGCCTTCTCTTCATCGCCCTTCTCTCGCATCACAACGTTGACATATGTGTAAAGAAACTCCTCAACGTCTTCAGTCTTGCCCCCTGTGAACGTTATACGAGCAGCATTGAGATCCATGATTACCGAGAAGAAATCCCCCCGAAGTGTTCCTTACTACTGCTCAACTCGAATACCTCGGGTGCAACCCCCTCCACAAGAGTACCAAATGATAGGGGTAAATCGGCGGGGGAGGAGATCCTCAGAACCAATTACCCTGAGAAGGAGGTGTTGCGAGCGACAAAAGTGCTGCCGTGGTATTGTTGAACGAACAAAAGGGAGTGTATATAGAAGAGAGTTGAGAAAGCTACAAGCAAGTATAAAAGGGGCAGGGTCTACCACTGACGCTCTGCGACCAGCGTAAGAAAACGTTTTCTTGGGTCTGAAGTTGACTCTCAACTTCCTACTACTCGGGACTTGGCTTGAAGTTGTCTGCCAACTTGCTTGACCTCTCCATGAGGAAGCAGTTTACTCAGCTTATATAGACTTTTGGCTACCCCTAAAGTCCGAACAAAACTACAGAAGATACTAAGAAATGCATAAAAATACTTTGTGTGGACAATATACTCTAAGCAAAAGATACTTAAGAAACTAACAATTAATTTGGTCCTCTTATTTCCCATTCTCTAAATCAGATCCAAACAACTCCTCTAAAATATCCATGCTGTCCAAGCAGTCCCCACAAATATCTGCGAATGGCTCACAACTCTCTATTTCCCCCTGGGAGATATCTAGACTACTAAAGATATCTCCATCCGGTTCCATCGTGGGCACAACTTGATCCATACTCTCTATTCCAGGCCCCACCGGTCCAACACTTTCCATGCCCCCTGTTGCCTCATCTTCCTCATCCTCCTCCTCCTCCTCCTCCTCCTCATCCTCTTCTTCCTCATCCTCATCCTCCTCATCCTCCTCATCCTCCTCATCCTCCTCATCCTCATCTTCCTGATCCTCGTACACTAGCTCAGGGGCTAACCATTCCTCGAAGGACTCCCCGCTCTCCTCCTCGACCTTCTCAGCCTCTCCCGGACTTACCTCCCTCGCTTCTTCTTCTATGAAGAGGCGGCGCACGAACTCGATGATTTGCTTCTTTGTTTGCCGCCGGATGTAGTCGTCGGCATCGGTTGGCCCGTAGGCGGCGAGACGAAGGCCATTGATGGAACGGGAAGGGCGGTTTTTGGAAATAGGGACAGAGGGGCGAAGGTTGCTCATTGTGATAGAAGTTGGGGAACAGGAGGCAATGTGGGGTGCTTTGGGTGTGTGGGGGGAGAGGGGTGATGAGTAAAATGATCGGGGGCATTTGGAACTTAGAATAAAGGGGTTTAAATAGGCTCCCGGGGCAGGTTCTATAGATTAGGAATAGGTAAAATAAATCTGCAAGGGATTTTGCAATAGTGCATTTGCGCCCTTCTTCTCAAAAAAAGGCGAATTTGGAGGAGGAGGTAAGCTAAAAGGGAAAAGGGACTTGATTCGGGTCGATTCAGAGGGTTAAATACAGTATAAAAATATCTAGATAAAATGGAAGTAAATTTGGAAATGACGGTTGGAGAAGTTAGGGGCGGGATCGTTGTAGGTTGCTGGATTACACGAGGGGAGGACCATTTCCTGTCTTACGTGAAGGGAGGACCATTTCCTGTATTACGTGAAGGGAGGACGATTTCCTGTATTAAATGAGGGGAGGACCATTTTTTGTATTACAATCTACTCAACAGACACAAGCTCTTTTCCGGTAATGTGGATACGTACTGGTAAGCACGGTAGGAGGTTGGACCGTCTCCATAGTCAGAGCCCATGGACACCTGTCTGTGCGGTGGGATACTGATGAGATTTTATACTCGAGAACCGGGCTCGAACGGCTACATCTAAATTTCTACCACCCATCAAAGCAGAAGCTGCCCAATCTGTTGAAACGCGGTACCCCGGACCGACTCAAACAGGACACCCCGAAGATCATACAAGACATAGTAGACAAGTGCAGCAGGTGTAAGAGATTCGATATTAGATCTTACCGCTACCGTGTTTCAGTGCCAGATGACGAAGTCATCTTTAATCACGAGTTAGCTCTGGATCCTTTTTGGATATAAGGTAATCCAGTTTTACATATCGTGGACACGCACACCGGGTACCAGAACATTAGTCTTCACAAGACTATATCAGCTCGGCACGTATGGGACGTGTTTCTCGAAGCATGGGTGACATTATACGTCGGTATCCGGAAACGTATTCGCGCAGATCAGGGGTCAGTATTTATGTCCAAGTATTGGGATGATGTCACCGCGCTTCATGGGATTGACTTAAAACTATCAGGAACACAGAGCCGCAATTCAATTGGAATAGGTGAACGATATCACGCTCCTCTGAAACGTATATTCAGGGTTATTTGATCACAAAAACCCAGCCTGGACCCGGAGATAGCTCTTCGCTTAGCAGTGAAAGCAGCTAGCGGCACGCTCAGGCCAGAAGAATAAGTCCCCTCCCGGCTAGTATACGCCGTCGATCTCGCCTTTCTTGTGGTAAAATCGAGACCGCCCGCGCAACGGGAGCGTATGCAGGCACTGGAGACTGTAAAACGTGAGATGGCTGCGATTGCTGCTGAACTTCGTATCAAGCAGTCGCTGCGCTCTAAACTTCCCCCTGCTACTAAATATGATATTAAACCTGGGGACGATGTCTTAGTATATCGTGAGAAGGAAAAGGAATGAATTGGACCCCACCACGTGGTGCAGATGATGGAGAAGGAGATATACGGAAGCACTACAGCCTATCACAAGTCATTCCCGCTTCAACAGCAAAGGGTGACCGTGAGCTCAAGAGACTTCTAGAAGGTATGCAGCAGTTTAAGAACGACCCTCCGCCAGGTATACTCCTGACCGAAGTACTGCATCCGCGGACCCACGGGGAAGCTCTGATGTTTTTAATGAAGCATAGGCGAAGGAGCCTGTCGGCCTCGCTGAACGCGGGGTTGACAAGATCGTGTGTCGGTAGTACGTTCCCCGGGAGCCAACATCTTAGAAGGGCGTTTTGTGCTCTCAATCAAGAACGCCAATACAAACGAAGAGGTATACAAGGCCCACTTCGTGGTACAAGGACGCACTGATATCGAGAAAAATATGCTAGTGCATAATATCACGAATCTCCGTCAGATCTCAGTACGCATGTTGGTTGCTCTCTCTGCAGTCTACGGATTTCTTATATGTCCCAGGACGTCTCGGAGGCTTATCTTCAGAGCGCAGAAAGGCTCATGCGAGACATTTGTGTTAAGCCGACGAGAGAGTTTAAGCTATCGGAGAAACAGCTGTTGAAGTCACTCAAACCACTGTACGGTCTAGCCGACTCGGGAGATTATTAGCACAGCACGTTTTCCAAACATCTGCGACAGGTCCTCATGATGACATCCACCACAGGGGATTTGTCACTTTTCTTCAAGATCGTGGAAGGTAAGCTCAAGGGGCTAACCGGCGTATATTTGGATGACACTATCGGTGCTGGTGACAATTAGTTTGAGGAGGAATCCAAAGGTTCCGGCAGGCGGTTTCAATCAAAGGCGCTCGAGAACGACCGGTTTCAGTTTGCGAGTATTCAGCTCGAGAAGACAGGTGAAGGCTACCTCATGCATCAGGAACGGTTCACGCGCAAGATATGCCTTCTTCCGAAACAGTGTACTTTTTCGGATTTCCGTTGTAAACGTCATGAGCTGGCTTGGTAAACCCATACTTGCCCTGATCTCGCAGTCGCTGTCAATCTCGCGGCTCAGGTTACGGAACAGAAATTCGAGGCTAACCATGTCAAGGAGATTAACAAAATCATTTTTCGGGCTAAAGCAACGCCTAGACGCGCCATCAGGCAATAAAGCTTGGATAATAACTCGCTATACATGCGCGTCTTTACCGATTTGTCATTTGCTAACTCTCCAAATTTACGCTCTCAACTTGGCTTTATTGTTCTATTCTGTGATGCCATTTGTCGCTGCAATATTCTCCACTTTTCGTCATAAAAGAGCGAACAGGTCACTAGGCCAGTTATGGAAGCGTAGGTGATAGCATTTGCGGACGGCTCCGATTATGCCTACCTTCTCCGACATGACTTACAGCGTATTATCGGACGCAACTTACCTTAAACCATGCTCACAGACTCGGATATCCTTTTCAAAACTATCGACAAGTCTACCACGACGACCGAGAAGAGACTGATGATTGACGTGGGGGCCGCCCGGGAAGCATATGAGAGGCAAGCAATAAGCGATGTGGGCTAGATTCGCTCCGAGCACAAACCAGCGGACGGCTTAACCAAGGCGTCCCCCTGCCCTGCCCTCGAGCAGCTGATGGACACCGGCCGCGTCGATTTCCCTGTGCAACAGTGGGCTGTTCGAACGCCATCGAGGAACCCATCAAAAGGTTGACCACGACTTTCGGTCTCAAAAATACCCCCGACTATCAAGACAAAACACTCTCGCGGTGTGCTTTGAAGTATTTAAGTATTACAGAAGGTCCGGACCCTATCAAGAATATACTTGATTGCCTGAATTGGAACGGATCAAAGGGCAAAAGGGCAGAAGGGCCACTTCTATAGAAACATACAGAGCCCCAAGGTCGTGGCTCTTTAGTTATGGTTTAGGGCAGTGCTGCAAGCAGTCTCCAAGCTCTCGCCCTCCATTATCAGTGAATAACGGTAGTTCGCATGCTTTTACGTTGATAATCAGCGCCGTTTCGGTTCTATTGCTCCGTCCCCTCTTGATAGGACGAAATGAATACATACAGTACGCAGTTTCGCGGCTTTTGCGATACTTTCCTGAGCAGTTAATCGTATTTAACGTCCTCTATCATTCTCTGTTCCCAAAGGGAACGGCTCGAACTCTAGTGCGCTCGCAGCTAGGATACTCCAGGAAACACTCTATACAGGAGTTTCCGGACACTATATGCAACTGAATATGTGCAAAATATCCTAGTTTAGAATATTTGGATATATTAGCGCAATTTGAAAGTAAATACCTCCACACAAAGTAGAGCAAAAAGCAATATCACCACTCTAAATAAATTTGTTGGTAAAAATCCTGTGTTCATGGTTGTGGAATTTCCTCAAAGGGCAAAGAAATTACAAGGATTTCTCTCAATCTCCAATTCTAATTGGCCTCCAAAGAAATGTAGAAGCTTTTTTATGCAAATAAAACCTATATATCTTTTCGAGGGAGTTAGTGGAGTTGAAATCCACATTTCTTAATGCAAAGAACAATGTAGCGTGTACCTTAGTAGATTCAATCTTGCTAATGAATGAATTGAATTAAATGAATTGAAGATCTCAGAAAAATACCCAATTATGCTGACCATCTCAAAACTACACATTTGAATCAATTTCAGGAAGTTTTAATGAATTTTGATCTGCAAGGGGTCGTGAGTACCCAGAGTCATGGAGTGCTTCATCGCGTTCGTAGTTTAATACTACAAATTTCTCACAAAAATAAAGCCATATGAAGCTCAGATAGTAGTGATCCGGTATGAACATATGCCCAGTCGGTATAAGAACTGCTCCAGGTTCTTTGATGAATCTGATAAGCGCAAATTCGCACACGAAAAATCTAGATGAGGACCATAATTGTAGACAGTATCGGAATTGGGAAGATATTTTCATAGTTTGTGAATTTGCAAGATATTTTTAATTTGGATGAGTGTGGCAAATTCATCGGTTGATTTTTTTGTTTTAGGACACGCTGTCGTAATAGATGTCAGTACATTTCCAGGTTCTGGTGATACTACGAGTGACTCTGAAACGTATATATAATGGCCACATTAATTCCCACCACTGGCCGATGGGTGGCTGGCATGGGTATGGCAACTAGATATTTACATTTGGGAAATATCTTCTAATAGTCTCTTTGATTCACACGATTCCCGTGAATATATTTTATGGTTATCAGTATGTTTGTTTGAGGCTTTTGGGGTATCCAAAAGTCTATATAAGCCGAGTGAACTGCTTCTTTTAGTGGAGGTCAAGCAAGTTGGCAGACAACTTCAGGTCATGCTCCGAGTAATAGGAAGTTGAGAGTCAACTTCAGACCCAAGAAAAAGTTTTCCTAAGCTGGTCGCAGGGCATCAGTGGTAGACCCTGCCCCTTCCATACTTGCTTGTAACCCTCTCAACTCCCTTCCATAAACATTCCTTTTTGTTCGTTCAACCATACCACGGTAGCACGTTTGTCACTTGCAACACGTCCATCTCGGGGTAGTTGGTTCTGAGTATCTCTTCTCCCAACGATTTAACCCTATCTGAATCTTTTCAGAGGTGTACGATTCGGTTGATTCTTGGAGCTTCGAATATCCTATTTGAATTACACGATTGGGTTCGTTCTTGGATCTGCGTATATCCTGCATGAATTGCTAATCATACTCGTTCGAAGTTCCAGAATTGACTGGTACGGTCATAGGTGATCCGATTTGACCGATTTAAAAAGGTCAATAGTTTTTCTTCGGCATGAATGATAAGTTTATCCATCAGCTGCAATATTAGTTTCACTTTTCTTTGAGAATTTTTCGTGGTTAAGAAGTGGAATCGCTTACAATAATCTGATCCACCCTGGAGTTATTGAATAGTATAGTAAATAACAACTGGTGTATGAATCTACATGATCTCTTGTGACACTTTGTGCGTAGGTATTCGGTACTACCTTGGAGTAAAGTCGATTTTTGCGAAATATCTGCTTCCACAAAAGTTCTTTAGCACGGAGACGATGTAAATTATTACTTTTTGCAGGTTTTAAGTTCTGTCGTTTGTTCTTCATAGATTTAATATGAAATGATATTTATAAATCCCTGATTTTGGGACAACTAGTGCCTGGCTTGTCCAACTCTCCTCATTAAGCTTCTACACGTCTCCACTCTCCTCCCTCTGTTTGATAATTTATTTTATAAAGTAGCTTTATGGGGGAGATTATCGACGCTGTGGTGTGATTGAAGGCTTGGTGTTGGGTAAAAAACTGATTAATGAAGTTATTATATTGTTAGAAAGATGCGTTCCAATTTTGATTATAAACCGGATACAGATCTAAAGCTGAAGCTTTCGGATGCATTTTTCCCTCCTCTGGGACTTGTCTTTTCTGGGTATCTTCCACTGCAATAGACATAGCACGACTAATGCCTTTATTTGTGTCATTTCCTAATTAAGATTCTACATATTGTGTCATTCCTTCTGGTTACTCGTTCCCGGTAGTATAAAGCTCGCTTCGAAGTCTTGCGGATGAAAGTATTCGTTTTCCTTCTTGAAATTTTTCTTCGGAACTACCGTCGATACAATAGGCAATTCAATACCAATTTTAGTAAAATTTGAATGCAACATAATTCAATTGTTGTATTTATATTAATAATTAGAGAGTTTCAGAATCAGCAGTTTATATCTGCAATCTGCGGACGCTCACAGAATTGAAGTTCTTGGGACAGAAATAGTGCGGTAAAGTTTGGCTGTTTTTGATGTGTTAGTGATGTATTGACTTATTCACTTCGTTTTCTAGTGGTATCGACTTGAAAGGTATCTTAAATGCTACTTTTCAAAAAAAAAACAAGCGATATTTGCGGATGTACTGGGTCAAACGAGAATAAAAATTGGAATATTTTGCGCCAAAAAGACCTCAGAAAACTTATTCAGTGTCCTGGAGAGGAAAAAGCATTCAGTCGTTAAAAATTAGAATACATATACTTGAGACTTATTCTAAAGTTTTCTGGCAAGCGTAATCGACTCAAGCGGAGAACTTTTTGGTTGTTTTACTGTGTGCCGTTTAGATTGATGCTATTTAGTATTTCTTTTGCATTTGACACGAAAGTTTTTCAGATTAGAGGACGGCTTCTTTTGCATTCTTCCTGAACCCTTCTGGGTTCCGAGAAATTTCTCTAATGACATGCTCCTCTTTTCCTCCGGGATTAAGAAGAATCAGCTGGCGAGGTTCACGCCAAGGAAATTATACATGTTCAGTAATGGGGTTTCTCACGTCCTGAAGTATTATTTAGCTTCTTCGTTTCCCTCGGAAGCTGATCAAATAACCTTTGAGTGGGTCAATTTTCCTTAATTAATACAAAGCACAAACAAGTGATATGCAACATGATGTTGCCGAAACAGTGGGCCGAAGAGCAGCGGTGACATGCGATAGCTGTTAGTCGGGTGCACCATGGGCGGAGCGAAGGTGGAAAGAATTTTGTAGCTGAGAAGAAGAAACAGGGAGCTGCGTAATAGGTAAACACCCTCCCCCTCTTCGTGCGATAAATTTTATTTTAAAGTCAGATTTAGTTGCGTACAGTGGTTAAATCAGAGTATGCAAGAGAATAAAAGGACAAGAGACAACCAAGCACATCATCACTAATCCCCTTAGTCCCCTAAAAACTCTTAAAATCCCTAAACATCTAAAACACAAAACATCACCTGAGTCTCTTTAAAAAACCTAAAACTCCCTAGTCTTCCATTACGAAAACACATGTGGCTTTGAGTTGCACGAATAAATGCGTCATTACGGCGCACTGATACATGAGGCGCAGGGATATTTTCGTATGCTATACTTAAACCGTTATGGTTTCCACTTTTCTGCAATTGGAGTGGGCTTGCCCCCTCCGTTTCATCTTATTTTATCAAATATCCGCCCCCGAATCGAGGTCTAGCGTGCTTACATTTGGCTTTGTTAGAAGGTCAATGTTCAAATTGCACCTGTATTTCAATTGAGAAAATAATGTCGGTAAAGAACTTGACGTACTACTTTCGCTGCTTCTTCCAAAGTATCATTTGGTCTGTGAAAGCCCGCTTGATTTCGATAGGTTGTAGTCAACTCGCGATCTTCATTATCATTGCCTCTCATTGGCTGGCACATTTGATGATATCGAATAAATTATAATCTTCAATGGAGGTAGTAGTTTCAAGAACCAGATTTCCTATTGCTCCTGCGGGATCGAGAGACAAATAAATGTACTCTACTTCCGAAATATCGTCCTTCATACGATCGCTAGGATCAAAAACAGTACAGACAAAGCTTAATTAAAACATTCCTGAGCCCATTCATTAGTGGCCTCTACTGCTGTCGAATCCCGAATAAGTTCACTCAATAGTATAAAGCCTGTGAAAGAGTCGTTATTTTATGCACTTTCTGATTGCCGTAGGGTTGACGTGCTTTATTGGACTTTCAGTCAGTTGTCAAAGTGTGTAATATTTTGATGCTAGATGATAAATGAAAATAAAACCAAATTGGTTTGAGTTGAAAAAATTTAGAACGCAAAATTGCTCAAATATTGATGACTATGTCGTAATACAACATAGTTTCCCTCCTACGACAAAGTGCTCTTTGGTGTTGAAATCCAAAGCTCTTTACCATATTACTGAGCTTTCGCACAATATCTGCAGATTTGTTCCACTATAGACAGTATTCCTTTAATTCCATGAGATAATTTATCTAGTTGCGAATCAATCTTCTGTATCGAACTATCTTCCTTGACGCTTGGAAATTTATTGATTAGCGGAACTTCTTCACATATTGGAGCGTGAAAAAATTACGGAATATTATTTTTTAAAATGGAAAGAAGGAACCGTGTTGATAAACCGGCGATTTTGAGTGCGCCAGAGTTCCCTATCTGTTCTTGGCGCTTTAATTTGCCACACAGTAGTCATAGAAATATTTGTAAAAGCTTAGATTATCTTTCTCCGCAATTTCATCGCTCTTTCGCTTTATTCCACGGAAGTTTGAGTCCTTTTACGCAACTACATTCTTATATATACTGACTTAGTTTGTTTCTTTTAGTGGTACTAAATATTATGTCTACTGTCCGAGATCTACTACATCTGCTAAAAGTTTCCAATTAGAAGTAAACCTGCGCAGAAACTAGACCGGTGCTTCTGCTGTTACCCGACAGCGTTTTCTTAGTGACTTGAAGTCTGAGATAACCAATCAAAACCAATCCGGTGTCGATATTCTCGCCTTCGGTGAATAGTGATATCAACAATAATTACTAGATCTGAAATTAATATTGAGTTGGGGCGAAACTAAATGAATTTTCATCCACTTTTAAAAAAGCTGTAATTTTTAGAGATGTAATTGTATTTTTTTTGTACATAAAATTCGAATGGTAACAGTGACGCAGAAGCTTTTGAGCCGCAAATATTTTCTGACAAGTCATTAAAATCCACTGCTACAAGTATCTACACAATATGAATATCGTGGCCTAAATTTCTTTTGTTAATGAGTCGATCGACTACTGACACAGGGAAGATCGATAGACAGCAGTATTTTAAACTGCAAAATTGGCATTTTCAATAACTGTATTGAATTCTTACCACCAATCCATTGTATTTATACCCTTTCAAATTGTAGAAATTGATCAGGGCAAAAAATATGATATATCCCTTTTACATCAAGAAAGAGTCATCATTCTGGTGTTTCATTGCATTTTGGCAGCTCTGATTGGTTTACAGCCCATAAGTGACAGTAGATACTGAACGAATAAAACTTATTCCACCTTTTTAAAGCGTAAATGGTACCAATTTGAACTATTTAGAAAACAAAAACTTGACTAAAAAATACCAGGATGCAAATAGAAGCTAAGGAATTTTTGATATAATGGACCTTCAAAATGTTGAAAATATATTTAAAATCTCACTTACCCTACCATATTTCTAAACGGAATAGGACTGTTATTTATCTTTCCCACTTACTGCTAGTTGGAAAGCTCGTACTGAATGTTGTGCAGAATTTTGTACAACCCAGATTTTGTATAGTTGTACAGGAAATTTCTTGATACTTCTCGCAATATTGTACTATTCAATTACAAATTGTGATATGATTATTTATTTCAAGCATACAAACTTTTAAAGAACTGAAATATTCATAACTAGCGATTTAAATGAAAAGTTACCTTCTGGTGTCGAAGTGTGAAATGAGTTACCACACATAGTATTAGAGTCACGGTAGAGCCATATAATTGATTTATTACCCCTTTTTACTTAACATTTTTCTAGCACGAGTTTTACTGTCGTCTTTATTTTAAACAATCAATTTTTAGACATGCTATAAATATGGATAAGTTGCAGAGGAAACTTAAATTATGATTTTCGATTTATCTTATATATCCGGTGGAAAGGTCAATTATTTGCCATTTTATATTATTCTAAACTCGTTCTGGTGTAGTCTGAAGCTATACTGGATATTCTTATCTTGTGTAGCATATTTCCTTTAGTATTATTTTCCCTTGCAGATTCTTTCATGTTGCATTTTTGTGCTACGGGAAACTACCTTAGATGCCATTTTATATTATTCCAAACTCGTTCTGGTGTAGTCTGAAGCTATACTGGATATTCTTATCTTGTGTAGCATATTTACTTTAGTATTATTTTCCCTTGCATATTCTTTCATGTTGCATTTTTGTGCTACAGAAAACTGCCTTAGATGGTTTTACTAGATCAATATACACTAGCTAGAGAACTTTCGCACTACTAGTGAAGATTAGTGGTATTCAAAAAATATGTAGAGAGGAGGTCTTAATCAAAATATACCCGAGACGGGTCAAATGAGAGTTTTGAAAATACATTTTGAAACCTAGATTCAACAGTACAAAATATGGATATGTGGAGTAACTTTAAAGTAATGTAAAGTATAAATGCAAGATTTTCCGAGAGAAATAGTGCCAAAAGACCAAAAAAAGTATACCTTAATGAATTTGGTAAAACATTGAAGGCATACTTTTTAATTTTTAAAACATTAGAGAAGCAATAGGCAGAATAGGGAACTTTACATTAGTTTTATCGCTCTTGCTCACTTTTAGGGGTCTTGAGGCATTAAGAGCTTCCCCAAATACAAAAAATGCTCTCTTAACCCTCATAAATTTCTATTTTTTACTGGTTTAAATGTTTTCTATGTACGATCATGCTTTCGACTTCTTAAACTCCACAAATGGGCAAAAAATCTTTTCTGACGTAAAAACGGCTGCAATAACTTCAATTTGTTTTTTCCAAATTCCCTTTTGTAAAATATATTGAGAATAGATGGTTCAGATATCAAGCACGGCTAGAACTAACTCCTTAAATGTCTGTATTAACTATAAAATGAAAAGAAGCGAACAGGAAGTGCATGTTGAGAAAGTTAGTAAACCATCTCATTTCAGTTTTACCGACTTAACAGCAGTAAATCTTTGTGCTTATTAGAGAAGTAGGTTGGTGAGAGCATATCAATATAGAAGATCCAAAATGAACTAAAGTATCACAGAAAAGATAGCGGTGAAAGTATATTAGGAGAGTCAATTTTGATCTTTACGCATCTATTACAAATCTCTTCTCCCGCTAACAGAATTGGGAGCAGATATAGGTATATATTATTGGATTAGTCAAATTTTCAACGGCTCTGGGAAGCTAATTTACTCAAATACATATTAGGATCTTTTTTAACGTGAGAATTGCAGTTACACCAGCTAGTGAAAATTTTAGAAGAACTGGGAATGTGGCTCTAGTATTTCTAGGAACAACTGCACCAAACAAACTATTGGTTTACTTTTCTGTGGTTTTTGAAGAAACGGACCATTGAAACATGCTATTTTGATTTGAAATGAGCCTCTTGTATAGAAGAAATAATTTCAAGGTTAGACTTTGACGAGAGACATATTCACGAGTAGCACCAGTTGATCAATTCAAATTTTGTTTCCCAAAAACATATTCTCTTCTTCGTCTGCTGTGCATCATAATTTGCAAGCATTTTTGAAATTATGTTCCCATAAACTATGTGATGAAATTCTTTATTTACAAGATGATCACATTGTTCTTATTTGATCCTTATCTTTGTCTCTGAATAGGTTGTCAAGGAAAGTTATTACCTGCTTTACTGATGGAATTCCTTTTGTCCTGTTCACAAAAATTATCGCTAAAAAAGAGACAGCTCTCCTTTCTTGTAAAATCCAGAAAAAGAGGATATTTTTGCTAAAACAAAAGTTCATACTCTTACCAATGTGACGGTGGGAACTGCATTTTTTCAATTTTGATGACATATATGATATGCTTATTTCATACTGTTGGAATTAATTTCTAATAGCGACAGGAATTCTTTTATAGAAGAATACAGATGAGTGCACAGTAAGAAAAACATACTTAGTACGCCTATTCCTGATCGCGGGTGAGAATAAAGAAATATCCAAATTGGATATATTTTTATTGAAATAAAAATCATTTAAAGACTTCAGCTCTATTGCAACTTAATGAATAAGCCTACTCAACAGCTTTTTCTCCCAATACCATAATAGCGTGACCTATTTCGTACTCGAAACCTTGTCTATACTATAAACTAGTAAGCCTTTGATAACTCTAGCTGAAATCGATGTTTTCGACCGAAAAGGGTCTCCTCACAATTTAACTGTCAAATTGCTAGTATTTGTCAACGACATGTACAAAAACAATGAATAAAATCGTTTCTCTGAATAGTTTCCTAGAAATGCAGTAGCTATATGTATAAATGTCTTGTGGAGCGTACGATATATCCCAGAGTGATTTTTCGCTTTACTTTTAGAAGATTGAAAGCATTATTGCGATTCCAAAAATTCAATTTTTACACCAGGAATTGTTTTTGTTTGCGCTCTGATAGCAAAAGTTAATTCGTTTTCCTCACTTATCGCCGATATGTGGTTTAGTGTAAACAGAGGCAAAAATTTAGGAAATATGTGCGTGCTTGGTCGGAATGTGGATCTTAGCGTAACCTGCAAGGTCAATCTACTTACAGAGCATATGCGAAACTGATCTCTCCAAAAATAAAACCACTCGCTGATATTTCTAGAATTTTCCATACAGTTCTCAATGCAGTCTCTTTCCCCTGAAGATACCATTTTCTTTCCAGAGATCCGATCCCGTTGGCTGGCCTGTTTGTAGCTCTATCGGCGGTGAATTTCTCCCAATAAAATATGAAACTTCTCTATATTCTTCTGTGCAGTTGCCTCTCTAAATGTTTTATAACTGACTTTCCAGGTGATACTCTTTGTTCAGTGGAGATTAAAACAGTCCATTACCACTGAAGTATGGCGACGTACAGTAATGATATCCTGGCAGTCATTTTCACTCATTAAAGGGGAAATTTTTGGATTTTTACTCTTGTTATATGTATTAGATTTATCTTAAAGTTCCCCAGACCACAATAAACTCTAGAATGCATGCCGACACAGTAAAGGAGGAGGATCAAAGTTCCTAAAAGGCCACCTTATGGCAAGCCATCAAGCAGGCCCCATTAGACATGACATCTGGGGGAGTCGTGGGTAGGAGATGAGTATTTTGCGGGCAGCTCTGTCTCTCTGGATGTAAAAGCACCCAAACTTTCCTCTCTTTGTGGATTCAACAGCCTACGAGATTTGAACTCGTCGTGAGTACTTAAATATTTATTCTCTTCGGAGAACACCAAGATGCTTACAGTACATGGCATTGTTGTTGGTTTTTATTCTTAATTCATCAATACAGACCGCCACCAGGACTAAATCATTGCACTTTTGCTTGCTATACCTATTCTTTCCCAATATCATCGGTTTGCACCTATGCTGCGTAATGTGATTATGCATTCCACTCGCATATTTGTTGGTACCCTATGGAGAGGCGCATACATTACATAGAATTTGAGCAAAAAAGGCTTTTTATTGTGGCGTTCCATAAAACGGAAACATGAATTACAGGAGTAATTTTTTTCCTATTCCGTCCCGTGAAAGAAGGAATCATTCAGGGAAATATAGCGAGAAAACCATTCTGAGGAAATATTTGGGGTTTTTACTCTCGCAAAGTGTATTCGATCTATCCTAACGTTTTCCAGACAACTACAAGCGAGTCAATAAGGTTTTTTGACACAATAAAGGTAGAGGAACTGCCTTCTCTAGAGGATCAACTTCTAGCAAACCATCAAGCAGGCCTCATTAGACATGATGGCTGCTGCAGAGTGTCCATGAACATTGAAAATATTAGCCGAATAGCATCACTGTTAGAAATGGGCAACGAGACGGGGGAATGATGTTTTATTTAACTTCTTCGTCTGACACTTCAAGTGGAGGGATTTTAAATGACGTTTGGAGTAGGCTTTAGAACGTGGGCAGCTCGGGAAATATTTCAGGGTAGGAATTCGAGCAGGAAACAAAATGAGGGGGTTTGGATATGATTGATTTTCATCGATGACACTCTTTGTGTTGCTTTTTGCATGCCGTAGTCGGAACTTGAAGAGTTATCGTCAATTGTTATGTGTTCAAGGGCGGCGAAAGTGATTTATTTGAAGTGCAGGGGATGGGAGCGATAGTTCGGGGTGATGCAAGTGCATGGGCGGGAGTTCGTGGGAAATGTGGGCTAACGACGGGGGTCTACCCGATGCGTCCCACAGTTTGCTGTCGCTTGGGAGTTTGGGGTTGAGGAAGTGGCTCAATGTGGGGGAGTTCACCGGTAGTAGAAATTGCTTCATAAACGGTCGCTTCGGTGAACCTCAAGGCGATGCCAAACGAAGAAGAGGTAATGAAGCAACCTGTATCTGGCTCAAGGTGGGATGTTTTACTCGCGTAGACCTGGAAGAACTGCGTGGAGTTGTGCTCATAGGACTGTGATATCAAGAGAGAGAACTTCAAATAAATAAAGAGCAGGTTCAAGGAAGTTGTCTGACTAACGGGCGAGGGCCAGAAAAGTTCTTTAGGCGGATTGGATGGAGCGGAGGCCCCGCTGATCGTCGAGCACGTAAAACTTGTGGGGATTCCTCATCTTGAAGACAGCACAAGAACCAGGAAAACTTCCGCTGGAAAGAGCGAGTCGGAATTGATATGCGCCTTGAACCGCAAATCCTAATGGCGAGGTGATGGGAACAAAGTTATGTTTTTTGCCACCGAAGAGGCTTTGTGTGGCTCTCGTACTGATCCATCAAATTTGGTGGATATGGGAACGTCGGAGAGGTCGGGATTTTCCGTCATCACTTGGCGTCCCATGATCAATAAGTGTGAAATCTGTATTGGGGCAGGAGGGGCCTTTACCGCGAGGAGGTAAGGAGAAGAAGCAGTAGGGTTGCGTGTGGTGTGAAGAAGCTGAGAATCTGGAGGCGCTACTTTGGGAGCTGAGTCAGGGTCTTGGGATGGAGGAGATTCCGTATGGTATATGCCTGCAAGTATGTTCAATTTCGTGAAGACGTTGCGAAAACGATTTTTATTGCACAAGGACAGAAAAAAAGGTTTTGGCTACAGTGAAGTCGGCAAAAGTGGAGATGAAGCTGACTGATGAAGAATCGTCGTTGAGATCCAAATTTGTGTCCAGAATGGAGGAAGCGGTGACTGGGAAGTCCATAACGGCGTATGTCAGAACTATCAGAGAACTATTACGGGAAGAAGTTATGAGGCAACACGGAGGCATGTGATAGGGGTAAATCGCCCGGAGAAGAGATACTCAGAACCAACTACCCAACAAGGAGGTGTTGCAAGCGACAAAAGTGCTACCGGGGTATAGTTGAACGAACAAAAGGATTGTATATGGAAGAGGGTTGAGAGAGCTACAAGCAAGTATGGATGGGGCAGGGTCTACAACTGATGTTCTGTGATTAGCGTAGGAAAAATGTTTGTTGGGTCAGAAGCTGACCCTCAACTTCCTACTACTCGGGACTTGTCTTGAAGTTGTCTGCCAACTTGCTTTATGCTTTATATGTGACTTAATTTATTGAACGCCCCGCTCGGGTATGCTGGCTCACAAGTACACTTCCATTTGATGCAAACGTCGCCTTATATATAGTTTTCAACCCTCACGATTTGTAGCACCTATACAGTACCCATGTGCCATATCTGCACCGCCGCAGTACAATGCAAAGTATCCCTCTAAAAATAATTAAAAATATAATTGTAAGTACAGTGGCAGCTCAGCCAGCGCAGCATGCAAGCTCATCCAACGCACCATGCCAGATAATATCTAGAAATTTCATTATATCAGCATGTTCGGTAAAAGCAATATTTCTCTTTTCTTTTTGGAGAGGATGAGGGAATGGAGGTGTGGTTGTGGATGGCAGTGATTGGATAGAACGTGGAATGTGATCGAAATCACGTAAAATAAAACAACGGAAAATTGGAGAAAGGAGAAAAGACGAAAAAGAGGGGAGTAGTTACGAGGATTCAAACCATCGCGCAGACTTCGATGGAAGGGGAGCTTCGCAAAAAAAGCAGCACATTTCCTTGGCGGCGTACGAACTTGGTCGCGGTATGGTGCTAGATGACAAGGCGGAATGAGAGGAGAGACCTCAAAAGTACGTGTAGGTTTTTGCGGCTTCTAGGTAGCGAAGGATTTAATTTACATAGCAGATACTAGAGGATAGTGAAAATAGAAAAGTATATTCGATGATCCACAATAAATAAAAAATGTGCGCCTCTGATAAAATATTGTTCCACAATTTAGCATACACCAGTGGATAGCCGAACCGCACTTTTATACAATTAAAGAACCAAATAAATTCCTTTTGTATCACTGTATTCAATGTGGAACACAAATTAAATAGTTTTCCAATTTTAATAATGGCTCCGGTATTCCTGCCAAGTCCCGCTATTTGCTCCCGCCGCGCCATACCCCGAATTCATTGCCCAGAAACATTGGATGTGTATGGCGACCACCTCTTGTATTGCTATGTATTTAATATGACATTCAGATTTGCACCTCCGAATGGGTTCCAGCCCATCCATACATCTGAATAAAGACACCCCCTTTTCCCCTCGATTGTTTTGTTGCAATATATGCATGGATAGATCGGATACATTCTCCAAGAGTAAAACACCCAAATCTTTTCCCCATGTATGCATGGCTGCGACCTCAACTAGCTGGCCTTGATTCCATGTACATCGCTACCCGTGCTTTAAAATTTCCTTGTTCTTTAAGTAATGCTTCAGTATTATTTCGTGTTCTTTCTATTTATGGATGATTAAAAGTAAACTTACATTTAATGTCAATTAACATCCCCGGTCGCATTTCGTGTTGTTCGTAGAACCATCTCGTCTCGCGTTGTTCCGCCGACGGAAAGCGCGTCCCACGAGATAACAGGTCGGTCGAAGGCCTGTCTGCGGACGACGCGGTGCAACGACACTGACGCTCTTGCAACTCGGGAGAATTTTTGGGTTATTTTAATACATGGAAGATGTGGTCGGTTATATCCACGAGGCTAATACGTTATGCGGGATAAGTCCTCGCTGATGGGTAACACTACAGTAAATGACCTTGCTTACAGGGCCGGCTCAACGCTGGCGAGCAGGCATGCCGCGTTGGACATGACGGCCGCAGCAGCCTGCCTTTGGGTAAGCACTGCTAGCTAGGGTGCAGGCTACCTTCCAGCTATTGTAAGGAAGTGTGATTCTTACAAGTCGATCTACTGGGTTATGCCCCCGCGTCCGTTGCACCCTTGTCACAGTTAGTAAGGACTGCACGTGGTACTGCATACAGAATCAGTTAGGACTGCATTTAAGAACGCAAGAAGAAAATATATAACACGGCACATGAAGTATAGATGATTATATTATATAATATGAGAAGAAAATGTTTTATCCGCCATATCTACAGTACTGTAAATATTACCGTAGTAAATAGTATTGTCCGTACACGGTACTGTACGTACTGACAGTATACTGCAAAGGGCAAAGTACAGTACTGTATGCCTCGTAAACTTTATCGCGGATTCACACTAGATCCGGTACTCTGTATTGTACAAAACGCAGTTACTGTGAACAGAGTTTCTTTATGCTCTATCTATGCGGTTATTGTGAGCGGTGTGAATGGTGTAAACTCACCTAGTAATCTGGGGAGATACTGTACTGTATCTCCCCAGTCTGTTAGGTTTACGCATACTTTAGTGTATCCACCACCTGGCACAGTACATTATATGTAACATATATACTGCACTGTGTCGAGGACACGGAGAAAAGAGAATGATAGGTTTTGCTCGGCCAAAATGAAGGACAGGAAAAATAAAGGACACCCACAAGCATTACATGGTACCGCATCTAAGGTTCGACGACGCCATGACAGACAACAGCGCCCCTCACCTTTCCTTTGATGGATCTTGCTCTTCCGACATTTCCCGAATCCTTTTCGCGTTCGAGATCGTCGTTATGTGCGGAAAAACAGACGGCGAGAAAGCCCTCCAGATTATGTGTCATCTGTAGGGGACAGCTTTCGACTTCTACTATGAGTCGCTTTTGCAAAACGGGTCCCTCACCGAAGACGCCGATAAGTACGACATCGTCAAGAAGAAGCTCCTCGCAGAGTTCGAGAAGAAGGCGAAGCCGAAGGAGGAGGGTCACGACGCTGTTGCCGCAAGACTGGACGCTAGAAGCATAAGAGGGCCTTTAGCGCGAACAGATGCCCTCTGCAAGAAAGTAGGCTTCAACGAGACGGCTCCTTTTGGTTTACCTCGGAAAGCGGTGCCGGGACACCCGTAATTGGCTCAGTTTGTCATTTATCGAGCTCCCTAGGGCTACAAGAAACTAAAGAGGGCAATCGAAGACTTTCAGTTAGGAAGAAAGGCATTATCGCTAACAAAGAACTGGATCGAGCACCTTTGGTCGCACAGAGAAGGATTCTACAAAGGCCTGATGTGCACTCTGCCAAGCAGCACCAGCTGGAGGACAAGGTTAACCAGCTATCGGGGCAGTTTGCGGAATTGTCTTTATTCGGGAAGAAGCAGTTTGAGAATGTAGGACCTGCTGCTGTGGTCGATGACGACTTTAGTTGCATCTTCTGCATCGCAGAACCCCCACAGGCACACTCGGTGCTCGTTCTGTGGGAAGAGAGGTCACTCAGAGGCGACGTGCTGGTCCAAGATACAGCAGGACGAACGTGAAGTCAAAAAAGTCCGTTCCTCCGTTACTACCCATTGCCTCGATATCCGGCTTTGTGCGGTGAAGAACCTGTCGCCGCTCGATAGCCGGATGACGGGCTGCCTTCTGCAGGTCTTGGGCGAGGACGACGACTTGACGGTCATGTCGTCGGATGCGGTGCCCACCATGCAGGCAGTGCATGAGGTGATCCCCGTGGCAGTCGAGGACCTCAGGGCAGTTTAGGCGTGGGCACGGCGTGTCTGGGGCGAAGAGCGGGACTTGGAGGTAGTACTAGAGCCACACTGAGAATTCACGGGCGTCAATGTTGGTCTTGAGGCCGGGGCACGGAGGACAATAGACCCTTTCATTTGCGCCGGGAAGGCCCATAGAAGCCCGGAAAGCTTGCCTTCGTTGGGAGGGATCTCTTCTTGAACTGCCGCATGGACTGCTTCTGTTAGTGTCTTTTGCGGAGGGGTTTTGCTTGAGCAAAATACACTAAAGGGTAGGAGTCGTGAGGGCAGGCCTGAGGTCGACCATATTCGGTGGGCGCAGACGGCATTTTTGTACGTCGTGAGATCCGTGATGTGTGCCGGCAAGATACCGGTGGTCAGCCTGTTGGTAGCTGCGGTGGACGCCAGGAAAGCGCCCCCGCGATGCTTTTCGCCGGTGTGAACCCTAAACCGAGGGTGGGTTTCTTAGGGTCCTGGGGTTTCACCAGTAGTTGGAGTTCCCGGAATATATCCGAGTCCAGTACTCCTCCGGCGAGTGTCCGGAGATATCGCTCTATCATGGCGTCAAACATAGCGGCGCCGTCCGCTGTGCAAGAGGGTGGCACCACACGAAGGAGGTATCCTATATTGCATACCCTAAAGCAATTGCGCAAAAGCTGAAAAGCCACTTGCGTATTGTTAATGTCTATGACAGCTTCGAGGAACGGTTCAAGGGACTGGACGTGAGTGGTGAAGAATTTGTTCGTCCAGTCCGGGGAACCGACGGGGGCGTTTAGGACACGGGTACCCTCGCTATATTCTTGCTTCAGCTCCTTGGGGTATAAGCATTGAACGGACGCCGGCGGTGCTGTAGGCCACCAGACCCTGCATTTGGGCAGGTATAAGGGGGAAACGTTTGGGTGTTTTACTCTTGGAGGGTATATCCGATCTATCCTATGGTTTTCCAGACAACCATAATCGACTCGAAAAGGGTATAACGATACCGTAATGGGGAAGGAACTACGCTCCCTAAAATGCTACCTCCAGGCCAGCCATCAAGCAGGCCGCATTGGACATGACGGCTGCTGCAGCGTGCCTTTGCATCAAAACCCCCGAATCTTTCCGTACGTCTCCAGTGCCCTCACAGCCACGTTCCTTGCCACGTCATTTAACACTGCACATGCATCCGGGTGCCACCCTCCAAGAGTGGAGATTGGCACAGGCACGAGCCTACCTCTGGTGGAGGTCGCGATAAAGGATTGATATCTTCTCTGCTTTGCATTTCGTGCCGCATTCAGAGAGGACATCGGGTTGAAGGCCCTCACTCTTCTGTTGGAGGGAGCGAGGGGATTCACGAAGGTAACATCAAAAAAGTCAGTCCCTCCGCTGGTTCCCATTGCCTGGATGTCTGGTCTCGTGCGGTGGAGACCATGTCGTGGCTCTACAACAGGATGACGAGCAGCTCTTGCCAGGTCTTTCGCGAGAAGGGTTACTTGGCGATTGTGTCGGTTGATCCGTTGGGCTCCATGCAAGCAGTGCATCAGATGATCGCCATGTACATCGAGTGTGTCCGGGCAATTCCTTCTCGGGCATGGCGTGCCAGGCTGAAAAAGTGGGACTTGACAGTAGTATTGAAGCCACACCGAGAATTCTCGAGGGTCAATGCTTGTCTGTAGTCCGGGGCATGGGGGACAATATACCCATTCCTTGGCTCCCGGGAGGGCCATAGACGCGCGAAACGCCTGCCTCCTCGAATCTCCAAGAGGAATTCGTTCTTGCACTGCTTCATGGATTGCGTCCGTCAGCGTCTTTTGCGATGGTGTTTTTTGCGAGCAAATTACACTAAACGGGATAATCCTAGACGGTAGGCAAGAGGTCGACCACCTCTGATGGGCATCTGCAGCTGCTTCGTATGTTCCTAGCTCCTTAATAGGCGTTGGGAGCAAGGTGTTGCAAAGCTTGCTAGATGATGAGCTAGAAGCCAAGAATGCCGCAGCCGCGATGTTCTTCGCGGAGGTGAGTCCGATCCCAAGAGATGGTTTTTTCTTGTCCTTTGGTATGACCGGCAGCTGGAGTTCTCGGAATACTTCCGAATCCAGAACTCCCCCTGCCAATTTTCGAACACAGTCCTCCATCATCCTGTCGAACTCTTCCGCTCCTTCTCCAGTGCAAGACGGGGCACTACCCGCAACAAATACCCTACTTTGCAAACGCCAAAACAGTTACGCAGTAGCTGGAATGCCACTTACCTATTCTCAAGGTCAGCAATGGTCTCGAGGAATGGTCTGAGGGATGAGACATGGTTCGTAAAGGACCGTGTGGTGTATTCCTTAGTACCAACGGGGGCGTTCAGGACGGAAGTACCCTCGCTGTACTCTTGCTTAATCCCGTCTGGGTAGAGACTCTGTGCTGACCCTGAAGGGGCTGTAGGCCACCAGACGGTGCACTTCGGCAGCGACAAGTGCAGTCCTCGGCTTTCAGCATCCAGGGAGCGAAGTACTTCGATGGCTTTGACGAGTTGGTCGTGGCGCCCGATAATGTATCCGTCATCGTGGTACTGATAGGGTAAATCGGCGGGGGAAGAGATCCTCAGAACCAATTACCCTGAGAAGGAGGTGTTGCGAGCGACAAAAGTGCTGCCGTGGTATTGTTGAACGAACAAAAGGGAGTGTATATAGAAGAGAGTTGAGGAAGCTACAAGCAAGTATAAAAGGGGCAGGGTCTACCACCGACGCTCTGCGACTAGCGTAAGAAAAAGTTTCTTGGGTCTGAAGTTGACTCTCAACTTCCTACTACTCGGGACTTGGCTTGAAGTTGTCTGCCAACTTGCTTCACCTCCACTAAAGGAAGCAGTTTACTCGGCTTATATAGACTTTTGGCTACCCCAAAAGTCTCCAACAAACATACTAATAACCATAAAATGTATTCACGGTAATCGTGTGAACCAGAGAGACTATTAGAAGATATTTCCTCAAGGTAAATATCTAGGTGCCATACCCATGCCAGCCATCCATCGGCCAGGGGTGGGAATTGATGTGGCCATTATATAGACCTTTCAGAGCTACTTGTCGTATCACCCACAACCTGGAACTGTACTGACATCTACTATGACAGCGTGTCCTAAAATGAAAAAAATCAGCCGACGAATTTGCCACACTCACCCAAATTAAAAATATCTTGCAAATTCAAAAACTGTAAAAATATCTTCCCAATTCCGATACTGTATACAATCATGGTCCTCATCTAGATTTTTTCGTGCGCGAATTTGCGCACATCACGCCCTCTCGCTCAAGACGAACGTCCCGACTCGTCACTGCTCTTCTTCTGCTTCCGTTAGTGTTCGCTGTCTTATTGATAAAATGTATGGTCTCTCAAACGGGTACGGATGCAACTGATTACCAATATGATGCTCTAAAAAGTAGGTTCGCATTACTGGTACCTCACTTTGTAGCATAGCCTCATATATTGGTTTGATCACATCGAGGTGGGGTTGAATACATTCTTCTTCCGTGACTCTTCCGAATCTTCCAAGAGTGAAAAAATATATGTGATATGCAAACTCTTCTGGAAGATGCCGGAGGAATGGATGTCGATAAGAAAAGAAGACGCGCATCATCAAGAACGAATCTTCGTAAGATAAGTGCGGTCCATGTAGCGCCCTAAAACATAAACAGATGCTTATCATGAAATAAGAAATGACCTGCGCATCGTTCGCATCCTCGGAGATATTGCGCAGCCAAAAAGATAATCTTCTTCTTCCGACTGTATGCTGTGCATGGTTGTGAAGGAGAGCTAGAGATGAAGTTGTGGTGGACGGTCCCGATGAATGGCCGCGACCAGCTCCTGACGTACTGGGACCTGCACGAGGTCCTCTCGGGGGACGACCGGAACCTCTTCTGGGCGGGTTGTTGTCTCCTGAAGGTCCTCCTCTGGTCATCATCACTGCTTCAGGAGGATCCTCGCCGCCTCCAACGTTCCCAATTTGTGGCGGAGAAACGTAAGGTTCCCATAGAGGATACGGGACCAGCCTGTATTCCATATCCGGGGGTAAGGCGTAACCTCTCAGTCGCACGTCTTGGTTGTTCTTGAGAAATACGTAAATTGGACGGATAATATTCAGATACGTTTGCGACAAGTCTCCAGCAGCTACCATTCCATATCTTCCTATAGAGTAATGATATATTACCTCCACAAACTCTGGACCTGCTTCCGTGAACCTTCCGTTTTGGAATGAAAATAGAACTCTTATTAATAGTCGGAAATCTTCTTCAGGTAGCAATGGTCCGTTCAACGTACGAAAACATAGGCATATATTAATGTAGAAATGGATGATTACGTGGAGTTCGTAGTAGTCCCGCGTAACCGAGATGATCCATTCCCAGGCCCTTTTTCCTCCCATAGGAATCATTCTATAGTTAAAGATGAGTATGCCCCGTGGTTGCGCATAGTCCTGTGTGAGAAGGAATTCTTCAGGCCTCTGATGGTAAGGGACCAGACGACGTGCATGGATGGCCCTCCTTGATCTCTTCCCTGAGCTTGAACAGAGCTGATAGTGCGGGTGTCTTTCCTCCGTGACGATGCAAGGGTTCGAGTACTTGGTTTGGAAGGCCGGCCACTTCACAGCCTGCTGCATTGCTTTTCCATGTACTACAAGTACTTTAGAGCCAACTGAAAAGGTTCTGACTGCAGGTTCTGCATCCTTATTTCTTGTCTGTGTTAGCGCGCGGTGTGATCTCCAGCCTTCGGTGGCCAGTAGTTCAACTTCCCTACTCTCTTCATCGATAATATTTGTTTCCATGTCTCTCTGTAACATTCTAGGAGCCCTTCCGTACATTAGCTCGAATGGTGAGCGTCCATTTCTTCCTCTTCTTCGACGGTAGCCGTATAACACTTTTGGTAAGGCATCTTCCCACTGGATTTCATTCTCCAACATAGTTTTCGATATTGCTCGTTTGATGGTTCCAACCATCCTCTCCGCTTTCCCGTTGGACATAGGAGCGTATGCGAGAACGGTCTTCAGCTGAATCCTTTCTCTTCCAAAAAACGAAGCAGTGAAGTTGCAGTAAAACAAAGGGCGTTATCCGAGATGATCCTTTTTGGAAGACCAAACGGTTCAATTATTTCTTTTTCGATGAATCTCAGTACCACCTCAGCATTTGCCTCCTCGACTGCAACTGCTATTGGCCATCCAGTAAGATGTTCCACCCCTATAAGGAGATATTTGTTTCCGGAAGAAGTTTCCTTGAACGGGCCCGCGAAGTCAATTGAGAAGGTTTCAAAGAGACCGGAAACTGGAAAACTTAGAGTTGTCTTATACTTCCGTATTGGAGTGAATTTTTGGCAGTTGTCGCAGCTTTTCACGAAGTTATAGACGTCCTTATGGATACCGGGCCACCAGAATCTCTCAGTTACGAATTTTTTGGTTGTTTCGAGATCCCAATGCCCTAGCTCATCATGGAAAGTCCTCAAGATCTTCATTCTTTCTTTCAAAGGGGCCACTAGTCGGGGACCGGCTTTAGTGTGCCGGAAAGTTTCCCATTCCACAATGTAAAAGCCTTTTGATTCCTGCGTACCCAATTTCGGTGTTCAAGATCAACCTTTCTCATTTCTAGTCCATCGAGGAATTTGATCAGTCCGTGAATATTAGCTTCGTACTCGTTATCGTTCGGCAACTGCAACTCGGCGACTCCGACGATGTCCTCCGAAGCTTTTTCATTTGGAATCAGTGCGTCCCTCAAGCGGGATAGGTAATCGGCAGGCTGATTATTGCGTCCGGGTCTATACACAATTTCAAACCGATATTCTGCGAAAATGTCGAGCCATCGGGCCAAGCGGTGATGTACATCCTTCTTTTGGAATGCTGTTTTAAGTGCCTGGTGATCAGTTATCAAGACAAATTTCTCGAGTGATAAAAGGTATACGCGAAACTTTTTCAGCGCGAAGACGACAGCTAGCGCTTCTTTCTCGCAGACTGAGTATCTCTTTTCCGCGTCATTCAGAGTTCGGCTTGCGAATTGAACAGGGTGTAGTCTTCCGTTTTCATCTTTTTGGGACAAAACGGCACCCAAAGACCGTTCTGAGGCATCTGTCTCCACAACGAATGGTCTCTTGAAATCTGGGTACATGAGAACTGGGGGGACACATAGCTTATCTTTAAGCTCCTGAAATGCAGTTTCCATTTCCTTGTTCCAGTAAAATTTTCCGTTCTTCGTAGTGCTGGCATGTAACGGTGCTGCAGTCTTGGCGAAATCTTTGATAAATCTTCTGTAATATGAGGCCAGTCCTAAGAAGCTTCGGACCTCCGTCTTTGAAGCGGGCCTTGGTGCCAACTTTATTTTTTTCGTTTTCTCTGGATCCACTCTAATTCCCTCTTGGTCGACGATATGACCGAGTAATTGGATAGAAGTTTTCGCAAAGAAGCATTTGCTCAACTTAATTTTCAAGCTATACTCCGATATCCTCTCCACAACTGTCTTGACGTGCGAGATGTGCTGATCCAATGTTTCTGAGAATATGACGACATCATCGATATAGACTCTTGCGAATGGAAGTCCTTTCAAAACCTCGTTCATCATTCTTTGGAATGTAGCTGGTGCATTCATGAGACCAAAAGGCATCACTTCGAACCTGAACGTACCGGCTTTGCTGGTAAAGGTTGTTTTTTCCTTACATTTTTCATCCAATGGAATCTGCCAATAGCCAGTGTAAAGGTCAATTGAGGTGAAATATCTCCCGTCCTTCAGGTCCTCGAGGATCTCCTCCATGTTCGGAATCGGAAATCGATCGGGTATCATTCTCTGGTTCAGTTGTCGGTAATCGACGCAAAAACGCAGCTTTCCATCCTTCTTTGGTGCGACCACAACTGGAAACGACCATGGGGATGAAACTGGTCGAATAATATCATTTTTCAGCATACTTGTAACATTTTCTGAGATAAATTGGTCATATTTTGGCGGTTGACGTCTAGGCTTGTGGTAAATCGGTTGAGTGTCGGTAAGTTCGAACGAGTGAGTAACCGGTACACTTGCTTGTCTTAAATCTGAAACGCTCCATGCAATTACTTCGGAAGATGTTAACATGTCGGATATTTTCAGTGAGGCGGGGGCGGGAAGGTGCTGCACTTTTCCTTGGATTTCTGCCATTTGGCGCCCTTTTTCTTCTTGATCCTCAACCTCAATATTTTGAAGGACCTCTTCCGTCGTGCTCACATCTTCATATATGGAATTCGCGTATTCTTATTTTCTTTGCAAAGGTAATCTTCTTTCATGCTCCGAATTCTGTCCTTTGATTCGATATCATCGCAAAAAGAAACACATTCGGGTTTCAAACTTATCCTAGAATCCAGTCGTCATCTGTTTCAAACCCGGAATCATAATCGTCCCATGCCATGTTCATTACCCCCGAGGGTACCCTTTTCCACTTCCGAAAGTGTTAGTTGGTTCCGAATCTTCGCTGTCATAGCTAGAAGTGAAATCTTCACTGTCCGTTTCTTTTAAATCTTCAGGATGCGTGCTTTTGTCGAAATCCAGGGGCATCTTCACGGTTCTGCCGTCAATATTAACTGAAACCATTTGGTTGCCCAAGTCAATGCATGTCCTAGTCTTTCCATTGGGGGCAGCCAATGATTGCATCGAAAGGGAGATCCGGCATGACAAGAAAGTCTACATCAACTTTAGAGTCCCCAAAGAACACGGAAACCTTGTCAACAGTGCCCATGCATTTTGAGACGGTTCCATCCGCTACAGTTATTTTTCGAGTCGTTGGAGTAATTTCGAGACCTAGATCTGTCACCAAAGTTTCTGAAATGAGGTTTGGAACAGCACCCGAATCGAAGAGAGCTTGGGTTTTCATACCCAATACTTTGACTGGTACCAGCTTAAGACGTCTTGGTGCTGTCGAGGCCGATTGAAGAAACAGTTTCTTACCCTTAGCGGACTTATTAGACCTGATAATTTTTTTGAGTTCTTTTCTCGCATCCTCTGCGTCGCCCCTCAAAAGTTGACCAAACGTTATCCCAGTTGGGGCCGATGCAAGCTCAGCCACCAAATTGTACCTCTTCACATACTCTAGTACGTCCTTAGAGATACTCTTAACTTTCTTACTCTTTTTCGTCTTCTTGGCCGGAGTGACTCCCACTCCTGGAACAACTTGATCAGACCTCTTGGTTCGAGGAGGTACAGGTGCTGGGATATGCTCCAGCATTCCATACTCTAGCCTAGGTTTCTTCGATAAAATGTTCCCTTCCCCATCCCTTTTTGTCACATTGACTTGACTAATCTCTTCAGCGATGGATACGTTACCGGCATCCGTCAACCTTTGATCCCTTCTATTTTGTAAGATTTTCACCTCTGGTCCTGACTCACTCCTTGCTTCCGATAAATTTGCTCTTCTGTTGTCTTTAGACCAGCAGTTACTTTCATGATGCCCATATCGACCGCACTTTGCACAACGAGTGTTTCTATGTGGATTATCAGGACACCTGTTTGCAAAGTGTCCAGGCTTGTGACAGTAAGAACAGACTTCTGCGGCCTTAGGGGCCCCAGACTGGTTCTTCTTAATGGTAAGAGTAAGGCTTTCCAACTGCGAGGTTATCATGTCAAGTCGATTATCGAATCGGGTTTCCAACCTTTCTTCCAAGTTTTTGACATCGCTCCTGACAGATTCTAATGCCGCTGCACTAGTAGCCGGCCTTTGATAATTCTTTTCAGGATGTACGATAGACATCGATGTGCGGGTTTCCCTCGGTACCTCACTCAGTGACTGAAACGTCTCCGAATTTTTGACAAATTCTACTATGGTACCCTTCAGTTCATCAAAAGTGTGAGGGCCCTTGATGAGGAGGAAATCGGAGAGCCGCTTATCCCCCATAGCCGCCTTACGCAGCATTCCGTACTTGGCTTGGGCGTTGAACCCAGCCTTTTCATAAAGATCACACAAGTACACCAATGAGCTTAACAAATCGTCGAAGTTGAGCCGGGCCTCTATGGCGGTACGAATCATCTCATCTGGTTCTACCTCCTTAGCATACTCTTTCACAAGCCACTCACATACCTCACCGAAGTTACGCCCATTCCCGTTAAGAGACCACCCGTCGATAAACTTGGACTTATATTTGTGCTTTGCGTCACCATGAAGATAGGCGAAGATACTTGCGGCCTTCTCTTCATCGCCCTTCTCTCGCATCACAACGTTGACATATGTGTAAAGAAACTCCTCAACGTCTTCAGTCTTGCCCCTGTGAACGTTATACGAGCAGCGTTGAGATCCATGATTACAGAAAAGAAATCCCCCGAAGTGTTCCTTACTACTGCTCAACTCGAATACCTCGGGTGCAACCCCCTCCACAAGAGTACCAAATGATAGGGGTAAATCGGCGGGGAAGAGATCCTCAGAACCAATTACCCTGAGAAGGAGGTGTTGCGAGCGACAAAAGTGCTGCCGTGGTATTGTTGAACGAACAAAAGGGAGTGTATATAGAAGAGAGTTGAGGAAGCTACAAGCAAGTATAAAAGGGGCAGGGTCTACCACCGACGCTCTGCGACTAGCGTAAGAAAAAGTTTTCTTGGGTCTGAAGTTGACTCTCAACTTCCTACTACTCGGGACTTGGCTTGAAGTTGTCTGCCAACTTGCTTCACCTCCACTAAAGGAAGCAGTTTACTCGGCTTATATAGACTTTTGGCTACCCCAAAAGTCTCAACAAACATACTAATAACCATAAAATGTATTCACGGTAATCGTGTGAACCAGAGAGACTATTAGAAGATATTTCCTCAAGGTAAATATCTAGGTGCCATACCCATGCCAGCCACCATCGGCCAGGGGTGGGAATTGATGTGGCCATTATATAGACCTTTCAGAGCTACTTGTAGTATCACCCACAACCTGGAACTGTACTGACATCTACTATGACAGCGTGTCCTAAAATGAAAAAATCAGCCGACGAATTTGCCACACTCACCCAAATTAAAAATATCTTGCAAATTCAAAAACTGTAAAAATATCTTCCCAATTCCGATACTGTATACAATCATGGTCCTCATCTAGATTTTTTCGTGCGCGAATTTGCGCACATCAGGTACCACAGTTGAAGTAACAACTTTGCCAAGTCTCTGTTCTCACCTTCTTCTGAACTGAAGAGTTCTTGTATTTTGAGGATAATAGGGTGCAGCACCAGGTCGAAGAGGAGGCCTCCAAGATTGTCTCCCTGTTGGGTCCCGCAGACGCTTCTTATTGTGTGACTACCTATCCACAGGAATGCGGGCTCGTTTGCATAGCAATATGAGACCCAAGGCTGTAACTCTGGGAATAGCTGTCTCACCGCGGTCAGAAAAGCGGGTCTGCTGCACATATTAAAAGCGTTCTTGAGATCGACAGTCAATAACCCATATGCTGGGTTACTGCCGTACTCCTGAACGACTCGTCGGATTCCGTGCACGACTGTGTCGGTACCCGACTTTGTGGCGATACCCACTTGGAGAGGTTGGAGGTAGTCTGCCGCCTTCTCGGACACTCGCTTCATTAAGCAACTACCGACTAACCTGCGCAGCGTCTCCCCAACGGCGATTGGCCTGGGCGACATGTCCTTCTTCGCCAACAGGGTAAGTGGAGCACCGGCGATCCAAGGAGCGAGAACGGCTGGTGCTTTCCAGTTGCTAGAACATTAACAAGTCTCGTAAGAGCTGCCAAAAAGCCTGAATTCCCCGATGAGGATGGACATCTTAGCAATTCTACCAGGTGGCAAGGCTTTAGACCTGAGCCTCCGGGAGAGGATCCTGGTTTAAAAGCCCTGATAGCGCCAAGGACTTCGTCTTCAGTGATCGGTCGGAAACTGTAGTTGGTAGAAGATGTTCCCCTGACTGGAGTTGTTTCATCAGGGGCCTGCTGAGGATGTTTATCGATAAGGGCATCGATTACATCACTGGTAGCTGGTAGAACGCCTAGCGAGCGCAAGGCTTGTGCAGCCTTTCCGTACGCACCTTCTTTGGCCAGTTTTGTCGCCCGTTTTACATTGACCTGTTGCTGGTCCGAAGTGGACCGAGCTCGTGCGGTATGGTGTTTGGGCTGGTCGAGTGCTTGCGCCCATAGTGTTCTGAAGTGCCCGCGTTCCATAAATCTATTGTTTCCCTCATTTTGTCCGTAATAGAGTGCCACCGGTATTCACTGGAGCAGTAATCTGACGAGTGAATGTTCGTGAGCATTACTGCTGGGAACAGAAATATTTTTGTGAGCGCCTGAGTTGCTCGTTAATTATCAGCAAGACAAGCGTTCACTGCATCGTCCATCGACTTTGCATGCGTCTCTGCTAGACAACCACGGAACTTGGTCGGTATATGCGACATGACTGGGGTGTGAGTTGTGAAGATCTCCTTTAGAGATGGCAGAGACTGTTCAGAAAGATCGGGGGTTTGAGACGCGATGTTGGGCCTCTGGTTTGGAGGTGCGGGAGCTGGGTCATCTGAAACCGGTACTGGTGTAATGAGGTCGACCTCCTCCAAAGCTATGTGCTCCAGGACAACCTGATCCATGCCAGCGATTAAAAACTGTTCCTCCGCCAACTTTCCGCGATTAATTACTGCTTTTCCTCTCTGATCGGGCTGCGAATGACTACACCTCCCAACCAGACAGCCAGCCGACCGTCTTCGTTATTATAGCCCGCAATGACCCTCCAGTGCCAACAAACAGCCTCTGAACCGCGGGTTCGTTAAACGGATATTCTTATAATGGGGAAGCAGTCTCCAATCGACGATTTGGTGCCAGCAATGTTACGGCGTGCAAACTTGATATTTCCAACGGTTATCTCAGCCAAAAATTTCGAATTTTTAATGATCTCCTGGGAGATCACGCCGGGACGAATCGATTTCGATTGAGGTGGAGGTAGGGCAGCGTGGCCAAGGTGTGGGAACGGGCGATCCGGGTAAGGAATCCCTCGAGAGCTGTGGCAAGGCTCCGACGGGGGGTGCATAGACAGAGTGGTAGAGAATTTCTCTACCTCTGGTGGAGATAGAGGTAATGAGCGTGATGCGTTCCAAAGGAATCGTTGGGAAGGAAGTATGGCAGTGAGAAACGGCGGAGACCCCAAGGCGGGCCGCGCGCACACGGTCCGCGCCGCGAGCTGTGCCGTGCGCGCTAAAGCAGCTCAGGTAGGGAGAGGGAGGAAAGGACCGAAGAGCACCCAATGCCAGTTGCGGAAATATATATATGTATAAGTGTAGTCCCCTGCTGGTGGCGTCGATGGATGAGAGTATTTCGACGGCGCGGGCGATTTGGTCGTGGCGCGCGATGATGTACCCATCATCATGGTACCATAGATGGAGCAGCAAGTTACCCACGGTGTCGTCTTCCTGGTTACCCGATCGTAGTAGCTCCTGGATCTTAAGTACGACGGGGTGCAGGACAAGGTCAAATAGAAGTCCACCGAGGTTGTCCCCTTGCTGTGTACCTCTCATGCTGCAAATGATGTGCGGGCCGGACCACAAGTACGCTGGCTCGTTTGCGTAACAGTACGAGACCCACGGCAGCAATTCGGGGAATAGGCGTTTGACGGCGTCCAGAAAAGCGGTTCTGCTGCACAGGTTAAAAGCATTTTTGAGGTCTACTGTGAGCATGGCGTAGTTAGAGCTAGTCCCAAACTTGTCAACAACCCTACGGACACTGTGAACGATGGTGTCGGTGCCCAGTTGCAGCGGTTGGAGGTAGTTGGCAGCCTTTCTCGTGCTCGTTTCATCAAGCAGCTGCCGACCAATCTACGAAGCGTTTCACTAACGGCGATGGGTCGGGAGTCCCGTCCTTCATGGCCAACGGGGTGAGGGGCGCACCAGATATCCAAGGGGAGAGAGCGGTTGGGGCACGTCCGGAGGCCAGATTGTTAACGATACGCGTGAGCGCTGGTAGGAAACCTGATGGGCCTGATGAAGACGGAGACCTGAGCAGTTCCGCGATATGGTTCGCTCTAAGACCGGACCCTACCCAGAAGATCCCGGTTTGAAACCCCTGACGGCTACAAGAACCTCCTCCTCACTGAAGTCCCGAAATGAGGCCGCATTAGCACATGAAGTATGTTCCCCTGTTCCACTGGGGACGGTCTCTGGCTGTTGGGGGTGTTTGTTGAGGAGTGCCTGAACGACGTCAGGCGTTGGAGGAAAGACCCCTAGGGAGCTTAAGGCGTGTGCCGCTTTGCCATATGCCCCTTCTGATAGGGATAAATCGGCGGGGGAAGAGATCCTCAGAACCGATTACCCTGAGAAGGAGGTGTTGCGAGCGACAAAAGTGCTGCCGTGGTATTGTTGAACGAACAAAAGGGAGTGTATATAGAAGAGAGTTGAGAAGCTACAAGCAAGTATAAAAGGGGCAGAGTCTACCACTGACGCTCTGCGACCAGCGTAAGAAAAAGTGTTCTTGGGTCTGAAGTTGACTCTCAACTTCCTACTACTCGGGACTTGGCTTGAAGTTGTCTGCCAACTTGCTTCACCTCCACTAAAGGAAGCAGTTTACTCGGCTTATATAGACTTTTGGCTACCCTAAAAGTCTCAAACAAGCATACTAATAACCAAAAATGCATTCACGGTAATCGTGTGAACCAGAGAGACTATTAGGAGATATTTCCTCAAGGTAAATATCTAGGTGCCATACCCATGCCAGCCACCCATCGGCCAGGGTGGGAATTGATGTGGCCATTATATAGACCTTTCAGAGCTACTTGTAGTATCACCCACAACCTGGAACTGTACTGACATCTACTATGACAGCGTGTCCTAAAATGAAAAAATCAACCGATGAATTTGCCACACTCACCCAAATTAAAAATATCTTGCAAATTCAAAAACTGTAAAAATATCTTCCCAGTTCCGATACTGTATACAATCATGGTCCTCATCTAGATTTTTTTCGTGTGCGAATTTGCGCACATCACTCCCTCTCGCTCAAGACGAACGTCCCGACTCGTCACTGGTCTTCTTCTGCTTCCGTTAGTGTTCGCTGTCTTATTGATAAAATGTATGGTCTCTAAACGGGTACGGATGCAACTGATTACCAATATGATGCTCTAAAAAGTAGGTTCGCATTACTGGTACCTCACTTTGTAGCATAGCCTCATATATTGGTTTGATAACATCGAGGTGGGGTTGAATAATTCTTCTTCCGTGACTCTTCCGAATCTTCCAAGAGTGAAAAAATATATGTGATATGCAAACTCTTCTGGAAGATGCCGGAGGAATGGATGCCGATAAAAAGAAGACGCGCATCATCAAGAACGAATCTTCGTAAGATAAGTGCGGTCCATGTAGCGCCCTAAAACATAAACAGATGCTTATCATGAAATAATAAATGACCTGCGCATCGTTCGCATCCTCGGAGATATTGCGCAGCCAAAAAGATAATCTTCTTCTTCCGACTGTATGCTGTGCATGGTTGTGAAGCAGAGCTAGAGATGAAGTTGTGGTGGACGGTCCCGATGAATGGCCGCGACCAGCTCCTGACGTACTGGGACCTGCACGAGGTCCTCTCGGGGGACGACCAGAACCTCTTCTGGGCGGGTTGTTGTCTCCTGAAGGTCCTCCTCTGGTCATCATCACTGCTTCAGGAGGATCCTCGCCGCCTCCAACGTTCCCAATTTGTGGCGGAGAAACGTAAGGTTCCCATAGAGGATACGGGACCAGCCTGTATTCCATATCCGGGGGTAAGGCGTAACTCTCAGTCGCACGTCTTGGTTGTTCTTGAGAAATACGTAAATTGGACGGATAATATTCAGATACGTTTGCGACAAGTCTCCAGCAGCTACCATTCCATATCTTCCTATAGAGTAATGATATATTACCTCCACAAACTCTGGACCTGCTTCCGTGAACCTTCCGTTTTGGAATGAAAATAGAACTCTTATTAATAGTCGGAAATCATCTTCAGGTAGCAATGGTCCGTTCAACGTACGAAAACATAGGCATATATTAATGTAGAAATGAATATTACGTGGAGTTCGTAGTAGTCCCGCGTAACCGAGATGATCCATTCCCAGGCCCTTTTTCCTCCCATAGGAATCATTCTATAGTTAAAGATGAGTATGCCCCGTGGTTGCGCATAGTCCTGTGTGAGAAGGAATTCTTCAGGCCTCTGATGGTAAGGGACCAGACGACGTGCATGGATGGCCCTCCTTGATCTCTTCCCTGAGCTTGAACAGAGCTGATAGTGCGGGTGTCTTTCCTCCGTGACGATGCAAGGGTTCGAGTACTTGGTTTGGAAGGCCGGCCACTTCACAGCCTGCTGCATTGCTTTTCCATGTACTACAAGTACTTTAGAGCCAACTGAAAAGGTTCTGACTGCAGGTTCTGCATCCTTATTTCTTGTTTGTTAGCGCGCGGTGTGATCTCCAGCCTTCGTGACCAGTAGTTCAACTTCCCTACTCTCTTCATCGATAATATTTGTTTCCATGTCTCTCTGTAACATTCTAGGAGCCCTTCCGTACATTAGCTCGAATGGTGAGCGTCCATTTCTTCCTCTTCTTCGACGGTAGCCGTATAACACTTTTGGTAAGGCATCTTCCCACTGGATTTCATTCTCCAACATAGTTTTCGATATTGCTCGTTTGATGGTTCCAACCATCCTCTCCGCTTTCCCGTTGGACATAGGAGCGTATGCGAGAACGGTCTTCAGCTGAATCCCTTTCTCTTCCAAAAAACGAAGCAGTGAAGTTGCAGTAAAACAAAGGCGTTATCCGAGATGATCCTTTTTGGAAGACCAAACGGTTCAATTATTTCTTTTTCGATGAATCTCAGTACCACCTCAGTTGCCTCCTCACTGCAACTGCTATTGGCCATCCAGTAAGATGTTCCACCCCTATAAGGAGATATTTGTTTTCCGGAAGAAGTTTCCTTGAACGGGCCCGCAAAGTCAATTGAGAAGGTTCAAAGAGACCGGAAACTGGAAAACTTAGAGTTGTCTTATACTTCGTATTGGAGTGAATTTTGGCAGTTGTCGCAGCTTTTCACGAATCATAGACGTCCTTATGGATACCGGGCCACCAGAATCTCTCAGTTACGAATTTTTTGGTTGTTTCGAGATCCCAATGCCCTAGCTCATCATGGAAAGTCCTCAAGATCTTCATTCTTTCTTTTCAAAGGGGCCACTAGTCGGGGACCGGCTTTAGTGTGCCGAAAAGTTTCCCATTCCACATGTAAAAGCCTTTTGATTCCTGTGTACCCAATTTCGGTGTTCAAGATCAACCTTTCTCTCATTTCTAGTCCATCGAGGAATTTGATCAGTCCGTGAATATTAGCTTCGTACTCGTTATCGTTCGGCAACTGCAACTCGGGCGACTCCGACGATGTCCTCCGAAGCTTTTTCATTTGGAATCAGTGCGTCCCTCAAGCGGGATAGGTAATCGGCAGGCTGATTATTGCGTCCGGGTCTATACACAATTTCAAACCGATATTCTGCGAAAATGTCGAGCCATCGGCCAAGCGGTGATGTACATCCTTCTTTTGGAATGCTGTTTTAAGTGCCTGGTGATCAGTTATCAAGACAAATTTCTCGAGTGATAAAAGGTATATGCGAAACTTTTTCAGCGCGAAGACGACAGCTAGCGCTTCTTTCTCGCAACTGAGTATCTCTTTCCGCGTCATTCAGAGTTCGGCTTGCGAATTGAACAGGGTGTAGTCTTCCGTTTTCATCTTTTTGGGACAAAACGGCACCCAAAGACCGTTCTGAGGCATCTGTCTCCACAACGAATGGTCTCATGAAATCTGGGTACATGAGAACTGGGGGGACACATAGCTTATCTTTAAGCTCCTGAAATGCAGTTTCCATCCTTGTCCAGTGAAATTTTCCGTTCTTCGTAGTGCTGGCATGTAACGGTGCTGCAGTCTTGGCGAAATCTTTAAATCTTCTGTAATATGAGGCCAGTCCTAAGAAGCTTCGGACCTCCGTCTTTGAAGCGGGCCTTGGTCCAACTATTTTTTTCGTTTTCTCTGGATCCACTCTAATTCCCTCTTGGTCGACGATATGACGAGTAATTGGATAGAAGTTTTCGCAAAGAAGGCATTTGCTCAACTTAATTTTCAAGCTATACTCCGATATCCTCTCCACAACTGTATTGACGTGCGAGATGTGCTGATCCAATGTTTCTGAGAATATGACGACATCATCGATATAGACTCTTGCGAATGGAAGTCCTTTCAAACCTCGTTCATCATTCTTTGGAATGTAGCTGGTGCATTCATGAGACCAAAAGGCATCACTTCGAACCTGAACGTACCGGCTTTGCTGGTAAAGGTTGTTTTTCTTACATTTTTCATCCAATGGAATCTGCCAATAGCCAGTGTAAAGGTCAATTGAGGTGAAATATCTCCCTCCTTCAGTCCTCGAGGATCTCCATGTTCGGAATCGGAAATCGATCGGGTATCATTCTCTGGTTCAGTTGTCGGTAATCGACGCAAAAACGCAGCTTTCCACCCTTCTTTGTGCGACACAACTGGAAACGACCATGGGGATGAAACTGGTCGAATAATATCATTTTTCAGCATACTTGTAACATTTTCTGAGATAAATTGGTCATATTTTGGCGGTTGACGTCTAGGCTTGTGGTAAATCGGTTGAGTGTCGGTAAGTTCGAACGAGTGAGTAACCGGTACACTTGCTTGTCTCAAATCTGAAACGCTCCATGCAATTACTTCTGAAGATGTTAACATGTCGGATATTTCAGTGAGGCCGGGGGCGGGAAGGTGCTGCACTTTTCCTTGGATTTCTGCATTTGGCGCCCTTTTTCTTGATCCTCAACCTCAATATTTTGGAGGACTCTTCCGTCGTGCTCACATCTTCATATATGGAGTTCGACGTATTCTTATTTCTTTGCAAAGGTAATCTTCTTCATGCTCCGAATTCTGTCCTTTGATTCGATATCATCGCAAAAAGAAACACTTCGGGTTTCAAACTTATCCTAGAATCCCAGTCGTCATCTGTTTCAAACCCGGAATCATAATAGTCCATGCCATGTTCATTACCCCGAGGGTACCCTTTTCCACTTCCGAAAGTGTTAGTTGGTTCCGAATCTTCGCTGTCATAGCTAGAAGTGAAATCTTCACTGTCCGTTTCTTTTAAATCTCAGGATGCGTGCTTTTGTCGAAATCCAGGGCATCTTCACGGTTCTGCGTCAATATTAACTGAAACCATTTGGTTGCCAAGTCAATGCATGTCCCTAGTCTTTCCAGGTGGGGCAGCCAATGATTGCATCGAAAGGGAGATCGGCATGACAAGAAAGTCTACATCACTTTAGATTCCCAAAGAACACGGAAACCTTGTCAACAGGCCCATGCATTTTTGAGACGGTTCCATCCGCTACAGTTATTTTTCGAGTCGTTGGAGTAATTTCGAGACCTAGATCTGTCACCAAAGTTTCTGAAATGAGGTTTGGAACAGCACCCGAATCGAAGAGAGCTTGGGTTTTCATACCCAATACTTTGACTGGTACCAGCTTAAGACGTCTTGGTGCTGTCGAGGCCGATTGAAGAAACAGTTTCTTACCCTTAGCGGACTTAGACCTGATAATTTTTTTGAGTTCTTTCTCGCATCCTCTGCGTCGCCCTCAAAAGTTGACCAAAACGTTATCCCAGTTGGGGCGATGCAAGCTCAGCCACCAAATTGTACCTCTTCACATACTCTAGTACGTCCTTAGAGATACTCTTAACTTTTTACTCTTTTTCGTCTTCTTGGCCGGAGTGACTCCCACTCTCTGGAACAACTTGATCAGACCTCTGGTTCGAGGAGGTACAGGTGCTGGGATATGCTCCAGCATTCCATACTCTAGCCTAGTTTCTTCGATAAAATGTTCCCTTCCCCATCCTTTTTGTCACATTGACTTGACTAATCTCTTCAGCGATGGATACGTTACCGCATCCGTCAACTTGTATCCTTCTATTTGTAAGATTTTCACTTCTGGTCCTGACTCACTCCTTGCTTCCGATAAATTTGCTCTTCTGTTGTCTTTAAGACCAGCAGTTACTTTCATGATGCCCATATCGACCGCACTTTGCACAACGAGTGTTTCTATGTGGATTATCAGGACCTGTTTGCAAAGTGTCCAGGCTTGTGACAGTAAGAACAGACTTCTGCGGCTTAGGGGCCC